>VZDJ01007749.1:23673173-24034337 GCA_008694505.1 Cyanoderma ruficeps | reverse complement strand
ATTGTAAAGGATGGAAATTGGGGGGAGGAGGAAAAGTGTTGTGAGAGGTTTCTTATTCTGTCTTTGGGTGATTGGGTTCTTTTCTTGTGTTTGTTGTCTATTGTCAAGTAGTTTAATAAATGTTTTTTTCCATTCTAAGTGATAGGCCTGCTTCTGCTCTGTTCCGGCTACATCTCACAGTAGTTTATTAAAAACTGTATACTCATGGGTGCACTGGCATTTGTCCAGTGTCAAACCATGACAACAATTTTTTGCACTTTTTTTGGGTTTTTTGACTGGAAAGTGACAATAGGAGCTTAAATTCCTGATACATACACTGGGAGGATTGTTTCAAGGCACAACTAACAACAGACAAATTTCCAGCAAGTGGAATCTAAATAAAAGGAAGTCTTGAGAGTCCTAAAGGCAAGTAAAAAAAAGTGTGAACACACAGCACTCCACAAATCTAACAGCTTTTAACCACATGGAAGGAAAGTCCCAAATTAAAGTAACATTTGTACAAATGTCACCCTATTTGCACTTCATACAAGGTGGACAAACACTTCTTTATGCACAAAAATACAGAATGAGAAATAAGCAAGAGCTGGGTGAACCAGGCTGAACTATAGATATCTGCAACAGGATAACATAGATTAACATAGATTACTTCTTTTCTGCCTTTCAAGTTCTGCCTTTCATAAGCAATGTGCACACTAATGCTGACAGATGACATCCATATGCACCACGAGAGCTCTGGAAGCGCCACGCCTGACTGGAGAATGTGGCTTGTCAAAGCCAGAGAGGATGCGTGGTTATTGCAGCACTCTTTGCAGCAAGAATAGTTTATAAGAAGAACTAACAACAGCCTTTTCTCCTTTTACTTTGGAAGAAAAGAGGATAGTGAGATCTCAGTTCCGAGTACTGCCATTTTGCCTTATTCTAGTCGAAGACCATAGGACGTAAAGTTCCTTATGGTTTCCTATGAGAGATCTTGATGACCTTATCAGAGAAGAGACAAAGGCAAAGCATGTGCTTTGTTAGAGCCTGATGAAGCCTGGAGGGGAAGGAAGAACAGTTACTTTCCAGACTGATCACAGCAAAGCTGTGCTCGCTGCTGACAGCATAATGGAATTAGTACTGACAGCAGAGTATCCATCTGTTGACAGTACAATCGGTGACACTGTGTTCTTCATCCCCTTCCTCCCCACAGTAACATTAGGGTATGTCCTCAAATGTCCCCTGGACCTGAGTTCTTTTTACATGACTCAGGTCCCCTGCTAATTTTTTAGTTCTGGTTTTGTTTCATCAACTAGCTGAACTCTCCTAAGTACTACCTCCTGACAGGCCCAAAACATTTGTCAATCAGCTGTTAATGATATTTCACAGGCAACTTCTTGAGTGTTCTTGAGTGCACATTCAGTGATCTAAATATCTGTGACTACTAGGTCATGGATATTTTAACCCTCTTTTTAAGTCTGAAAGATCATGAGTGATAGGAGAAAATACCCACAGACTGGAAGCTGTAAAGCCAGCATCCTGACAAAAAAGCCAGTTCCTCTAAGGCTTTCCAGAAGCTGGATCAGCTTGGAGTTTAAGAAGACTACAAAAAAATACCAAGATTTGCATTCTGGAGGAGGAGAAAACGCTGTGCAAGTAAACCCTGTCATTCCTTGTGTTCTGTTCATCCTCACTGTGTTCCTGTCTCCTGTGCAGAAATTTGAAGGCAGCTTTAAGAATTCTAACCTAATTTTCAATTAGTGAATTTCCAGTAGTATTTTCAACACCCAAAACGGTTTATAAGAAAAGCTCAAAAATCCAGTACAAGTAGGAAAAACAGGAGTAAACCAGGCAAGGACACTTCAAGAGACTGACAACAGAGGTAGATTGACAACAATTTAGTGGTTTGGGTTTTTGCTTTCCCAACAACCTTCTCTTAGATCTTGTATTAATTGTAGATAATGCTAACAAGATATCACTATTGTGCTGATTTCAGCTGGTATAGAGTTCTTCAGAGTGGCTGGTATGAGGCTGTATCTTGGATTTGTGCTGAACACAGCGTTGATAACATAGAGATGTTTTTGTTATTGCTAAGCAGGGCTTACACAGATGCAAGGCCTTTTGTGCTTTTTGCATTCAGCAACACTGGTGAGGAAGTTGGGGGGGCACAGGGGGTTGGGAGGAGACACAGCCAGGACAGGTGACCCAAACTGATTGATATTCCAGGGATATTCCAGAGTGAATGACAACATCCTCAGTATAGAAAATGATGAGAAGAAGGAGGAAGAGGGGCATGTTTGGAGCGAGGGCTTTTATCTTCCCAAGTCACTGTTAGGTGTGATGGGGCCCTGCTCTCCTGGAGATGCCCATGGGAAGCAGTCAATTAATTCCTTGATTTGCTTTTCTTGTGTGTGTAGCTTTTGCTTTCCCTATTAATCTGTCTTTACCTCAACCCATGAGCTTTCTAGAGGAGTGAGTGAGTGGCTGCTTGGGGCTTGGTTGCCATCTGAGGTGAAACCACAACAACTAAACACAACTTCTGGTTTTAATAATTTGCTCCCTTAAATACTGTCCAAGCATACTAATGGATGTTTGTAAAAGTCTGGACAAAAACCAAAATCACTCAGGTCACAGACTTTATTCCATATCAGATTTCCTTGTTACAGTACAGCCAATGTAGACTGTTTACTCTTACCTGCTGTAATTGCTTAATACTACTGCCAAGTCTGTTGATGTGTAACATTTGGAAGGTGCTTCTGCTGTATTTTCACTGCTAATGATTTACTGATAATATATTCCATCCTAGAAAAACCTCCTCTCATGCACACACTTCCAAGACACTGACAAAGTTTTAAATGTTTCTGGTGTAGTTAAAGCAACACCAATACTTCAACCAGCTTTGCCTTTCCAATAGTTGTGTGTGCAGCTGAAATCATGCCAAGCATGCAAAAATCTGCTGGCATTTTACCTGGTGAGGTACGGAAGCGGCACTGTCCGGTCATTGGATCATACTCCTGGTTTTCATCAGAGCACAGGCACAGGAAAGAACCATCAACATTTTCACAGAGGGCTTCGCCACATACTCCACTCAACATTTCACATTCGTTCACATCTGGGGGAAAAAACCGAAACATAAATCAGTTGAGACCCACTACTGACTGTTCTTTTATCTGCTGTATCTGTGCCAATATTGTCTGCCAGATTACAGATGTGATCTCTGGGGAAGGATTAAAAACTCACTAATACCTAAGTGGATTCATAAACAAGTAGTAAGTCCTTTGAAATAAAGACCCCTGAAAGTCACAGTACAGTTTACAGACTATTAGTGCTGATTAGGTGCTGACTGTAAACCAGAACACAGTTTTTTTGGTGTTTCTCATTGTTAAATACTTGCTTTTCTGTGTATTCTCTTACTGGGATTTAAGACTCAGAGTAATTTAATTTGTTTTCTTAAATTTATTATCAAGCTTTCAGTAAACCCAAGGAGCAAAATGAACAGGTTTTGGTGAGATTCAGACTGCACTACAAAAAAGAGAATTCATTTTCCTCCCCCAAATGCCATTTTTCTTGTACACAATCAGCAAACAGAGAATTCTCCAGCCCCACTGCCACCCTATGTCTATGCATGGAGTCACAGGCTGCTCTGGGACCCAGAGAAGTTGTGCCCAGGTTACCCAGGGACCCCCGCTGAATACTGCAAAATTCCTCTCCCTCCACAATTCCACATATTTTTAAGTTGGATTCCATATACCTGCTAACTAGCCAACGCTGAAATGTTTTTTTGACTGATAGAATTGTTGTCTGTTGTTTAAACAAGGATGCCAAATACTACCAGGATCACTTAACTTGATTTTCTTTTCAGTTGCTAACGTTGACATTTGAAAATTTACTTCTAATGAGAGAATCTCATTAGTAGACAGGAATTATGCTGATTACTATCAGAAATAGTAATTTCTGTATCACAATTCAGAAATTCCTGTAACTGAGTGTGGTCTAACATATAACTTGAGAAGCAATATTTTATCCTTTTTACCTCTTGTCTATCAAAATCTAGTCATCTGAATAAATGTTGATTTTTGTGTTTTTTATATAAATATGGATTTTAACTTAGAGTTTGCTCACATTTAAAAAATGTGTTCGGATTTTTCTTTATATTTTTACTGGGTTCCTGTCATAAGGAGTAAGTCTTCTTTGGGGAACATTGCCTAGTCAGGAACTAGAGACTTAGTCTTTCCTTATATTGTTTTGGCTGATAACTGGCTTCAAAATTTATAAGAGTATTTTATACTATATAGTGTTTTACAAGAAAAAAATGCATTACTTTGTGGTTCAGAATTACTTCAGGGGGAACTCAAAATTAAATTTAGCTTTATACCATCCTTTCCTTTCCCCTTTTATTTTTTAATTTCTTTGCTTCATTTGTTTTCATCCCTGGAAAGTCACTGTATACCAAATATACCTTGATATGCAGCAAAGTAAGTGTCAAATGGCATAAAGAATTTTTGTAACAAAACTATTTAACATACTAGAAAATGCATGCAGACACTCTGTAAAAATTCTAATTCCTCCTCCCTGTTCAGTATTCCATTTAGGTCTCTGTTACCAGTAAATGTGTTTCATCCTGAGTCTGGCTTGAAGAAATTGCTTAATGAATACCTTTCCTTGATCTGGTATTAATTTGATACTACAAACTTTTTCTGCCTCAAATGGTTCTCCAGCCATCACTATTAACAACAGATCTGGAAACCCATTAGTCACAAAATAAATGTGCAGTATTTACACTTCTACAAATATCCCACATCATTTCATGGTGATAGGTGTCTTTCCTGGAGCTGGAAGCTAATGTTAGAATCTGTTTAAACACCATATGCCTAGGGAGGTGCCATCTACTTCAGCCTGGCTCTGCCACATTCCAGATGTTATTTCCTGCAGGGGATAGTGCAGGGTCCTGGCTACTCAGCTAAGAGACTAAACAGATGTAGCACTTAAATAGGCTACAATATTAAATTCATGTAATTATATTTGTGAATGGTCCTCACATGCAGAAACATGAAGTTTACTTGGTTTTTTTAAAAGAAATAAAAGAAATGGCTCAGCTTATTTGCTGTTGGCTTCTGTTTGTCATAATAACAGGTTTTTTCATTAAACAGATACAAAATTAAGTTTCCACGTGGCATAAAGTTCAGTGAGTAAAGAAGGGCTCAATTCTTTTACTAGGAAGCGGCATAACTTTTAATAAAAAATGACAGAAAACAAATATGTGAAATGGATTTTGTTGGAATGCTGTTTTGGCTCCCCTGAACTTTGCAGCAGTGACTCACAGCAGCTGTGAACTCACCTGTACAGCCCTTCCCATCCTGTGTGTCCTGGTACCCTTGGTAGCAGAGGCAGCGGTAGGAGCCATCCATGTTTTCACAGAACCCGTGGCTGCCACACACCGTGCCGTTCGTACATTCATCCACATCTGCAAGGAGGAATTAACATCAGACAGGCTGTGTGACAGCCAAAGGCAGACATCCACAATGCGTGCAGAAAACCCACAGATGGGTCATTCTGCAAACAGATGCAGCTGTGTCTCAACACGTTGGGAAGGAACACAAGGACAAGACACAAAAATTAATGTAAGCACATGAACAATTTAAGAAACTGTTTCAGGATTAGCTTTGCAGTAAGTATGTCAGCAATGGTCAGCTTCCTCCACCCATTTGTTTCACCAAACTTGCTAACCACAGCATGATGTTACATACCATAGACTAAGGCATAGTTTAAATAATTTCTTTGACTGACTTATAGATTCTACCACATAGTGTAGTATTATACAGTCAACAACATGAGTGAAACTGAACTCACTGTGCCTACAGAAAGAGTTCAAGGATATAGCTACATCCTCTGTGCAGAAGTGCTGCACAGACCTCATTCTAGCTCTCAGCACAGATAATAATTTCACACTGTAAGTGGTAAATATAACTGTGGACTGAGCCTTCTGTCTTAAGCCCTGTAAATCTACACATACAAGTCCTCTTACTCAGGTACACAAAGTAATTCCAACGCTGGAATGTTTTCTGTACTGGCTTTTTCATCTGTAATTCCAGTGTCGGTTTGCTGACCTTACAAACAAGTCATTTGCATGCGTACGTCTGTTCTTTGACTCAGCTGCCCACCAAATTACAATGAAGCAGAGCTGCTTGTGGTGGACTGTGGTTTATTTTTCTAAGTGTATTACAAGTGCTAGGAATGCATTATTTTTATCTCCACTCAAAGTAAGACCTAAACCCAAAGCCCTGGCCATATGTGGTCATTAAAGATGTCACAAGGGGCTTTGCACGAGGAAGCACATTAGTTGAAACTGTGAACCTTCCAGGATACTAAGATTAGTACCTTCTGCCTTCTATATTCCTCTGCAGCCTGAAGCAGAGAAATTATCGCTGTACTTCTTTCCTAAAAAACATTATGCTGTTAAGTATGGCTGTGGTGTGATTTCATTCTGCACACTTTCTCAAGGGATAATTATATTTTAAATGGGTAACAAAGTGATGTTTCTGACTGCTTGTTACTATCATTAATTCTGCACATTTTGGTAGCCCTTCCTGCGATGGGGCCTACCATCATTCTACCTCCAGCGACGGCCTTTGGCACTCCCTGAACTAAAGAACTGCTGGGACTGAACCCTACAGTGCCACAAAGAGAAGGCTTCTCCAAACAGGTGAGGAACACCTGGTGTTTTTCTGTAAGGACAGAGTAGGGCTCAAATGCAGTTCTGCCTACTCCTCCAGCTCTTCATAGCTTTTGTTTTGTGTCAAAAAAACCCTAGAGAAGTCAGCAAAGATGCACTGCATTCTTACCTGACAGTAGTCAGTCCCCAAGCAAGTACTTTTTCCTTTTAAATTGTGTTTTATGCTCAGCTGAAAGGGAACTCTTGGGCTTTGAAGCATGTGGTCACAGCCCCCCATGCTATCAAAAATTGAACAGCATGTCATTACCATCCACACCTGTTACCTCTGCCCTTTTGCAACCCAAGTGCTCAAATTCATCTGCACAAACTTTGCATGCCTCAGGGAGCGGTGTTTTTGGGATCTTGAAAACCTGCTTTTCCTGTTGTTCCTGTTGTGGTGGGGTCTGAACAGGTTTGGCATCACAAGTAGACTTTTAAGGACAGAAGAGTCTATCCAGAACCGCTTAAAAAGGTTAAAAAACCTGTCTCTGGAAATTTCTGTACCAATGGAACAAATGGAAACTAACATTTTTCTCAGAAAGACATGTAATTTCAAGTTAGAATGTTTAAGTGATGGAAAACTCACTTCTCCCACTGAACTGATCCATTGGTTAATAAACTTCAGCCTACATATGAAATGCATGCAAAAACTGGGTGTACTAAATACACCAAAATCTAGGGCACATACCTGAATATAACTGATGGTTATAAAAAAAGTACTTGCAGATGGAACTGGCAGAAAAATTTATTTGGTTTGTAAGTTTTCTAGTAAAGATATTAATGGTATTTACATCTTGATTTATTAAACAAAGGAAATATATTCAAGGAATTTATTTTAGAAAGAGCTATTGTATTTGGCAAAGAATACAACACCAAGTATGCTTATTCTCAAGGTATTGAATATGAAAATTTGGATGGTTTCTGGATATTGAACTTATTGAAACCTACCACAAACCCTTCCTAGGAGGATTATTTCAGTAATGTGAATAAGCAACTTATCTGTGTTAAAGGGTGTCAGAGGTGAAAGGTCAAGGACTACCTTGTATACCTTTTCCTTTTCAAGTTCCCATAGTGACAGAATCATAAAAAGATGCATATAGAGATACTGGGAGGAAGACAATAAAGATTTTTTACAGTTGTGTTTTTCTAGTCCCTCCTTCTTGCTGCTGTGCACTATCCCCGTGTAACATATCTGATATTAATAGTCTCGTGATCAGCAGAGTTTCACATATCTAGTAAAAAATCTGAATACTCTGTCTCTTAATCACAAAGTTCTGTCAAGAAAAGGAATTCAAAATGAGTAAACAATGGTAGCTTGACAGCCAGGAATTTCAGACAACTGACAACAACACAGTGTTTGTGTCTTCCGTGAACAACTATGGTTAAATAACAAAAAGTTCCTGAGCCATGGGACAGTTACTGTTAAAAACTTACACAGAAAAAACTACAAGTGGAGATTTTAGAATTACCCAAGTTACACAACTCCTCTTACTTAAAACCTAAATGTTAAAGGAAACAGAATTCATGCAGCTGGTTCTTCAGAGGTAAAACAAGGTCACTGACTAAAAAGCCACAGAAACAAAACTTGTGATTGTAGCAAGTGTCCTAATTCAGTATACAATACAGCCACAGAAATCAGGTTTTTTAAAAAAGAACAGTCTGAACATCTTTCAGTGCATGGGATATTACAGAGAAGGTCCAAGCACCAAATATTTTTCCTTGTCTAGACAGTTCACTCAAAGGACTCTTTTTTATGGCCGGAAAGGACATTTGTTTCTTTAATCACCCCATAAAGAGTGAGGCTTGTAATCAGCAATTCTCTTGCTACATGGAAACAAAGTCAGGGGAAAAAACCTAAATAGGAAACTAATATATCCTATGTCTATAGAGTGACTAAAGCAGTTCTCTTTAATTACAACGTATTTTAGAATCCCTGAATCAGTGCTGCCTGTTTAATCAAGAGTGCATGTGTGCACTCATGCACTTTTGTGCAGTTCAACACTGTTTTCCTGTTTTCTGACAACCTGAAGGCAACCTCAACCTCAAGCATGATACTTAAATCTCACTGAAATCTACTTACATATCAATATGTCTGGAATAAGAACTGGTTCCTAAGACAGGTCTGTAAAGTGATTAGAGAAGCAGAGCTCTGGATTCTGACACTTCTAGGGCTACCCATAACATGTATACAATAAAAAGGAAGAAGCAGAGGTTGGAGAGCTCTGGTGGGATGTGTAAGTTTTTTTAGACTGCCTGTTACAGCAGTGAGAAGCCAATGAGAGACATATGGGTTGGGACATGGAGACAGAAGAGAGTTGAGACATGGAGACAGAAGAGATGCTTGAGGCAGGGTATCAACTTAAGAGTCAGAGAACCCCTAACTTGAGGTTTTGCCAACATATTCAACTAGCAGCCAGCTGGGTAATCCACTGTCTTTACATGAACCCCAGAAAGCTCAACAAGGAACTAAGGAGCACTCTGAGAGCCTCCAGTTCAGAGAGCCCAGCAGCCAAATTGCTGAGCCTGGGGCCAGGCTGCAGTGGAATGTCACTGCTGCAACAAAAGTTTGTCTACACCTTGGAACAAGACACAGCCTACACAGCTGTTCAGTTTACTTTGGCCAATGGCCACAAAAACTCCATACCAGAACTAAACCACATGAGGTTCTTAAATGCTTTATGCTGTTGTTGTTTCAAACTTCAAAAAAAACCCAAGCCAAACTCATACAAAAAAAGTTCGGAGATATGGAAAATCTTCTCGCCAGGTACAGAGAGGTGTGTGAATCCATGAAAATTTTCTCAGGTTCTTTCTCTGATGGTATAAACAGTTATTCTCACTCACTTAACTAGAATTAAATTCACAGAGGCACTTAGTGTAAAGAACAGTAGCTCCTGCGGCTGGAAGCCACATGCTTTCTCAGTACCTGGAATGTCACACATTCCTTTTGTTTCATCTTGCCTTTTAGCATGAAGCTGACACCACTACAAATATTGACAATGATGCCATCAGTGCTCCCTTAAATTGAGTTTTTTCAAAATTCTGGAGTTGTTTTTATTAAAATGACAGAATGGAGAAACTAATTGTGGTGGAAAAGGAGTGCTGCCACTTCAGAGACTAGAAGTACCCTTGCTTCGCCAAGTTATTAAAATACTTTTCCAAGTGCTGAATATAAAGTCTGATCTGTATTCCATACACAACACCAATTACTTGTGAAGCATGCTCAACCGGTTTTGTACTTGTCTTATTCTTCATTAAAAAGTTCCAAAACTAGTCACAGTCCTGGAAATAAGATCTTGTGACTTCATCTTTTTCTATTTAGTAGAAGTTTGGCTTTTTTGTTCTAATGGAGATTAACTTTGTATTACTTCATCATATATGATAGCAACCTTTTCCTGGAAACTGTGCTATTTTATTAAATGTCAGAGATGCAGAGGAGCTCATAGTTTCTGGTACATCTCCTAACAGTAGATGCCAATGACTTTGAATTTTTATTTTTTTTTAGTTGTGTTCTTTTTCCATTGTGCTATTTTTAATTTCTGGGAGTTTGATTTCACAAGGTTAATAAGTGTTCTTCTAGTCTCATTTTGAAATAAAGTGTTTGGCTTCTACAAAGAAAAGGCTGTACTCTTCTCTGGCCACTTTTTTTTCCCCTCTTTTATAGCTATGCTTAACATGAGGCAAAGCACCTGCTACCACTTTTCTTGCAGAGCAATTGAAGATATATGGCCATATCCTTCCTGAACACTGGGTGAAATGTATACATGCTGATGAAAGGAGTCCATGAACATGCTTCGGAATTATCCCATTACTTCAAATCATAAAATACTGCCTCCTCCATGAATCAGTGGAATTATCCAGATTTGCTCTCTCTAGCCTACTTGACCAGGCTTTTGTCTTGGCAGTAAGAGAATATTTCTTTCAATTTATGCCATGATTACAAAACGAAGTAAATGTTTAGAGAGAAAAAAGCACTAAAGAACACACGAGTATTTTTTATAATTATCAAAAATAATTAAAACACAAATGGCGTGTTTGATGTTATGCTATATCTAAGTATTCAAGATTTATTCTCTGACATCAAGCATAACAGTGATCCTGCCAGCACTGTATTTCATGAGAGATCACATTACTAAATATATGGCAGGTTATATGCCAGTTTCAGTAATAAAGCTGTAATGCTTGTTTTTCTCTGCCGTAAGCAGGGAGATGCAACAGTCAGACACAAGTTTCAGTTGACGTCATCCACAAAAGACAAACGTTTTCACTATCCCTAAGTGAACTATGAGAAGAATTGGCCTGAGAAACCAATCACATATGGATTAACTGGCCTATAATTTGGGAGAGAGAACAGTTGCTTACTTCTTGGGTGCTTAAGATCCATTACTCATTGGTTCTAGCACTGAGCTATCATCTGCTCAGTGCTTCTCCTTGGCATGCATGCTGCTGAAATACTACCACATGATTTTTTCCCCTTCTGAACTTTTCCCACAAGCCTTACTGTCTTGAACATTCCTCTCAACCATAAAAATAGCCATTCTTAATCTAGTTAGGGGAGTGTTTATTTTCTATCAGCATCACTGACTTCACAAAGCCACATACCTTCTTGGTATCACTGAGCACAAGTGTCCTGTTTTAAATTCAGTGCAGGAGAGCAGCATCACTTGCAAACGTGTATACCATTAGCAACAGGATATATTCTCATGATATAGCAACATAAAAACATAGCTACCCTAAATTCCAGGCTCCTGGTTGATGTTTCTATAAAGACCTAATTACTGCTGTTCACTCCATTTCTGCCATTTCAAAATGCCTGAAGTTCTATAATAGAACTACTAGATTTCACTACAACTTCTCACTGGAGTTACTGTTCTATTGCTTAATCTTAATATTTTAAATAAAAGCTTGGACAAGCAAGGTTCTGTTGTCTTCCACACAGCAATGAGAACATTCAGGTAGCTCAGTCTTGCTGATAATGCACTTAAGCTTCAAATTAGTTAATCCGAAATATTCATGTGTGTCTTACCCATAGAAACTTATCAGAAGCCTGAGTTCCAAACACACTTTGCACATCATTTATGAGAAAAAAACCAAAGGGGCCTTAAGTGGCAGATTTTGGGGATAGTAGAGACTGACTGACTACTTTTCTCACCCTCCTAATAGCAGCAAATCAATAGGAACAGATTATTGTAACTTGTCTCACCTTCGCACGTTCGGCCATCTGCAGACACAGAGAAGCCCCGCTCACAAATGCACTGGTAGGAACCATCCGTGTTTAGACACTCTCCATGTGGTGAACAGAGGTCAGATCTCTCACATTCATTGATATCTGAAAGCACAGGGACATTTAAGAGCTTTACAAATCATCATAGCCTTAATATTAAGCCTAAATTCAATTAATCTTAAAAGCAGCTTTTATTTCCACTGGAAATGTAAACAGCTGTGTGAATGGCTCATCTTCCAGAGTAACCAAATCTCCTGGGATCATTCTTAAACACTGTATAGACATCATTATGTTCTGCTGCATCATACTCTTGCTATGTCACTCTGCAATGAGGATGAGCAGAGAATGATTTGTGGGACATCAGCATAGGCACCATCCTAGCCAACATTTCTTCTGTGTTACAGGAATTCTCAGCTCCATATTGCTGCTTTTTGATGGCTGCACACTGGTCAACTCGGGCATCTGACTCCACATGTTAACTAGCAGGTTGGAGCTGCATCTTTCCCAGAAGGCCGATTTTATACACTTTAAATGTTCTTTTTTGCTGATGGGGAGTGGGAATGATCCCAAAGGGTTGCTGTATAAGAGCTTATCATCATCTCTTTTGCTGGGTTCTATTTTAAACTTAGAAAGCGTTTTTTAAACTTGTGAATCTGAAAAACACATATTTCCTTTTGATTGATGTCTTATTTTAGCAACCAAATCAGCCCTCAGAACTTAAGGACTTCATACTTTCATTAAGGTACTACCACTTTCATATCAATTACCACTCATGCTGGAATTGTACTTTTGTATTTTTTGCTTTACAAAAACCTATTAAGAAGCATTCAGTGCCATGCTGAGATCAAACACAAATTTACAAACAAAACTTATCCACGAGGCTTATTCATCCCTTATCCAAACACTAGAATTTTTGGTTCTTAACTGTACCTCTTTGTTGCTTACAGCCATCCAGAATGTACCGAAGTAGCCAGCAATTTTGATATACTAGAGAAATTATGATTTCAATATAATCATCTCAGGACCATTACACCCATTATAGAATTTTCTCTAGCTACAAACGGATTCTAGCCTGTGTCCTGAAACCACGGCCATAAGAGGAAAGGAAAGAGGCAGGCAGCTCAGGGTAGCTGTATCTGCATGAGGTGCCTATGGAAAAGTCAGTGCACTGTGCTGAACACAACACCTACATGTATAAAGCTTTCTCTGAATTCATAGCAAATGCAAACCATCAACTACTTCCTGAGGCCCTCTGAAAGTTGGGAATGGTGGGAAATCAGCAATGACAAGGACAGTATTGTGCCTTCTCATACTGTACTCAAGATTTAGCTGTATTAAAACTGTCAGAAAAATACTGGAAACCGAACCAGCTGATTACACAAGGTAGAATGATGTATCAAAAGACAGGAAAAAACAAAATTACCAGTGTTAGGGAAATTAAGTATAATGCTTCTGAAAGAACAAACTGCAGTTTCTCATGTTCTGGAGCCTTTTCAACTTTCTCCTTACCAAAACACATATCCCTAACTTTTAGTCTAGTCCAGATTCGAATTGCAGACACTGCACTCTGTGATAAATTTGCCTGTTTAATTCAATAGCTCTCTGTCTGCACTGTCTGTCCCTTAGTTGGCTCATAACTGCTTTCAGTTTTATTTATCCATTTAGAATATGAGGCATATATCTACTACTTTAGATGGCAAAGTGAAGAGCATAGAGGGCTATCAAAGCTGCCACTGATTTTAGCTTGTGGTCAATTCTCTTTTACCTGCTAAAGCAAGGCCTAATACAGCACTTCTGTATGCTGAATGCAACATTTTTTGAATTAGAAAGCAGTCACATAGAATACGCAGAACATTTACAGGGAATTTAGCGCTTGTTGCAGAAGATCTTCAGTGTGGATGAGATGCAAACCTGTTTCTCAGCTCAAGTCTAAACTGTGAGTAAGAGAGCAGCCAAAGCAAAGTCCAGTGTTCTGGTCCTTCAGCCATTTGACGTGACTATATTATCACTTTCCAGCTAATACCCTGGTTTCTGTCTCACAAAAATGGTGGGCAAAAGTGATAAGGCATGCCTGGGTGTTGTGCCAACATGAAGATGGGGTTGTTCAGAACGAAAACCTGGGAAGTGTTTTCCTGGGTTTGGCAACGCTGACTCAGTCTCAGATAACACATTCCCTTCATCCCCACCCATCCTCCACAAAGTACCACAAGCATTTTATAGAGGCTGTATCTAATGTGACATGATGCTAACAATGCTGCTCTTGTTGTTACATCTCTGATTCACAACATATGGAATGTTCTATCACAATAATAATGTTTCCAGGATTTGGGAATAAAGCAGCGCTGTATCTCTCTTAGTGCTAACACAGATTCTCTTTCAAGTTATGAAGGCTGAGACTTCAGCCTCTTGAAATAATTTCTCAGCATGTATTTACAGACAGAATAGAATGAATGAAAACAGAAAAAAAGAAGAGCAAGAAAGTACTACAGATGATAAATGAGTTTCTCTTCCTTAGCACGATCTGTGACTATCACAAGCTACACTCACAAACCCGCACATTTGTACTAATGATCCAGATATTTTGTACACCTCTTTCATACCTTGACATCCCCTATTCGCTATCTGCTGGAAACCATCCGGACAAGTGCATTTGTAAGACCCTTCAGTATTTATGCAGCTTCCTCTTTGGCAAACATTACTGTCTTGAAGGCATTCATCAACATCTGAAATAAAAAGGTAACCAAATTATTAGATGATATCAAAACCGATGAAATTTTTAATAGTTTCAACATAACATGAAGCAACTGTGTGCATACACGGAAATCAAGTTTAGCACACTTTAGGATTCTTAGTTATTTTCCTTTCATCATGTCATCAAACATCTCATATTTCTAGAGGGCTTTGAAATTTGAGTTTGTATGTGATTTATTCCTAGCAAATATGACTCATGTGCCATCTGCATCTCTCACAAAAGCATGTCGTAACAGTAATGCAGTTAAAAAGAAATTGAAGCAGCTGCACATTTGGAAGACAGATACAAAAATATCTACTAATGCAAATTTAAAGTAGTGATCTTTGGACATGTTTAAACCACCACACAGAGATCCCTGAGTTGGAAGTGACCTGACTCGGGCTAGTCCAAGCCTAGTTGATGTGTCACAGCAGCCAGGACGTGCCTGGGGAGACTGCTCACACAACAACCACGTGGGCAGGAGGTTTGTAGGACAGGGACTGCACTGTGTGCATTACTGTACTGGTGGGTGGCTTTTCATGCAGCTCACGAGATGCAACACAGCCATTTCACAGGTTTTTAGCAGCTGGGTCATGAAGCTGAATGGCTGCTTTTGCACAGTGCTGCACCCCAGCCATAAATCCAGCTCCAGAGTCCAGGCACACAGGATCTTGTTTCTTGCCTATACACCACATTCAGGATCAAGCCTCAGGCCTGTACACCCTGCCCTAGTGTCTTGATATCCATGGGATAAATGGCTGACATGCAGCAGGGAAAGTTTCAGGATACAAATTAGACATGAGGTAATCAAATACTTCAGGAACAAGACACTGGCATTGTCTCCATCTAAAGTCTTTTCTTCCCGTTGTCTTTCAAAGGGCTTAAAGGCAGCCCAGTGGAGGAAACAGAGTACAGCTACTATGGGTACAGGATTAAGTCAGCAAGTGCTGACATTCCAGTGATATTATACAGTTTTGGTTTCATTACAGCTAAAGATCACAAGGTATTTGGTGCCCGTGCCTTTAAGTTTTAAAAGCAAACAGCAAGTGAGAGAGTCGAATAAAAAAACTGTCTCATAAGCAACTTCCCTCAGCCTGCACAGAGGCCTACCTAATAATCTGCCCAGCCTATTGCTTTGATAATGTAGTTAGCTTCCTTTGAAAAACAGTCATCAAAGACTTTTCCCAGCACCTTTGATTATTCTGATTTCTTAAGTATGGACTTTAGCTGATTAGAATTGTAGCTTTTTCCTGTGCTGCAGGAATGAATAACAATTGTAATTAAAAAGAGGACATGACCTCATTTCTACATTTATCTTTGGAAAGCCCACACTCCATCATTCTCCTTGGGATTTAATCTATTTAGTAAAAGTAAGAAATAGGGATAGCTTTCTTATACGAATGTTACTGAAGATAAAATTGCACTTAATGTTGACAAAGTTGTGACCTTTAGATAACCACATGTTTTATAACCATTTTCAACTGCAAAATAAATTGTGGCTTTTTAAAAAAGCAATTAATTTTGACTAGGAACATGAGAAAAATAATGACTCCCTTGTGCTAAGTTAATGCCAAGTCTCACAACAAGAAGGTGTCTTCTGCCAAATTCAGTCAAAATGCATTATTTTCCGTATAGGATTCCTCCCTTTCTCCGATGCAACTCTTCATAGACCCTACAAGTGCTGCATGAGAACCCCCAGGAAAATGAGAGGCAGTATGTCATGTTTGAGTCATTCAATGCTTTTTACCACCATTTACACATGCATGTCTTGAAAAATTCAGCTAGCAAAGTCTCTGAAAGCTCTAGAAGAAGAACACTGGAGACTTATGCTTCAGCCTTCCCTCCAGTAACCCAGGTTCTTCGAGATGTAGTCTGTATGTAAGTCCTGCTGGCACATATTCTCACTCCCTGTCGGTTAAGACAAGGCCTCACAGGTGCCCTCACACTTCGTGTTCCCTCTTATTCAGGGCAACAATGAGCAGAAAGTCTCCATGTCGCTTCATCTCAAGAACAAGATGCTGAACGACAGACGAAGGCAGAAGATGAACATGCATGTGGGTATCTTGAAGACATGCTGCATGTATATACATCCATATTTGCAAGTTACTTGCAAATAACTTCTGTTCTTAAACAAGTAAAATACCACACAAGGGCTTCCAAACAAAAACTTCAACCAGGGAGTTGCAAAAAGCACAGCTGAAAATGAGCACAGCATAATTCTGCCGAATTCTGCAACACCCCTAGAAGTTTGCACAAGTTATAATGATCAAACCAGCAAACTGCTTCTTGCATGAAACATCTTTAAGAAAACATCTGCACCAGAAGAAAACCTAATTAAACAAACATTTCTTGCATTTTTTTGTTCTTTCCAGACAACTGTGCTGTGCTATGCTCAGTTTTTGCCATCTCTTTCCTGCTTGCTCTGTGAAGTGTTAGAAAACATTCAGGTAAATAGGCCAATCCAAAAATCAGAGGCCATTATGCGGAGAAACATTGGATGTCTTCTAAAGGTGATTTTTTCTTTAGTTTCCAAGGTGCAAAAAGCAATCTATAACATCCTGTACTTCAGAATATTTTTAAGGGATATAATGAAAGCACAGAAGAAGTTCTTCCACTTCAAGAGATTAATTATTTTGTGCAGGACTTGCAATATTAACAGAAGTGTTCAGCGAACAAACTGTGGCAACAGAAATTAACCACTCTGTCACTGGGTGGAGAAGCTGTAAATTTGGTTGCAGACTTTTAAAAGAGACAAAGATTCTGGGGTAAGAGAATGGTTTTACCCTTTTTCCTTGTTTGATTCAATCCCACTTCTTTTGCCTTGAAAGTGCCTGAAACTATTTTGTCTTGAAAACCGCCTTTGATCAGGATCAAGAAGCAGTTACGGATAAAGCATGGACCTGACAGGCCAGGTGATGGAGAGCTGCAACAGTTACCGTGACTCCTTGGGCCGCATGCAATGCACCAAGGTGGTCTGAAGAGAAGTCTGCAATCTCATCTGAAGTCTACTCAGAGCAAGTTAGATGAGTAGTTGTCAAGAATGACACCATATTATCCATTCTGTCTTTGGGAGGCAGGAAGGACCCGCGATCAATTACACCACATTTTTCTTTGATTCTTGACAGAGTATCTCTACATCTGCTGCAATTCACAAAGGTCTTGAAGCCAGATGATAGCAAAATTCTTTGACGCAAATTTCCAGTGCATTGCATCATCAGCCCACATTTTTTGAAGTTGATGCAAGAGATGCCGGTACTCAGCATGAATGATGAGAAGGTTGTGTCAAGTTCTTCCAAGAACATATTCTCCAAATAGCTCAGGAGCAAAGAGCATCAGTGTGCTGAGGAGTTTTTCTAAGATATCATTATTCTTTGTTGAGGAGAACTTCAGGAAAGGCTGCCACTCATTGAATGTGGCCAATCCAGTATAATCACTGATGATAAAGTCTGTTACAAGTTTGCCTTGAGAAAATAGCATTTGGTTGGCCCAGTGGAACTGCTCTTCTGCCTGCATCACTTGAAGAGGAGGATTCCTGATCTATTGCTGTGAGGGAGAAGTGAGGACTGCCTTCCAAGTGCTGTGTGGAGGACAACCTAGCAGCAGAACCCTATTTGGTAGAACAGCAGTAAGAAGCCGTACCTTGCAGGTATCAGCAGTCAGAATGCACACCAGAGACTGAAAAGCTTTTATGAGCTAATGCCACACGTACAGTGAGAACTTAACTGAGAGCTACCTCTCCCTGTTGTGTGACATAAGCAAGCAATTGAGGTAGAATGTTTCTCAGAGCTCGCTAGAAAGTAATCTTACATTCTCAAGGTGACCATGAGCAGTGCATCAGATGTACCATATCAGATGGTATAGCCAACCACAGAGAAGAGGGAGGAGCTTTGAAATACTTCATTAGAAAAACAATCAGTTTGCCAACTATTGGACAATTAAATGTTTTACTTGAGAGGTAGGAGAATGTTTTTTTCCTATAACACAGCGTTTCTCGCTACATTGTACATCTTTCACTCCTTCCTTTTGTTTTTACAAGCTCAGTACCTAGACTGCCTTTTGAGACAGTGCAAGCTGTGAGCTCCAGTACATCCTGCTGGAACTTGTCATCTACTAAATACTTTCTCATGCCAGTGCACATGTGTGATTGTGGTGGCTGCAGGTTTCCAAAACCAGCTGGAGAAGAAGTTTTAACAAGCAAGCCCCCATGAGAATGTTGGCAGCAGCTTTTGTAATACAGAGCCTCTGTGTCAGAACTTAAACAACAAGGTTTGAAAAGGCTGACTTGTTTTTGGTAATAATGTCAACTGGTCTTCCAGTCTTGCTGTTGGAAACACAAGTCCTGATTTTTTGTACGTGGAAAGATGACAGGGACTATTTCTAAAAATCCATTAAATATGTGGCTGTGATGGTGGGAATGAATGGTTGGCAGGGTAAAGAAGGAAAGAAAGAGAGGCAACATATATTTCTATTCCATTCTTAATAGAGTTCACACCTATAGCTGAAATACTCAAGATCTTACTGAAAAAAATTGGTCAGTAGTTTAAGTCCCTAAGCTTACCTTCACACTGATCTCCAGTAGATGATAGTGAGTAGCCTTGGCTACAGATACATCTGAAAGATCCTTCTGTGTTCCTGCAGCGTCCATTGGTACAGACTGATCGCTGCTGGCACTCGTTAATATCTGCAGCAGCAGAGACAGGGAAACTGTTACACATCTGAAAATAACAATTACTCATCAAGTGGTAGAAAGACCAAGTCTGAACAAAACAGCAACGCACAGTATCAACACCAACGCTACTTAACTTGTTTGTATTTATAAAATACAGACAGTGAATGTAATGCATAAAATCATGTGAAACTGCAGTCTGTGTGTTTTTCTTGAGATGACTGTGTTCAACATTCTCTCCTGTAATGTCAATTTATTCCTCAATGCACAATCGGGTACACATAGACTCACAAATACACACACATGCTGCCTGAGAGCTGCTTTTGTTTCTGTTATATCTGGCAGAGGTAACAAGTCAGCCACTCCAGTGAGTCAGCAAAACCCACAAAATACTTTCCAGCAGGATCACCACCTTTTAACAGGGTGTGGTTTTCTGATGCACACTGACAGGCTAATCCACTATTAAGTTGTAGGTTAAGGCTCCTTAAAATTCTTGCCTTGTAACAGTATTAATTAATCTAACTGGGGGGGGTAATGTCTCCTTGCTTCCACAACACTGCTAATCCATCCGTGCTTCAGTTCTCATAAACGGGGGTCAGCCTGAGCTAACAGATGGATTTGAACATCTAACTTAAATTTTCCTATGGAAAACTTGAAGTATTGGAGGGGAATGACACTTTGAATTCAGAACATAGCACATGCCTTGTTTGAGCTAGGAAGCCTATTTTCCCTCTGTTATTTGTAAAATATTCATTAAGAAGCAGTATTTAAATTGACATGATGAGTTCTTGGTCACTTCTAGCATTTTGGCTGAACGTCTTTCTGGAAATACACCTCAGTTCAAACAGGAGAATGTTACTCAATGAGGTTTTTCAGGTCTGTGTTTTGGCTGTACAGTCTGACCTCTCAAGAAACGGTTCCTTGCAACCACAGAAGTTTAGAATTTAAGGATCACTGAAATCTGTGGGGCTCCATGAAGCAGCTGGGCATGTGTACGGGTCCTTACTTTAGAAGGGTGCACTTTAAGAAGAACAGTCTGCACATGCCAGCTCAGCTTGGCAAGGGCTCTTTTCCATGAAAGGCTCAGAGGAAGCAGTCAAATTTTGTCTACATATTTTCCCCACGATCAGTCTGCTGTGTGTCCTGAACAGCACATTTAACTCACTCAAGACACTTAACTTATACTGATGTTTTGTTTCAAACTTCCTGACAAATTTATATGAATGACCATTTAGTTTTACTGTATTATTTTTAGCACTCAGAAGTCTGGAAGTATTTGGTGCTGTACAGAGACACTTAGGGAAAGCTGAGGGAAAGGAAAAAGAAGGAAATCCAACTTCTGACAAGAAACATGTAGGTTTCTGTGCACTTCCACAGCCTGGAGACACTGTCCCAGATTTTCACCATTATAGAAAAGTTTCAAGTACCCTCTAATTAAGGAGAGGACTATTCATACCTCCTGTAAATGCTCTAGGTTCTTTCCTTCAGACTACTTCACTTCAGACCTAATTTTGTTCCACTGGAGCAGTTCTGATGGGCATTTTAGATGTGGAAGAAGTGTGGGAACTGACACTTTGGAGGTACAGGTACTGTTCCTAGAAATACAAGTGCTCTCTCTTTAAGTGTGCTACTGGAAATACAGAGACACCACTGCAAGCAGGGTTAAATGCTCAGTGGTAAGAGACACTGCTGGGTTCCAAAGGGGAACAGCCTAAGCTTTTTGATTCCACTCACCCACATGGTAGGAAAAAAAAAAGATAGAAAGAAAAGTCACTGTCCTTAAACCTCCAAAATGCTACGGATTTTGCAAAAATTCCAGTTTAGCAATATAAATATTACTACACGTTCTTGGTTGGCTTTATAAGACATGTCAAAATCTACAACGTGATCATAGGAATCATAAAATGGAAATACACATTCCTACATTTTTGGGGTTTTTGCATCAATGTTGTACATTTAAAAGTAAAATGGAAAAAAAAAGGGATGAAAAATATTATCTAGAACGTAAGTGCAACCTTATGAATTTTAATCATATTCTCTCTTACCTTCACATTGCTCCTTTGATACAGAGAGTTTGAAACCCTGGGCACAAATACACCTGAAGGATCCCTCTGTATTTTCACAACGCCCATTTGTACAGTGATTGCCGTACTGACATTCATTTATATCTGTAAATAGAAAGAAAGTGCATTAAATTAACTGGGGTACAACCACCTGTGGGTTGAGCTTGGGAATATATTCAAACTACATCATAAACATGGTTATTATTCCTGAGGAATTTATTTCAATGGGATTTCAGCACTTCATGCAGGTCCCTTTGTAAGGCTACGCTACATACTCATCAAGGAACTCCAACAGATCATGCAAAATCTCTCTTCCATGGCACAAACCATTCTTTCTCTAGAAGGACTTGAAAGCAGCTTTTTTCCCTACAAGCTATCCCACAGACATCTACTTTCATCCTTCTCTGAAAGAAAGGTATTAATTAGATGGGCCGCTTTCTTTAGCCAACATGAAAAATGCTGTGCTGTTACTTAACACTAATTTTAAAGAATTCCTTCTGAATGCAATTTGTATAAATCAACAAAGCGAAAAGCAAACATTAAAATAAAACAAGAAACATATTTTGCTATAAATCCAGCCACAATTAATTCTGTATTTTAAAATAACAATTACTGGTTTTCTTCTAGCAGTGGCTTTCACTTCAGAAAAAAAGAAGTTTAGTTTTCAAATTTTATTTCTTTATATTGGGGTTGCAGTAGTCAGCACGTGTCCTTGTTTTATGGAAAAAAAGCTGTATTGTTTCAGCTTCACTGATGCAGGAAAAGAACTACCCTTTGTTTGTTTTTATGTGCCAGAAATCATATTACTCCCAATTATCCTGTCTTTTGCCACCACAAAGCACACAAAACCCATCAGCATAAAAAAGTGCTAATTATTTGAGGCACTCGAGCCATTTAGGCAGCTGTAGCACAGGGAAAGCTGGAAGATTAGACATCTTGAAATCATCATCATAACCCCTATTAGCCATTGTAAATATGTGCAGTAACTATTTTCTTCACACGCATTTACACGCAGGGCTCTTTCCAAGCTCCTGTACCACCTGCCTTTGACAAAGCCCATCTTCCTGCAGACACAAAAAAAATCACCATGATCATTCATATTCCCAATGACCTAGAACTCTACATTCCTCACTTGAGCCTCTAGCTCTCTAAGTACAACATCCTGCTGCAGCCTGGCCATCAGAAGCAGTGACACCCTCAGAGAGATGACAGCACACGTCCACAGGTGCTGTGCTATGGCATTCAGTAGGTGTTACTACTCATTCCTTTCTCCAAGGCTTATTTCCCAGCCCACGGCTGTTGCAAAATGTGCTTGCTTTACAAAACACAATCTTTGCTCTCGATATGCACGATCAATGCTCTAACTGAAGAATCTGTTCAAACAAGCACACAAATTTCTATTCGAACAACAAAACTGCTTCTTACAGATTCACATTCATCTCCAAGCTGCTTGATGAAGAAACCTGGATAATATTTCTGATTTTTGGATGGGACTCAAAGATCAAGAGAATTCCCCACAAAGCCAACAGAAAAATCAGGAACAGAACTTAAATCTTCTGAGATGAAATTCAGAGTTATAACTGATTCTATTTGTGGTCCCTACAGTAGGGCTAGAGGTATTTGGATTAGCCCTGCTTACCTCTGTATTAGTTTTGGTGTCTTCTAATGGGATCCTTACAATTGCACAAGTTTAATACTGATAGTTAACCATGCAGCTTCAAAATCCATCACAGTGATAACCACAAGGATGAAGTGAGCTAGAAAGTTTCGTCAGCCTGTTTTTTTTAATTTGTTCAATACATAGAAGTGTGCTTAAGGTACATCCTGAGAAAAGACTTCATTTGAATGTGAAAATGTGCCGACAGAAAAATGGAATGAAAACAAATCAGTGGTTGAAAGTAAACTTAAAAAAACAATTAATTATTTCAAACAGTCCCTGTACAAGACAAATGTACTGAGGGACCTGGGACAGTGGCAATTTCAAGACAATAAGGAGGCAGGCTGCGCAGGTGTCCTCTTCCATTTCTTCCAACATGCACTGAACATTCCACCTAAACCCCAATTAAATGT
This sequence comes from Cyanoderma ruficeps, assembly GCA_008694505.1. Lineage (NCBI taxonomy): Eukaryota > Metazoa > Chordata > Aves > Passeriformes > Timaliidae > Cyanoderma > Cyanoderma ruficeps. The sequence goes on along the minus strand of VZDJ01007749.1, from coordinate 24,010,898 downwards.
AGTCTACCCAAGTTTGAAGTAAACTTGGCTTAATGAAACTGAAGTGGCTACATTCCTGGCTTTAAATCTTGGAAGATTACAATATAAATGGCATCAAAGATCTATCAGTAGGATTGTTACACTAGACTTTCTATGGCATAAAGTGCAGGCAGAGGAATGAAATGAGGTAAAAAAAAAATTATACTGAAAACAGCACTGTGGAAAACCAGAAGAGCTGCAACTGATCTAAACTTACAGGAAAAACAAATGAATTTATGGAACAACAAATTTAAACACCCTTCATAGATAATGGGAGATATATTCCTTTTTGTTATATTTAAACAGTGCCATATTGCAGAACTACAGATCTAAGAAAAATTGTCTGCATTATATTTTCTAAAATGTGTATGGCTCATTTCCAACATGATGTAAGCCTAGGATAAACAAAAAGTGGACTGATCGCATCACTAATGAAGTGAGTAAGAATGTCGAGGCTTAGAACATTTCATAAAACAAAGGAAAAAAGGGAAGCTACATGCAATAATACAAGGAAAAAAATTATCACTTTAAATCAAGACATATTCCTTACATGACTTAATTCTGAGCAATGCACTGACTCCTCTAATTTTCTTCCTACCGACCTGGTTAGCAAGAATCAAACAACTGAAAGTTATGCCAGGGAATTTTCAACCAGGCTATTTTCATAAAATAGGTACAGAAATAAATCTTAATATTGGGAAAGTAGGCAAAATTAGGCCAACATTTTGCAAGAAAAAAGAGTAAGCAAGAGAGTTCTAACAGAGAACATATGCCACATTCTTTGCAAGGAATCCAGGCAGGGAGGAAGGAATGAAACAAAGATGAATGTGAAGTAATTTTGTGCAAAGTGAAACCCATTAATTTGTTGTAAACATTTTGAAGCTTGTTAAAACTCCATTAAAATCCATGAAATTATCTGAGAAATACATTCCTCCACAGTAAGTCAAATGATAATACCAAATATGCAGCTATGACACAGCAGATCTGTTCAGACAGTATGACTTCTTCAGAAAATAGGGTAGTTGAAAATGGTGCAACCTGCGCAGCAAAATTGGTGGAGAGGTTCTGACAGCCACACCATTGCTTCACTGCAACTTGGCTCTAATCTTGATCCACAGATCAGCAGCATGTTTGCAGGTGGATCACAGCAGATCCCAGCCACCAGAGCTGTTTCAACCAAACACTGCGCTCTTAGACTGCTTTGGGAACTGAACTCAATCACAGAACTGGGAGCCATTAAAAAATAAGCCACGGAAGTACACTGACAATCTGCCCTACAACAGTAATTCAAACACCCCCTCTGTGTAGGTCATTGTACACCTGTTTAGGTAACATAGTTATTCCAACAATCACAAATTATAGGAGATGTGTTACATGGAGTGGGTAGGAATATTCACAACTGACAGCAGATCCTTCACAACTGATGCTAAATTTAAGTTTCTAGTACTGTCCCAAAAAGTGACTCTCAAAACTGCAAAAGATTATTTCTTTTTGCACAATGGATTAATTTGCTCTTTCTTACCTCTATTTCAAATAGTCAAAGCTGATTTTGAAAAAAAAAAGTATTCTAACATTTATAAACAAATCAGTCAAAGTAAAATGTGAGATAACTCTCCTAAATTCCTAACCTAATGTTAGACAAGGGGCTTTAAGACATGCTAATGTTTTGCTAGAAGTACAGATAATTATGGAGTTTTATTAATATGCTTCGTGAGCAAAGTCCCATATTCTACTGAAAAACCTGTGAGTCACACTGATGTATTAGCATTCACTTGTCTTTCCATTTCCAAACAGCAGCTTACTAGTATTTCACTGACAATACATCCTCTTTCTGTTGTGTATTTTCTATTTCAAGAATTTTGTTTTGTAGTTTATAATTATATCATTTGTAATCTAGATTCAGTGCTCACTTAAGTAAAACAAGATTTCCTCTTATATACTGTGTCTGAGAACATAAAGTAATTTCAAAAATCTCTTATTTTCAGTTATTCTTGAATGAAATGGGGACCCAGGGCACAGTGCTGTCATCAGGCTGTAACACTGATTGAATATGAAATACAGCACCTCGGAACAAGAACTACAACCAGAGAGACAAAGAGTACTAAACATACCATGGCACTGTCCGTTCCATCCTCTGAACCCCACTCTGCAAGGAATGCACTGGTAAGAGCCAGGAGCATTAAGGCACTGTGCATCTGGACAGGTAGCTGGAGTCAGGCATTCATCAATGTCTTCAAAAGAGAAGATAAAAGGAAATAATGGTCAAAGCCAGAACAGAACACTGAACAATAATCTGGTTACTCTGACTCTTCCTCCTGCAACACTAAAGCATTTAAAGAGTTGTATAATTTATCTGAGAGAGACACAGGAAAGAACAAGTTCAGACAGATTTGTACCAGCAAAGGGCCAACTCTGAGAAATACAGTAGCTTATAATACAGGCAACTGAATCTGAATTCTGTTATACTAAAAATCTTTGGTAGGTTTTCCAGAACATACAGCATATCAGATTTCTGGCTACCACAGGTAAGAATAACTTTCCTTATGTTACTCCTTTACCATATTGATGTGCCTGAGGTTCTTCCTACAGTAAGACTTTGGAAGCTCATTGCAACAACAGTAAAATTGTAACTCTGGCTTCCAAAAGCAAAGCACAGTTTGGTATTCTCCAATGTTGTCGTGTTATTCAGCATGAAAGTGCTATGGGAACTAAAAACATCATTGTGTGAGAGAATCACAGATGCTTACACAGAGTAAGGAGTTAATTTTGTCTGAAAGAAGGCACAAGCCACATCACTGAGGCTAGCAGTGTTTAGGGTGATACAGTGACTTTCTCCATCAGGCAAGGTCCTACATTGCCCATATAAGAAGAGAGAGGTCCTGAAAAAGTCATGGAACACGTGTTCAGGCTCTGAGCAAGAACAAGTTCTTATCCTGCACCAAGGAAACCCATAATACATGCAATATATGCAGTCTAGAGGAGACTACACACAAAAAACAACGTTCAAAGACAAGTTGCTGTTAAGTGACCAATGATTAGAAGATACTGCAATTAAAACTGTGTAGGCAGCCTCCTTGCAGTCTGCTTGCATGTGCAGAATCATTTTATAATATGGTATTTAACTACACAATAATTATAATCTCACCCATGAATACTTCCTTCATACAGCACACAGAACTAATTAAATTTTCAGTCACCACTAAACTCAGCTTCCTAAGCTTCTACCCTTTTCCTGACCCAGGCCTAGCAGTTTTGTCTTCTGCAATTAAGGACTGCTACTTGAGCACAGATCATAGGGAGGGAATTCACTCCTAGTTTTGAACAGGAAGCTAAAAGAACTCAAGGAGCTCCCAACACTCATAATTTAACTGGACAATACTCCAAGCTTGAGAGATTTGAATATCCCAGCTCCAAACAACTCACTGGATGTAGGTCAATCACAATTGTCCAGCTTAGAATACTTTCTCATAAAAACATCAACAGCCTTCTTCAGCTGCTGCAATGCAGACCTGCAAAAGTTTCTCATGAAACTGCTGTGGGATTTTTATTTTTTTTCCTAACTAACAAAGAAAATCACACTTCTGTATTTTCTTCTCAGAACTGTCTGGACTGAGTCTGCCCTCAAAACATAGAACATGAATGATGTACTCAGTACAGAAATTTTCAGTCAAAATGAATTCTAAATGCTACAAAGCTTTAAAAAAAAATCACAAGAAGATTCTATAAGAATATTTCATCCTAGGCAATGACGTTCAGCTATGACTACAACACTGTTCTACATAAACAACAGACTCTACAACAGCATATATGCACTCTTTACATTCCCTTGGCTAGGCCCATGACAGAGTTTGTGTGAGTACAGCTTAAAAGCAGTATGAAGATGGGATGAGGAAGTGGAAGTGAACTGTGAGTATTGTGTGCAGCTTGGAAGATTCTTGCCTCTGTTTTTGAACTGTGGAGGGGGTGGAAAGAAGTTTTTCATGGAATCAGAAATCTGTCAGTAGGGTGACGACATGCTGAAATGATTCCCTGAATGCGTCATTTCTTTGGTTTGGTGGATTTAGTATTGGAGGGTTTTTTTCCCTTAAGCAATCTTAAATAACTTGCAACAGAGAATTTGGTTTCAGAAATTACATATTGTTAAGTTAAATTATAGAGGACTACCACCACATTATTTAAAATACAACTTAATAACAAATTTAATGTAGTGTAATAGTCTGATTTCTAGCCTAATTGAATCACAGATGCCCTAGTCACAGAGAAGATTTGAAAAGACTAGTTGTAAGAGTGGAGTCTGTGAAACATTTAAATAAATTAAAAAAATTTTGAAGAGGTATCTTTTAGCATTTCTCAGAGCAGCAAATATATCCATGGCAACTTTGAGTTGCTTATTTGCTGGGCAACTTAACATGTCAGCAATTTTATTCTGTGCTATGTAACTTAAGACTAGAGCATGAACAAAAAAAATTAAATGATTTCTTGGGGTTTTTAGTTCACCATTCGAGTTGAAAATGAAAAAAATACCAGGAAAAAAAGGCCGAAATGTCACATTAAAAAAATAATGTGAAGCTTTGAAGGTCAGATGTGCTACGATCTCCTGCAACATGAAGTATCTTGCTTGATATAGATTTAAAAAGTCAACCTATCATTTGCTATCCGATATAATACAGAAAAAATTACAACTTTTTTTTAACAGAAACTTGGCAAGCAGGTAAGGACTAACAATGAAGTTAAGTGATTCCATGCCAAGATATGATAAAGTGGCTATTCCAAGATGGTTCTGTACACAGTGGGGGAACTCCTTTGCAGGATCTTAAATTTAAATAGCAGGAATTGAACTGCAGTTCCAGACACCAAATACTGACAAAGACTGAAGAGTACTCACAAAGGCTTCTTGTTTAAGATTACATCCCCTGAGATTTGTCCCTTTGCAACTCAAGTTGCAGTGCTAAGCCTCCCTTGAATAGCAGGGAATGTTAATCATTTCAAAAAGCGGTAGTTTGGTACTGGTTTTGTGCTATCAATAAATGGTAACTTCACTTCATCATTGCCAGTAGTGAAGAGTCCAAACCTACCTTCACATTCCCCTCTCCTGTTCATTTGGTATCCACTATCACAGTATTCACATCTGTACGAGCCAAGAGTGTTTATACAAAAGCCTTCTCCACAAGTATGAGGTCTTGAACATTCGTCAAAATCTGCAGATGACAAAGATAAGTTAAGAGAAGCTGCTACACCATCAAAGTATTGAAAGCTTCCATCTCCTCAAAACTTTACTTTAACTAAACACTAAGGAAGTTTGGATTTTTGAAGCTGTTTGCAAGCCACTTCACAGCTTGTGATCATAGAGAGACTGAGTTAGAGAAGCAGCCAGGGTATAGAGGGTGGCCTGTGAGCACCTGTGGCTGAAAACACAATGTGTGTTGCTGTATGTATGCAGTGCCCAGGCCAGCACCAGCCTAAGGCAGACCACAGCCCCTTCAGGCTGCATGTTGCTTTGTGAAGTCTGTGGTGTTTGCAGCTGTATTTAGAAATATGCTTTGTTCCAGCTTCTACTCTTCGTAAGAGTGTTGAATATTTGTATTTTACACAACAGGTGTTTTTACTAAATGGTAATTTTCTTAAACAATGATGGTACTGAAAACTTGTTTTTAAACAAACATTCGTTTTGGGAAGGAATATCAGCTACTCAGGTGTTTTCCTCACCACAATACCTGGTGAGAGACAGTAAATATACTTCCAGACACCAGTCCAGTACCACTGACATTGAGGAAAAAAAAGGTGAAAAGAGAATTTAGGAGGGTTTAGCTATGCTTCTTGAATAATTTTTGCATTTTTATTTTCTATAAAGTAGACTAGTTATTACCAACGCAGTCAGTTCCATCTTCACTGGCCATGAACCCAGCTTGGCAAATACATAGGAAACTTCCTTCTGTATTTTCACAGCGTCCAAGGGAACAGAGATGTGGTGCCTGATTACACTCATTAATATCTACAAAAGAAATTAAAACATAAGACAATAAAATAACATACGTAGTTGGATTATTTTTGTGCATTCTCTGCCATGCATTTGAAAAAGACTGATTTTGTAATTATTTTAACTACTTGGAAAGGCATATACGTTTTCTCTCAGGTTGCAAAAAAGATGCATTAAATAGTTTTGGTTGGAGAAAAATGCTCTTATTGGCTTAGACTGTAAGAATATTGCGTTGGCCTGAAGAACGTGACATGACTACAGTTCAAATCACTACGCTGTGTGCAACATGAGCACAAGCTGCAAGCATGGAACATTAATAAAAGTTGGATGAAATAAAGGGATTCTAAGTTGCCATTTGGCTGGGTTGCATAATTTATTTTTCAACACTGTAGTTGCACCTGACAGCACGTGTTACAGCGTGAAGCTACTGAGATTTGGTGGCACGAACATTTTATAGCATATAATCTGTTGATACAATACACCTTTTCTGATTCAAGTTACAGAGGAACCAGTATAGTCTGAATGAAGAAAATATACCAGTACAGCTGCTTCCAGATCTGAAACGGCCCATGTAGGACCCATTTGTGCTCTGCCTTATGTTCATCAGAGAGGCCTCTGTTCTAGAATTTACTAGCTTAAAAGGGCATGGAGACATCACTTTGTAGATCTCTCACTGTGCTTCTGGGTTGTTTATGATACACTTTCTCTTTTCAGTAGCAGGCTGAAAGGAATGACCTAACAAATGCCCGGACTTAGTCTGGCTGCTAAGAGCTGGTAGCTGGGTAAATCGCTATGAGAAACAGGCATAAATTCATTCTTTTTCCAAACAGAAGTGTATTGCTCCCTAGTAGTCTGACTTTTAGATACCTGATATACAGCTGAGAGGAGATGGTCTGCCTAATCACTTTTTCTCTCACATCACACTGGGCAACGTTTCATTCCATTTAATGAAATTCACACTCATTTCAGAGCAGCTGAAAGGCTACATTAGAGACTCCCTCACAAATTTTATTTGGCATTAAAAAAAACAACCTTGTCGTTTGGAAGGATTCAACAGAGGAAAGAACTTCTGACTGTTCTGTAGAGATTTCCCCTAGCCAGATTCTACATTTCAAGCATTTGATAGCATGGTTAGTTCAGATCTTTGAAAGCATCATTTCATACCAATGCACTTTGTCTGCTGATCATTAAGTTTGTACCCCTTGTAGCAGATGCAAGTGTATCCCACAGGCAAATTAACACAGTGTCCTGCTCCACAGATATCAGGATTAACTGTACATTCATTGATTTCTAAGAAAACAAAGAGAAATTTAATGTTAAACTTACATAGTTCATTGCACAATACTCAGTAATCCAAGCAGAAAGCTCAAGCCTGAAAGCAACTGTAAATCAAGTTTGCAACTCCTGGGTTTCTCTAATGGATACCTTATCTGGAAGAATCTAGAAACCATCTGGGCTTTTCCTAGTGACATAATCTTATGTCCTATCCAAGATCTATAAATCAGTACATAAAATTTAAAGTAAAATGAAAACAAGATAATATGAAATTAAAAAAAATATATGGCTCAACCTTTGCACTGCACATTAAGAAAATAACTGTAGTGAGTTTCTGATTACAGTGGGTATTCTGATTTACAGAACACTCATCTCTTAACTTCTTGGATGTATTTTGTAAGATAAGGAGATTCAGATATATGCAGCATTGGATGCTAAACCCTTACAGTAGTTTTAGAAATTTCCAAAGTATATGCATTACTGCAGAAAATACTAATGACTGTGTTCAGTTGCTACAAACTAAGGTTATACTGCAGTATGGAACTGTAATTCCTGAAAAAGAAGGAATTACTGTAAAGAATTGTTTATCTAGACTATTTAGAAACAGGTCACATTTAATTTTAACTAAGTACAGAAATAGGGCACTCAAAAACTTCTCAACTTGAACTGCATTCAGTTTTTTAAATCCTGTTTAAGATTTTTTCCTACACATCTTACTGCACTTATACTTTATTATCTCTGAACAACATATTGATTTATAGCACACAACAATTTCTAATTCTACTAATTTTCCTGAGGAAATAAAAAACAGAACATGGAAAACTACTGTTTTCTTTTTAGGAACTGATGTGAACTCGCAGCAGGACAACTTTCTCTCCCTGTAAGGAAGCTGAGAGCTGGCTGGCACAAGGGGCACAGGCACAGAAGAGCTCACTTCTAAGTTCTAGTTTGATGATGACAACTATTTGAACCTTCCTTTGGGATTGATGAACTGTAATTATGGCAAACTGAAGGCAGCAGTTGAATGCTTACAGAAGGACAAGATACTTTCTCTACTTTTACAGTACATTCAGGAGGATTCAACGGCAGACAGAATCGTACAAACAACTGGGTGATTTAGACCCTGTCTGCGTTGCATCAGCTCAATAATCCATTCCTGCATGAAGGAAAGCCATTTTGAAGAGCTCATTTTTCATTAAAGTATGTGAAATTTCCCTCCCTGAATGGAAACCAGGAAACCTCTTTGTAGGCCTAAATATCTCTACCTAAATACATATATGTTTTTAAATATACAAGAATGCATCTTACAGTATTTACTAGGATATTGCAATCACTTCAAAGCCTGTGTTCATTCTGGTTCATCTTAACCAATGTGACATTGTAATGCTCTCACATATACAAATATGGTACATTCACCTTTTTGTTTCTAAATGTATAGCAAAAGAAATTTTTATGTGTTTTTGACACCGCTGTCATTTAGACAAATTTCAGCTATGGCGGGTGCATTACTTGCATTTCTATTACGTTCACTTCTCGACACACAGGTGTAGATGAGGCAACTCTAATATACCAAAAAAAGACGAAGCACAAACATCAAAGGAACATTTCAAAATAGATCTTACAGTACCGTCTCACCTTCTTTTGGCAGAACATTCTGATCTACATCCCTTGAAGTCTACATCCCTCAATGAACATCATCATGCATACTTCATGAATATACATGCAGGCTGTCCAACAACCTGACTTATATTCAAGAAGTATTCAGTTCTGGACATTCCTTGCAGATCTGCAAAGAAAGTCCAGAACTGAATCTGAGGCAAATTATTAATTTGCCTATCCCTTACTTGTGGATACAAAAATGGTAGGTACATCCTGGAAGGACCTGATCCTGGCTCTCCTGATAGTAGCCTCATTGTTGTGCTGTTATGCACTTTCTCCAGAATATTCTTTCTGTTCTATAACCACATTCTCTTTACTAAGGGAATTCAGCAACAGCACACAACAATAGTGTCAGGAACTCAGTCACTTCTTAATTTATTGTAGTTTTAAAAGAAAAGTACAATACCTGTAACTTGAGTAGGTGCAATAACTTGACTTGCACTTGAAGTAGAGACTTCAGGAGCAACTTCAACAGGCAAAGGAGGGGATGTTTTCTCAATCACTACTGTGTGACATGGAATGGAAATCAATCACATCCAAAAAACCCACCTTAAACCATTCAAAAAACCCAACCCTTAAAGAATTCACACATGATACTGAATAAGCTAGGCACTACAGAAATTTTGTTTATTCGGCTTTGATCTACAGTGGAAGAAAACCGTGTAATTGGGGTTTTCATCAATCTACTGCTTGTGAAAAAAAACCACTGAGGTGCTAATGAACGCCAACACAGTTGCAAAACTTGCAGCAAAAGTTATGCATAAATCTGCAAAGAGGCACTTAAGCACAGTTTCCTCTTGAAAGAAGTACAAGGCTTGACCTCTGCTGACATTAAAATTCTCATGCACATAATCCAGGATATCACTTCTTAAAATATGTCTATCTCCTTAACAAGTCACCAAGCCAATGCCAACCTCTCAATTCCTCCCACTTCTGCTTCCATGATTGTTTTGATCATGAAGAAATTGCTTTTGAAGCTCCAATCATTTTTTCATTAACCTCTGTTAGAATTGCTACTTTCTCATTCTTTTAAGAACTGTAAGCACGCTCTCATACTGAAAGAAAAGATAAAATAAGTTACCTGGAAACTGTGGATGCAGGTTAATTGTTGAAATTCCAGGAGAAAGTTGGGGCTGCCCAGGCTCTAGATAAGGCTGCTTTTCTTGATCAACAGAAGCTAATTCCTAGAAGAATTATAAAAAAAATAACATTCTGAAAACATTCCCTTAATTCATAGCTACCCACAAACTCCTGGCTTGAAACACTGCTAACACTCTCACATGAGTGGCTTTTGATAGCAGATCATTAATCACCACCAATTCAAACCTTAATGAACATGCAATACTATGTTTAAACAATGGCATACAATTAAACATTCATTTTACTTGAAGCAGCCATTTCCTGGAGCTTCTAACTGCATCTTTCTTTGGCTTTCTCCCTCCATAATTCTCCCATTCCCTGGTCTTTAATTGCTTACAAATAGCATTTGAATGCAGGTCAGCATCACACAAAAGTATACAATCAAATCTAGGTGTCTGGCAACTGTGAAAGGTTCCTTCTTAGCTACTGAACCCATCACCTTATTTTCATAGAAATGTCAGATGCTTGTACATCTGTAGGAAAATGAAATGGAGCACAGCTGCAATTATTCAAAACAAATGCCATTACCTCCAGCACAGAGAACCTGAAATCTCCAGAATGGGGGACTTCACACAGACACACACTTGCTCTTCTCCAATGAACACAGACACCCTAAATGAACTCTAGAACTAACTTAGGCAATACTACCAGTCTCATAAGCAGGTGTCACAAATGCTTCTGAAAGCTTCATAATGTTTCTCTCTGATTAATTTTCTCTAGCTGTTAGTATCTGTGTCTCTTCTTCATACTCTCTGCATTTTTCAGTATTCTCTTTAAAATACAGTCTCCAGAATGGGATAGTGCAATATACACCAGATGCTCCAACTAATGCCTCTAAGAGAGGTTAAAATAATCTTTCCTGTACCTCACTACCTGTCTGTCATTGTATACAACAACAACACAAACTCTTTTCACCCTCAGGGTTAGAACAGTAAGTTCACAGTGACTTGTTTGTTCATCCTAAATTCTAAATCCTTTCAGTTATCTGCATCCTGTATTATACACATGGTCTGCATTCTAATTCCTAGATAAATTACATCATATTTTACCTGATCAGGAGCTGCAGTTGCCACTAAAACCAAAAAGAAAAAGGAAAATTAATCAATTTTCACCAAACATTTTTTATATATTTTATCACATTTGAAAGTGATTGTGGCCATCACACAAAAAATACAGGCTCAAACCTTATTCCAAAATAGTGCAAACATGAAATCATGTTCCTGAAGCAAGAGTAAAAACTACCCTAAAATCAGAATAAGATTCTACACACCTTCTAATGTTTATTTACTCAGTATTCGGCTGCCTTGTAGGTTTCTCAATTGTTTACCTGCTTCCTCAGAAACAATTTGACAAACTCACAGGCTATTAACTCACTGATGAAACCTTTTCAATTCCTTCCAAGGGATATCAACATCTGTAAACATTTTAAAGGTAAATTAATGTCATAATGATATATAACTTAGCACCAACAAATTTGCAAGGATTTATTGCCAAAAAAAAAAAAAGTTTTAAAATTTGACTTTTCTTTAGACAAGCAAAAGTGTTTTTTTTTTTTACCTCCACAAATATGACTTTTTTTTCTGGGAAGGCATGGTAGGAATTTCATATAAGCTCTTATTTTCCATTGCAGCTTTCCTTTTTAAAATTCATAAATACATATATATATAAATTTTAAGTCTTACAACAACTATGTACTATTTCTGATCATAAAAATTGTTGAGATTAAAGCAGTCTCCTTCTTTCTCCATGGTCTCAGAATCTGGTAGGACCTACCCACAACCTGTGAGAAGTGAATCACGTGATGGGCATCATGGAATGCTCTGCTGTGGGGAGTGATGCCCCTCGGCCCTGCGCTGTCCGCAGCGACCACACAAAGAAACAAACCATGGAAGACACATGCACACAAATAAGAGAAAGACTAAATTTTCCCACTCTCACCTTCTTGTACAGCCATGTCAGTCTCACTTTTCTGTGAGAAGGTCAGTGCCTCCACTGGCTCTTCCTTTGCTGGGAGAGGTGGAGGAGAAGTACCTTTAGCAACAGGTTGAGTAATCGGGGTCTTGCCAATGGCAGGTGGCTGTACTCTAACTGCAGGGTGATGATATAGCTTGTTTCTGTGAGGGCCAGAAACCGTATAACCCATTCCACCAGGGCAGATTTCCTTAAAAGCAGCTAGATTTGGGATGGGAAAATATTCCTTTTAGGAGTCTAAAAGTGCAATATGTTGACATAGTGGAAAATATAATGACTACCACTAAGAAATTTAATCTCATATTGTATATACATTTTTACAAAAAACCTCGTAAAGAGAAGCTATGCATTGCATGCTAACACGACTGAGCATTCTCCCAAAAGCATGTTCTGGCTGTTTTTCCCCGAAGGTTTCCACTCCAGTTTACCATTTTTCTTCAGTTCTGCTTATCTGTCAATAATATATCAAGATTTTTTTTGGAATTAATCTCCTTTCAACAGAATATACTTTTTATGTATTAATTTAAATGTGAAAATAGTCTTTATCATCTATACTGCGTAATGAATGAAGATCACTACTGCTATCATTTTCTCTGTTGTAGAAATCAAAGGGAAAAATCTCTCCAGCCCTGTACTGGAGGAGTAGAACACTATCAATCACTATCAACACTGATCCACAGGATCCCACCTGACTACATCTGAGGCCTCACACCAGTCCAGATTCCAAATTCCACTGAATTGAAAAAGGCTGGCTAACAACAAGATGGGGATCATAAGAAGCCAAATCATTACTGGAAAAGAAGGCAAATAACCTCATTTATAAAGCTGCTACAGAAGAAGTTAATTAAAGTCAGGCAACAGCACTTGCTCTACCTCTACAGGTGCTCTATAGAAGCGTCATGTTTTGCAGTTCTACTGGAAGAGTAAAACATGAAAGAAATACAAGTCAGCCTTCCTCCTCATCAAACAGAATAGTTATGCTCCTGTCAGGGTCATGGAGACCTTCAGGAGTCTTGAGGGGGCAGTGCTTCATTGTCCTTATTGCTCTAGGAAAAGCCATGCTGGGATGAAACAAAAGAGATTTAGTCTCCTGTGCCGGAATTCTTATGGCTGTCTGAGGGATGCGGCAAGTGGGGGCATTGGTGAGTTCACAAACTCTGCTTTGAACACATCAGGGTTTTAAAATGAATTAGCATCTAAAATAAAAGCCCAAAGTACCAGCTAAAAGTACTCCACAGAGTTACAGTTTTAAGTTAAACTATACATTCATCACAGTGTGCACTAACTGCACACTGTGTCTTAGTGGAATAGATGGTGTCTTAGAATAGAAAATATCAAGGGTCAAACTCATTAAATTGAATAGATTCAGAATAAGGAAATACTTCTTGCTGGGACATCTAATACAAAAACTTGCCCTAAAAACTCCCAACTGAGGGTGGGAATTCTGGTCAAAGGAGTGAGACAAAAAATTTGATGTCTGTCTCTTCAGATGCATACTTAAGCCATAGGAAATCTTGCTTCATGTCATACTCTCTCAAATGAAAAACAGAAATGTGAGCCTTATTCTACCACAGCTTTGATAAGAGCTCTCAACACCTGGACAGACAAATCTGGTCCCTCACTGTCTCTGTAGGAGATGGTTTACTTTGTATGAATATTTTTGAAGCATTTTATTTTAGTGGCTTTTATACTAACATGGGATGCTGCAGTAAATACATTACCCCATTCTGGAGTATCCCATTTTCACACATTTTTCATAGAAAACTCTGAAACATTATGAATTTAACCTGTTACAGAAAGGAACATGTTTTTAAATCATGCAAATAGCCATTAAATGGGAAAAGCTCATCAGAATTTTCTACTAACAGATTTTCTCTCTAAAGTCTTTTCATTAAGAAAAAGAAAAATCACTGAAATAATCAATTCCATATGACACTTAATGTATTTTTTGTGACCAGAGAGCAGTCAACATGAGGATGTAACCTGTGCTCCAGTATACACACCATTGGGCATAAAGCCTCATGCAATATTCTCACAGATGTAAAACACCTGCACTTAAATGGCAAGTCATCTCATGAGAATATATTTTCTCTCCATTGAAGAGCCATAGAAATACTATTTATCCAAAAGTGAACTGGAGTTTTAAAATCCTGATCAATGATCTAGTGACCCAATGGTCATTCAGGAAACAGTGGCTTTAAAAATCTACTGAAATGCTCAAAACAGCTGGTCACTTTCATTTCTGTAAGTCAAACTTTAGAAAGTAAGGAATCTGCTGTTCTCATCATATCTCTTACAGTAGTGTGGATTTCCCAAAGCAGCTAGCTGGTTGGAAAATGCAAATCTTTATAAAATACATCAGAGAAATACATGACCTGCATCATGAAAGTGACATCTGCAGCAGCTTCAAGTAAGCACAGTGGATTGTCACTACAAATACGTGGGCTAAAATCCTCAAGAGACTGGACATTGTGTACATTACAACAAGCAATGACACTTTTAAAACAGATTAAATTGACCCTACATTTGGGAAAAAGGGTAATATTAAATTGATTTTGACTGAAGAGTCCATGGGCATTTAAGTTTTAAGCAACATCAGGGAATAAAAAGTACCTGAAAGCAGTGATCAGTATCTATATGTGGTATCTTAATCTATAACCAGCCAAAGTGAGAGTGGTGACCAAACAAGTGATATTTCTGAAGTCCTTCTATATTTAAATAACAGCAGAACTCCAAGGGAACACTGATAATACAGGAGAGCTTTATCTATCCAATAAGGAATTAAGTGAAAAATGGCATGAAAAGTTTAACGACTAGTTTATTGTTAAGAAGGCAATTCACCCCTTAGCACATTCCTCAGAATGAGTGGTAAAGATATGAAGGAAGGTGAGAAAGCAGAGCTATTACCATGCATATCCTACGAGCTGTAATACAAATTACATCTCATGTTGTTCTGTAACCAAATTCTCAAAAGCTGCCACCATTTCACCAGAGCCTTTAACAACTGCAGAGTATTACCTACATTTTGGGTCACTTTTCCTGTATCTATAGTATGTACTGTGGTGATTGTTTGCTTGGGTTTTTTTAGAGCATGCATAACAAATTAGGGGGCAGGGGGCAAGAGCTTGTATTTTTAGTGGAAGTTCTTACCTGTTCCTGGGAGTGGACACTTCTCACAGTGTGGGCCCCAGGCTTTGCCAACACTGCAACAGCAAAGCTGCTTGCTGAGCTGAACAGAAAGAGGATGCATGCACTGCTTTCCAGCACTAACAAACCGGTAGCAGGGTCCTTTCTCTTCAGCAGCTACAGGGTTATCAGCTGCAATGAAAGTGGAAAAGAGGATGGTGCTGTTCACATGAAAAGCAAAACAGAGCAATGCCACTAGATTTCCAACACCACTTAAACAGATTAATGTTCTCTCTGCTGAAGTTTTATTTCAAATGCCTATCTCAGATGAGAATCACATAAAAAAAAAAATCTTGTTTTGCATCAAACGCTCCTGCATTCCAACTTATCTTAGAGCAAGGATATGATGCATTTCAAAGAAAAACAACAACAACAAACAGTAAATTCAAAACCAGCAGCTTCCATGATGCCACAATGAAGAGTGAGAATTGTCTCTCTCACTTGTACACAGCTATAAAGCCAAAGGAACACCCATCTATAACTAGGCCATGTCAATAAGACTGCAAAAGCATAAACATATCATACATTGCACTCTTTTTTCATAGAAGAGACAATTACATATTTACATTTTGTTATGCTTAGTTTTAATGTGGAAGAGCCAAGGCAATAAGCTATGATTAGTATGAGGTAACAGAAAGCTAATATCCATCCAGCTTTCTAATTTATGCATCCACATTAAGATAAAGTTAACAGTTCTGGGTAACATGTTCACCTAACTCAAAAAAGACAAAGACTACCTGATTTTCAACATGACATGTAAAAGCAAAACCAAAACCCAACAATCAACTCCCTTCTTCTGGTGTTCACCTGAAAAGCACTATGAAGTTCTTCAAACTCCTGAGCAACTCTCTCAGCAACTGAGTGCCATTAACTAGAAGCATAAGATAGTTATGCTGGGGGAAAAAAAAAAAAAGAACTGACCTATGACTTGAGACTATACTTTATTTCATAAATGTAAAGATAGTTCAGAGAAAGAACTTAGGATTACAGCTGTTTTTCACTTGTACATATTCTTTGTAAAAAAACAGAAAGTGAAAAATTTAGTTGCTCTTTGCGTTGTCTTTTCTTCTTGCAGAGGTAATTGATTGTAACCAAAGTAAGAGCTAACTAATAGAGGGAAATATTTGCACTCACATCATTCACAACTTTGTCTTTCTCCTAATTATTTCTTAATTTTTTAGTTCTTCTTAATTAGAAGGAAAATGTACCAAAGATATCTTGTGCTAAATGTTTATTAATAGAAACAACCCAGATCACATCTGCAGAGGTGGAAAAGGGGAGAACAGGACACAAAGATGATTTTGGCTGAAACTAGCAGGGAGGGGAGTAAAAACACCCTCCAGGCTACTGAAAAAGACTGAACATATGTGAGGGCTGGAGGTGGCCTTGAAGATTTAGTGACAAGAAAATCAGGAAAAGATAGCAAGGATCCTGGGCAGCCACTGGTGGAGACCAAGGTTTCCAGGACAAAGGAACAGAAAAGAGGCAGGAGCACTGACACCGACTAAATAAAGTGAATAAACTGAGAATATGAGTTGCAGACAGAAAAACAAAGGTGACAGATAAGAATAGTTGGGCCCAGTCAAATAAATCTTCATCTGAAATGTAACTAAGTATTTAATTTGGTACTTTGATTAGCAGTATTACTTACGTATGCATCTTGAGAGGGTAGGATCTGGCACAAAGCCCATTTTGCAGGTACATCTGTAGCTGCCCATGGTATTCAGGCACTCACCATTAGGGCACACTCCCTGTAACTGACACTCATTGATATCTGTGGAAAAATCGAAAAAAAATCAGATGCTGAAACATGTATTAATATTTCTCTTTCTTCAGAAGTTCTCTCCTTTTTTTAAATATATGAAGGATAGCTGTTACAATTTAATACTCTAATCCACACTTTTCCCCATACTGACATGTGATTCATAGCCTTTTAAAACACAGCTGAGAACATAACAGAAACACAATTATATTTATACATCATTCTTAAGTACTCTGAATTAGAAAAACAAATATACATTGACCTGCTTATCAACTCTTCTTCTAACTAGATTATTGTTTGCACAGCTCAACACAGCTCACAAGAACATTTAGAGGCAAGTTGCAAACATTCTAGTGTATTTTACAAAGGGTAGAATACTGCTCGCTACATTAAATAGAATTTTTATTAGTATTTATATTTAAGAATGCTCAATGGTTCATTATAGTGAAAGAAGCCCAATGCAAAAATACCATCTGTATCCCAAAGGAACTTGATGACAATAATACACTTCAGGGAGCACAGAACACACCTGACATGGAAAGAATTGCAGCAGTGGCAACACAGCTTCATAACAATTATGTTGAACCTGTGTCAGCAGTGCCCTGGCAGCCAGGGGGGCCAACACTGTCCTGGGGTGCATCAGGCACAGCATCACCAGCCAGGCAAGGGGAGCGGATTGTCCCACTCTGCTCTGCACTGGGGCAGCCTCACCTCCACTGCTGGGGGCAGGTTTGGGTGCCACAATGTAAAAAAGACATTAAAGTATTAAAGAGCATTCAAAGGACACAGGGAGCAGCTGAGGGCACTTGGTCTGTTCAGCCTGGAGGAGACTGAGGGGAGACCTCACTGCAGTTACAACTTTCTCATGAGGGGAAGAGGAAAGATAAACACTGATCTCTCCTCTCTGGTGACCAGCGACAGCACCCTAGGGAATGGCCTGAAGTTGTGCCAGGGAGGTTTAGGATGGAGATTAGGAAAAAGTTCTTCACCCAGAGGGTGGTTGGGCACTGGAACAGGTTCCCCAGGGAAATGGTCACAGCACCAGCCTGACAGAGTTCAAGCAGTGTTTGGAGAATGCTCTTGGGAACCTGGTGTGATTCCTGGGAATGGTACTTTGCAGGATCAGGAGTTGGACTTGATGATCCTTGTGAGTGCCTTCCAACTCTGCATGTTCTCTGATTCTGCCAACTGCTTTAATTAAGTTTGTTGTTACTAGACCACCTGTACAAGGGTTGCTTTCAGGCTCTCCCATTCCCCAAGCACTGGGCCTAAGGTCTCTATCCCACTTGAGGCTGCATCTGTCATTCGCTTACTCTTAAAACAGGACCGGTCTAACAACCATCTCGATACCATCCGTAACTAAGTCAGCCAAACTAGGTTTTTATTTCAGGGCACAGCAACAACATAGTTTGCACTGATAATCCAAACGTCAAAATAATAACAAAAATAAAATAAAAAATCCTCAAATCCATGATTATCCGAGTCATAAATTGCAGTCTCATTTTCCAGAAAAATTGAGAGAGTAGATTGAAATAGACCTACTTTAAAATATTTACATCTATTATTTTTCCATCAGACTTTTCCTCCCTTATCCTTAAGGCTAGGCAAAAACACCTACCTTGCTTTGTTTGTAAAAAAACCTCATGTGGAAGTTAGAAATTCCAGCTAGTCCTTTAAAAATCAGGTATTAGTGATCATTCGTCTAAAATATATAATATTTGTTATCTTTCTTTTTAGCCTTTATAATACCAACCTCATTTTATTTGACCTCATTTTATGTTGCTTCTTAATTCAACACCATCAAGTGTTCAAGAAGTTCAATATAGAAAATATAACAAATGTGCCAAAGTTTCTATTTGGAAACCTACAGAAAGATTCTTTTTCTTCATTTTTCTCCATAAGTTTGGCTACCTGTACAATGACACAAGAGTGCACAGTACAGCAGACTCTGGCAGCTGCAATATCAGCCACATTTTTTTTTTCCAAATACTCAGTGTTGAGCTATCCCTCAGCTCTTCCAGTGCTATACCTAATACAGTATCTTGACACCACCTGGATAAACTTCACTTCTATGCACTTAGCTGTATGTGACAAGGAGTGGTGATTTATATCCTAGAACTTTAGATGAAATGTGATGGAAACCACACGAATTACAAAGGATCAGCTCTGCCTCAAAGGAATTTTCAAGTGAAATTCCCAGACTACATGACTTTCTGACCTCAGAGGGAGTGGACTATTTAAAAAGGAGAATGGTATAAGAAAATAGCAGAAAAAACAGCTGAAATATTTTTGTACAGCAGTCTACTTTTTGTTCCATCCAATATTGAAGCAGGATGACATCCCATATAAGAACAGGAGTATCTTATTTAAAGATTGCATTAATACAGAATATTTATCAAGCTACATGTTTTCAAATACACATGATTTCATCAGTTTCTTAAGTTTCTTTGTCACACTAGGTTCCTTCTTTAACCCTGAAATCTCAGAATATGATTGAAGGCATCTAAACAGTTCCAACCGATCCCAGAGGGAAGATTATCACTATTTCTATACCATTATGATTTGTGAGTATTAAAGAAATTAACTTAAATCTTAACAGTTAACAAACTGAAGACATTATAGAAACATCCTTAAATAGAAACATAGTGATGCTGCTGTAAAGTTGTTGCAAGGAAAGGACATATTACTAATGTTCCATTTTCTAAAAATAGGCTCAACTAGGACTTGATGGGAAAAAAGACTCTCAGATATCTAGAAGCCAATACAAAGAAAATACTGGAACATTCAAGAACCCTCTATTGAATTTTCTGTCTGTTGGCAATTTAGGTTGTCAGACCAGTCTTCAAATGCTAAACCACAAAACTATTCTACTTGCTTTGATAACGCGTTCTCTCTGAAGTCAGAAATAAGTTAGAGGAAGAGATAGTATCTTTTACTCTGTGTACAGGAAAAATGTCATTATCTGGGTCCATTTCAAAATTAAAATCCTCAACACAATTACACACACACTTACGCACAAAAACCATCTACAGATTTTGGAGGAAGCAAAAAAACACAGGAGAAATTGATACACATAATGAAAATAATTTCTCTACTTCCTACATTGTAATACCCAGACATTTTTAAACAACTTTCTCTCTTTCCAAATTCTCAGTATATGTTTTCCTTTACAGGAAAATAAACATATATGACTGGAGGAAAATTGAAGATATCTGCCAAGCGACATACATAATGTATCTTTTTTTTATTACTTTTTCTGGAATTAGAATTAGCAGAAATGCTTTGTCTAATGAAAACAGCATTTAAGTTTCACATCAGCAAAGAAAACGGTTTATATTAAATAATTAAAATTTGACTCGGATTTTATAATTCTTATTTTCAATAAAAAGACTGAGTCTCTTGTCTGTTAACCATTAAAACACATTACTATTTACTTATACATCAGCATGAAATGGATGGCATTTTTTTCTTTCTATCTAGGAGAATAATTCTACCCTTCTACATGTTTTTAAGCAAGGTAAATAATTACATGGCTTAACAAAAGTGCATATATATTTTCAATATTAAAATATAATTTATTAACATATATTAAAATATATTAAATATTAATATTAAAATATTAATGACGAATTATTCACTTATTATATGATAACTTTACTTATTTGCGTCCACCTTCATCTTAAGGAATGTTAAAAATCTCTATATGGATAAACTTTATTATCTGAATACTAGAAGTGTGAATGTTTCAAGGCATTATTTACTAGGGTGGCTGATTTGTGGACACACGGGATCTTCCTATAATTCATGAATACAGACATCCTTCTTTCCAAATGATTCAACTATTCTGCAGGAAACATTCACGGATGTGACAGATGCTGTCATTATTGCCTCCATATTCAACCTCTTTACAGATGAATGTTTTGTATGTCTTGTACTAAAAATGTAATTCCCCATTCACATGAGCTCTGCTATTGCTATTTAATGTGGGCACTGCTACATTTAAGTACCAGCTTATGTAAATACTAACTACCATTACTTCTAGAGCTCCTGATATGGTTATTCCTCTTGCTAAATTTGTCCAATTTTTAAAGTTAACTTCATTGTGCACGTTCCAGTGCCTCAGCATAACTTAATTACAGTGTATATTAATGCCTCTTTTCCTGGTCATGTCTGCTCAATGAGCTCATTGAATTACTGAGCTGATGCTCTATGTTGAATTACACAAGCTTGTCTAGAGATTCCACAGAAACAAGCAAGAAGCTGATATTAAAATAGAAATAATAATTAAAAAAAAACCATCTCAAATTTTCAAAAGAAAGACATACACATAGGAATAGTGTTTATCTAACAACTTGAGCAGAAAAAAAAAATTCCTCCCAGATTTACTATCTACTTCATTTCAGACTATGGTAAAAGACCACCTATCCAAAATGCTTCCTACCACCTGCCAGCCTGCCCAGCTGTGCAAATGGCACTGGAATCAACTTGTTCAGGCAGCTGGAAAGGAAATCTGACTCAAGATTAGCAGACTTTTTTTTTTAGCCCTCTGGTATATGGACATAATAAAGCTTTCCAAAGACAAACTCAACATAGACTTTCAGTTTTTGAGAAAAGCAGACTAACGAAGTTCCGTTGGTAAAAAGCCTCAGTACCAGTGATACAGAAAAAATAATTTAAACAAGGAGATATTTCACACAGCACATCACATGGCTCCATAAAGAACTCTCACAGTAAGCACTGTCATTTGTAATTTATACAGATCTGGTAAATAAAGCATTGATTTTTCAACAGTTGGGGTTTGATAATATGACTGACCTGACCCTTTCTCAATGGTAATAAATGGGTATAACCCCACTGGCATGAAAGAAGCATTGTCAATTCTGCACTGACTGACAGCCTGACCCTTTGCTGTTACCCTTTAGTACTATCCATGCCAAATATGTGGAACTGGTCCTTGGCACACTGCGTCCCTAGATTTGGCAGTCCATCCCCATGAAGGTCTGACACATCCTTACAACCAGCTGAGATGGCAGCAGAAGCCAAACGCCATCCCAGTGGCCCTGTGGGTGACTCTGCTCTCCCAAGTCCACCCAAACAAACAGAAGCTTTGCCACAACCAGAGTCTTAACAGTGATGCTGCAGCACTGCACAGATGAGTCTGCTGCGTCTGAGCTCCTCCTATCCCCTTTTCTAAGCACAGATTTATTGATATATGATGAGTGAGGTCAGCTACCACACTGTCCAGAGCCACCACTGCTCTCCCTGCTTCAAATAACCCAGACAACTGTAACCAAACTGCTGCTGCTAATCTATTCTACTGAGGAGAATTTAAAACAGGCTCTCTTAACAACAACAGTTGGAGTTTGATACCTTCCCACACGTTTTTATAGGTCTGGGTATCAGGTCAGCCTGCTCTCAGAAAATGCAATGTGTTAATGACTCACTGCCACTGAATTTCCTGGAGAAGAAAAGCAAGCTATAGCAGCCATTTTCTACCTGCATGTCTGTCTGTTCATGTGGAGAGCATGACTATGAACACAGTAATATCTTCATGATTTAAAAAAAACCAACAACGAGAAAAAAAGTCAACCCTCAAAACTGACCAAGCAAAGAAGAAAGGTGGGAACAATGTAAGATGGTGTTCATTTAAACAAATAAGCACACAGTAACATTGAACTTGTTATAAACCATGATAATTATATAGCTTTACTAAGTCCAAAACCAGATTCATCCTCAAAGAATTTTACAACCATTATTAGAAGATAAAAGATGGAAATTAATGGATA
The DNA here is from genome assembly GCA_008694505.1 of Cyanoderma ruficeps. Lineage (NCBI taxonomy): Eukaryota > Metazoa > Chordata > Aves > Passeriformes > Timaliidae > Cyanoderma > Cyanoderma ruficeps. The sequence continues at coordinate 23,988,124 of VZDJ01007749.1, read as the reverse complement.
AGTCAGATAACAAAAAGAAAATTTACTTTGCTCATGATTTTTCCCCTTGTTTTCTATGAATGTTCACAATGGAATTCTATTTGGATTTTTGTCCAGTGTAAGGCAATCATCAAGATTTCATATCAGAAATATCTCAAAGCACTTTACCAGAATCTTGGTCCACATATATTTAACAGAATCAGATGAAAAACTGTTTTTACTCATGACCACACATAGACATTTGCATGGGCTGAGTATCACAGTACTAAACTAAATTTTGTTCAGTCTAAGTGCAGGCAACAGTTAATATCACCTATTTTCTTCTAATAACTATGATTTAGAGAAAGACTGAATACTCCAAAAGAAATAAAAAAATGTAAGAAGCTTCTGAAGAACAACCTGATCCTTATCTGTTAACTCTTTTCTAAACAGTTCTTGCTTGCCTAAAGATCAAAACCCCCAGTGATTTTTCAACATCTCCACCTGTATTTTCTCAAGTATGGGTTTACTTGTTCAGCTCTCTTACATACACTGCGCACTGGGGAATTGAGATGACCGAAAAAGAAATGCATCAATCAAAACTTAAATTCTGTCCTAAGGTACTTAAATTTCAGTGACAAACATTTTCACACCTAATGGAAGGTTTCCCTCTCACTGATGTAGGGGTATTTGTGCACAGGAAAGTACAATGTAGCAGAATCTCTTTCTCAACTGAATGACAATGCACAGAACTCCTTGCTGGAGGGGAGGGTGTGCTGCAGGAAGACCTTAACTTCCAATATTCTGCTTGCATTCTCCAATTCTACACTGGCTTTTAAATTAGATTAAAACACTGTGACTGCATTAGCTGCTGTTCAACAGTACTTTGGTACTTTACTGGAAACCTACAAGCAACTTCTCTCACATTTCCTTGAGCAATGTTATACCTAATTCAATCACATCCAGGAAGTGAATCATTTCAGCTTTATTCCAGGATTAATGACATCTAACGCAGCCTGAGCATCCTTTATCCAAGAATAACAAACCATGCTAAGTGTAAACATCCAATCCTAGGAAAAACTCCTGTGCCTGCTTAAAACGAGATCTGTTCCTGTCAGTTACTGCTAAAAGAATATGCTTTGCTTGGTTACTGTAAAATGTGCCAAGTTATTTACTACATCATAAAGCTCCTTTAATTTCCCCTTTTACTGAAATACCTTACTAGACACTTCAGCAAGCAAATATGGAAATGCCTCACCGCCTGCTTCTGTTCTACACATTAATCTGAAGGTGATGGCTGCTACAGCCAAGCAAAGTGGTGCAGAAGGACTACTGATCAGCAGAGAACTGCTCTGCTGCAGAGCATCCTACAAAAGCTCATGGCTGGAGTATCAGCTCTGCAGTGCTTCCCTCTGGCAGCTGCCAGCTGTAAGGCTATTTAGGAAGAGAAGTTCACTGTGTTTTGGCTGTGCTAACCATTAGAACAGCCTCTCAGACCACCCAGACCCAGCTGGCCTAATGCAGAAAGGCTGAGGTGGTGTAAAGCAGTCTTCTCTGCCTTCAGCCTAGTAAGTCATTGGGACACACGGAGCAAGTCCATTGCCCACCCTCTTCGGATAGCGGGCAATGCCCATATTTGGTCACAGACATGCAGGAATTTGAAACATTCCTATAAAATTAAATTCATTCTTTCATTTCCAGGCTTAGCACATTGAATTTATGCTCATCAAAATCATTGCTGCTTGCAAATTTTAACCACATTTTGTATTATCTTAAAATTCTACAACCGAACATACATGTTTATTATTGTGTCTGCAATCTCCTGATATTATGTTATTTAAATCTATCCATTCATTTTAAAGAAAACATTTTTACTCAAGAAAAGCAGTCTACAAATTCAAAAAGGTCAGGGATTACTGCAAGAGTTTTGAACAGTGCAAATGCAAGGAAAAAAAGCCTTTGTTTTTTGAAAGAAGCCACTGCTACTACTGATGTAAAATAATGCAGCCGAATTTCTTCTCAGGAGCACTGATAGCTTGGAAACTATAGATTCCACTATCAAAACGGGACTGGGGTTTGATTTTATTACTATTTTATGCTGAAATAACTAAAAAGGGCATTTTAAATTTTCATAAACAAGGCTGAAGAATGTTAAGTGATTAATTAAAAAAAATCCCTCTTTTGAAACAATACATTTCACTTGTATCACTGAGTTGATTATATTACAAATTTGGCAGGTGATTTTTGGTTACATGAATTAATATGACTCAAAAACCAATGAACAAGTCTGATTTTCAAAGTCACCTTACATGCACTAGAAGAAAACAACATATAATTTCACAATTTTTAATACAACACATAACAAGGCATAAAAAACTAAATATACAACTGCTTTCAGCTAAGATAGCCAAGATATCAAGAAGGTTCTTATAAAATCTGGACCAAGAATAAGAACTTCTAGAAGCAGGCATTTCTAGTCAGACCACCACAGCCCTGGTAATTTCACTGAACTATTCAGAATAAACTTGTGGCTAGAAAAGTACTGCAGCCCATCTCACCCCCTCTGTCCCATGTGGCTGGTGCTGGAGGACACAAGCAATCTCAATAGCTGATTACAGGCCTAACCACTGTGGAAAGTTTAATTTCTGAAGGGGGGCTTCTACAGTTAGCTCTGAAATCCTATCTCTATGCTCATCAAAAACTGACTGACTTTGTTTAAATTACTAAGTAATAAAACCAAATGGAAAGTATTTGTCCCCTTCTGATGCAAAAAGAACAACTTGCCTTTCAGTAACACCTAGGCACCCTTCATACACTTTGCTGCATTTAAGCAAAGAAACCTGTCTAGATCAATTATATACTAAATAGAATTTGCCAACCTCTTAATTAAAAATGACCGAGTGGTCAGTCATTAAATGTTATTTAGTAATATTTGCCACGATAGATGTTTTCATGCTGTAAGTGCTTTAATATGCATAATAAATCATCCTGTGAATTTGGACTGGAACATATAATTTATATCAATTGTGGAAATTTGATACATTCTGGTAAGTTACATACTAGGCTTTACTGCAAGTGCCATCTGACTGATTGATCTCCAAACTGACTCAATACGCTGACATCAGTTTTTATTCTCTTTATGAAAGTCAATTACAATCAATTACCTATTAACACCACAGAAAATATTGTTCCAACTGTTTCTGCTATAGCTACATTAACCACTCTTAATATCCTCTAAGAAAAATACAATATCCAGATTTTACTGCCTTCATTATAGTTGATTGTTTCAATAATAACTTGATTAGTGAGAATGAGAGGTAAAAGAAACAAAAAACAAGGCTTTGTGCTAAATAAACTATTGCAAATTTTTTTTTTAATCACAGAAAAAACAGTTGCTTATTCTAAGAAATGACCCACTGATTTCTGTGAGCTAGCAGAATAGCAGCAGAAGAAATCAGTCCAACTCATTTTGTGCTTTTGCATGGAATTTACTGGAACACAAGTTTGCAGAGCCACACTTCTCAAACACATAATCAGTGAACAAACAGGAACCCAGCCCAGTTTCTGGAGATATATTTATTTCTCACTATGATCATCACAAAAGAACTTCTTTGAAAGATGGTTGTTGACTTAGTAACTAAGTAACAGCATTTCTTATTAATGAAGCTCTTTTATTACTTAAAAGTAGTGAAATAAATATACAACATGTGGAGTAAACAAACTTATTACTGTATTTTAGGGACAAATGTAAGAGGGAAGAATATACCTTCAAAATTTATCTGAAATCATGACGAAGCCAAGGGAAAAGTGCTTCAACTCCCCCAAGCATGTGATTATAGAATTTGATCTATCAACATACAAGTACTAGTTTCTGCAAGCTCATAAACATTTAATTTTAAGAATATAAGGACTTTCCAAGAACTTCCATGCACTTTTTGCTTCATTGCAAAATAACAAGTGTTCAGGTATTTTTCCAGTTCTTAAAGATAAGATTTCTAAAGTGCTCTGTTGGCAATATGTTAGTTTCCTGAAAAATGAATCCAACCTTTTCACCAGCTGTTTTTTCCATTCTATTTCAGTTTTCCAAGAAAACCATTAGCAGACTAAGGAAACAGTAAGTGTAAGTCTAAGCAGGGAACCAGAAATTAGCATTGCATGTGGATTTTGACAAAGAAGTTGCAACACTGATAAGCTGTATTTTGGCTCTAATGAGAGCCTTAGGGCACCCATGTGTGTACATGTAATAAATCACCCCATTGAAAAGATAATTACTGAGGGGGGGAAAGCTTTCTTCATAGTAATTACACTAAACTGCTTGAATTAACATACCCGCAGATGGTTCTTTGTGGTCCTACTTACACATTAGAGAGAAGAATGCTTGATTACATTAGTTCACTCACTTGAAAGGAAAAAAAAATAATGATCTGGTTATTAATCACACTAATATTCCTTGGTTGATGAATCCTATGTAGACTTTTGACTGCAAAACCAAAGTAAAACAAAAGGTTAATTAAGCTTTTAGGCCTGAGTTTTCAAAGGCATTGAGAGCTGGACAACATCTAGGTGAAAAAAACAACCTCTTTTAGCCGCAGGCAGGGATTCAGAAATTATATCCCCATCACTATTCAGCCTGGCCCTTTCTAAGCCTGGACACAGCGTGGATAACCTTTCAGCAAAGAATAATCTAATTAAAACTTACACTTGCATATGGACATGCTGTTCCACTCCCTTCCAATTTAATTGTAAGGATCCTTAAAGGAATATGAATACTCCCACGCCAGCAGCTTAAACAGTTTTTGTTTGACATCTACGGCTGTCCGTGTTAGTGATATGGACAGCTCTTTCTTCACCAGCCCCGTCTTCTCTTATAGAAAAGCATGTCTGCTTCAGATAAAAAGCAGGACATTTCTGGCTGACCCAGTGAGAAGCACATGCTAATAACCATTTCAGGGCTGAAATGCACCCTGCCATCAGCTTTCACATATGAAGCTAGCTTTCCTGAAGAACATTTAAACCGAGGTCAAAATCCTGACCCCCTGAAAGAAAATGGTAACCTTGTAACTTACTTCAACAGGACTAAATTCCATCATGGCTTTGTTTCATGGGCTTCTCCCATTTTTATCTCCTTACTGCAGTGTGTTAGTGAGCCATTTACACAGAAGCCATTCAAACCTCAGCAAAGCAATAAAGGGAACCTTCAACAGCCACTACCTCGTCCCTCTCCAGAAAGTTAGGAGATTGCTGTCCCTCTCCAGAAAGTTAGGAGATTGCCCCCATCCTAAATTCATCAACAGTCTACTCCCTGGTAAGATAATCCTACTATCATTTTATGATTAAACACTACATTATGAATTTCCATGTATCAACTGCAAGTTATATTTAGAGTGTACAGCTCACTCTCTTCTGGGATAGTGACAGCAATATAAAACAAATTTTGTAAAGCCTCATATTTCTTGCAATTTTAGTCATGTAGTACAAAAATGTGTCAGGGGAAGAATTATCAAAATTCAGTGCAAAACCCAGTGATTAGCCTACCAGATACAAATCTATTTCTGTACACTACTGTGGCAGTACTCAGTTCCCTCTTATGCTCCTACCCAGAGACATATGTTTTCTCTCTCTATCAGGCTGTCACTGCTCAGTGAAACAACTTCCTGGCCTATTTCTGGCAACCTTCACAAGCACCAGACCATTTCTAACTGTCCATAACCCCAGAATAAGGATCTTAGCTTCCATGAAATAAGGTTTGCCAACACCTAAGTTTAACCTCTTGAACCAAACTGAATGCCCTGCTCACCTTCAAATGCCTGCTGGGTTGCTGCTGTCTGAAAACACTGTGCATTCAGTGGGGTATACACACGACTACCGAAGATATCAAAAGCTCCTGCCTCTCCTGCATCATGCTCAGAGGGTTGCATGAAGGCCCTAATCCATCATGGCACCTTCTAGACACTTTCCAGGCTCAAAGTTAGAAAACCTCTCTTTCACAGACTCTGAAAAACCTCGTGACTGATGCATGGAACAAGACAATCTCTTTCAAAATAGCTGGAACCATCTGGCTGAAATACATACATCACCTGCATGTTTAATTTGAGGCACAAGAAGGCTCATTTACGTCTGACACTCACCTCCTTCACTTTTTCACTCTGCAGTCCTGATGAGCAAATTGCCATCAATATCTCCCCATCCCTTTTAACTTATTAAGATGACTTTACAGTCTTTCACTGCAGAACAGGGAACAAGCTCTTGAGATGCAATTGGCAGCTCTCCTCCATTTACTTTTTTGGTATTTTCACCCATCCAGTCCTCCAAATGCCACTACCCTGCAAGCTGGTAAACCACTACATAGAGACCAGAGAAGCAGATAGGCTCAGGTAGCTGCAGATGGCAGCTCTCATCTCCCTCAGCAGTGAAACAGCATGATATTTGTGTTTAGTGTTCTACAAATTTATTACTTTGGTGGGAAAAATTTTCTTTATGCAACTGGCTATTGTACATTCCCTCTTTAAGATGCAAAGTGAAAATTTTCAGTTAAGTAAGATTAAATTTATGTCCAAAATGCCTACTAATATCCTTTAACATCAACTATTCTTTCATTTTATCCAGCTCTCCACCAGCACAACTATTTGTTGGGACCTCTTTATCCCTTGCAGTATCAACACTGATCAAGAAATCTGGCCACAGCAGTATCAGCTTCACTTGAACTAATTTTTCTCTTCCTTTCCAAATCTCTCTCCAGAACACTACTGCAAGATTGTTTACATTGTCTCAGAGTTCCTTTTTCTTGTTTACTTGCGCTGTGCCAAACAAGTCAGACAAGCAATTAAGCTTTTTCCGACATCCTCATCTGGCACCTCTGTGCTGTGCTCCAAGACACACAGAAAGAATGAGCATTTGTCTGTGGTCATCTCTTCAGCTTTGTCAAGAGATGCCATAGACCAGGAGAATCCACATGTCCCAAGCCTTGCTTTGTAGCTGCACGATCACGCAGACCCCACAACCATGTATGTTTTGATAACTTCTATATTTACCACCAGGTGATAATAATCTCAGAGTAACACAACTAGACTGTGTCTAACTCCATATATCCTCCCTCATCTGCACTATGCACATTCGGGAAGTAGGCGGGTCACTTCTTTACCTGGCAGCCAGGTACTCATCTTTTCATCTCCACTTGCCAGGGTCGTTATCTGGCTTTTCTCAGTACTGTTGTGCCTAGCCTCTTGAGTCCAAAGGAATTGTTCTCTGATTACTCTGCACTTCCTGTGATTACAAAAATTGTTCTGTATTGCTAGTTGCATCTGACTTAACTGAATATGTCCTCAGATTCACGACTTAGCGAAAAACCTGACAAAACAATGTATTTCTACAGAAAAACAAAGCAAAAGAATGCTTATGAAGTCATCTTTATACATCATCAAAGAAAATGAGGGTATACATAAAAGTTTCAGAAGTTATTTTCCCTGGAGGAAAAAACTCAGAGAGTTGCCAAAAGAGGCAAAAGTATACTCAACATGTTTTCCCAAATATAAATCAATGGACTGGAATCATTCATCTAAATCATCAATACCAAAAAAGCTGTCACAGAAAGCCAGTACTAAAAATAAACACAACCAATTTGGTTACTATTGTACCTTGACAAAATGTAGCATTGATTCTCTTGTAGCCTTGTGGGCATTCCATCATAGGACCATATCCATGGTAAGCTGAAAAAAAAAAATTACATCAGTTAAATATTTATAATTTATATTCTTGCAGAGCCTGACAGCTAAATCATTACATAAGTATACTTAAAAAAATTATAAGGTTTTGTGATAAATGGTTAAGCAAAAAAGATAAATTGAAATTAAGGATTGTACAGGTAACCATAATTCCATCTTTTTAACATGTGTACCACTAAAATCTTCCATTATCCAGTCAAATTTGTGTTAAAAAACAAACAAAAAAATCTTCGAAATTAGGATATCATTCACCCTATTTGTTCTGAAATATTCAAATGATTACTTTCGCAAATCAGCTACAAATATCATGTTTGGAAAAGATAAAGTTGGAGATTCATTATGGAAACCCTAACAGAACTGATCAATTTTAGAATACTAAACTTTACTTCACTAACTGGCTGATCAGTGTAAAGAGTCACAGATATAACAATGCTGCAAAATAAATACTGAATTCAATTTTGCCAAATTAGAAAGTTTTCAGTTAACCAGCTTTTTATTTTTATTGTTTCTTTCCTCCACTTAAGATTGCTTTTAAGACTACAGAAAACTGTTTATTGATTCTTAAACATCATAAATGAGAGCAGTAATTTCTTTGTATGGTTATGCACACTAAAAGCTAACTTCTTGGCAAAGTCCAGTGCTTCGTTAAGCACATAGGACTAAACTTTTGGCACTATGATCACATAAATGCTTTTAATAAGAATCTAGAGAGTTTTTCATAATCTCAATGTTAGAACAGAGATACCTCATATTTTGTCAGATCTTCTGTTTCATTTCAAAAGTCTCCCAAATGTCCAACAGAAAAAAAACCTTCAAAACCCACCAGATTCATTCATTTCCATCTTTACTATATATAATCTGTCAAATAAGACAGAAAACTGAATAACAAAATGCTGTTGATTTGCTTCCCTTAACATAATGCCTGAATCACACATTTATCCCTGCAGCTTACTTTAAAATTGGCACCTGGTTGACTGTAATGATGGAAATAAAAAAAAATAGGGTAATTGTTCTAATTAGTTCTAAAGCCTTGCCTATTATTTGGAAAAAATTAAGTGATGATATTGAGTAGCAGGCTTTGGAATGAGGTAGTTTTACTTCAAATTTTGGTGAATTATTTCAAATAAAACATTGAGATTCTCCTTAGATATTACATAAAGTGCAAAATGGTTAAACACACATAGTAAAAATACAGCCATGTTATTACAGTTCTGAACATATACTTTTCCATTTTTACACTGACTACAATCATTTTAACACCAACTACAACTTGAAATTTTGTCTCTCTACGAAAGTGGCAGCTGCACATTTAGTTTCCAAGACAGATTTTTCAGTCTTTTCCTAATGATAATATTAAAACCATTTGAAATTTAAGGCAACTTCCAAAACCACAATGCATTAGTCTACTCCTGGTCCCCAAAAGTGTCAGTGAAACACCTAGCACTCACGTTGGCAGATTCAAACTCATAATTGCACTCATTATGTCCTAACAAATCTCGGTTTGCTGTAACAGGTCTGATTTAAAACCAGGAGAGTGAGTAACTTTCTGTGGGCAGGAATGGCACCCTGCAGTGCAGCCTGCCGAATGAAAATAGCTTCCAGTTGTAGATGGAGACCAGCCCATAACCTATGCCAGGTCTTTTCCAGTGCTGCAACACACTTTCCCTCCCAGGGTGACTCAGCTGCTCTAGAAAGTGCAGTGGTGGACTGAGGTCAGCGATTTTAGCTTCTCCCTCCTTCCTCATGCTCCCACTCCCATAACAAACAGGAAGCTGGCAGCTTACTAGCAGCTGTTTTCTTCCTTTCAACAAAGAGCAGACAGAAATGTAAGCAAGTCACTGTACAGAAGAAGCTTGTTCAGTGGTGGCTAGTGATCCATGTTGGAGCTGGATGAAGTCTGACATTACTTACCCTCTACTCACCTAAACAAACTGTTTGTAATTACTAAGCTACCAAGAAGCCTGACCAACCACAACATCCCCCATGTAACATGGAAAGACCCTTCCTCTTAAAAGTTGTCTTCTCTTAGAAGCCCTTAAAAATGGAGATCTGTTCCAAAACTTTCTTTTTGTTTTCAGTAATACTGAACAACCCATAAACTCACAGACATGGCAGCTATCTCAGGCCAAGGCACTTAAATTTGCAACAGGACAGAAGCCCTGACAGAGCAGTGGCTGTTACCCAAAATACTCAAGTCTTTACAAAGATGGCCCTCTGTAAGACCATGGGAACAAGACATGCAAACTTATGCATGTCCTTAACTAGCTGACTGAGAAGTGCCTGCTAGTAAAGTATATGCTTAAATATTTTGCTGAAGTGGGTTATGCAGAAGATTACAATCTGATTACATATTATTATAAAAAAACATGTCCACTTTAAATGAGGTTTATGAGGCATAAAACCATAAGAACAAAAGGAAGTCTGTTTGCTTCCAAAATATCTACAATAAAAAGAGTAATACCAATTTAATGAAATATCAGAATAGGTCAGAATTACATGGGAAGAATGTGGGATTAACTTAACCTGTTGAGACACAAGCACAGATATCACTTAACTGACAACTTACTAATTATTTACTCAACTTTTTTCATTCAATATCATATAAATTTATATATATAAAAATATATGCATATTCTTTTTACCACTGCATTCTCAGTGTTGTAAAAATAAAAGTACTTGATGAATATAAATCCTTCAGCATCCACTCCAGACTTCCATTAAATCTTCTAACAAATTTACATTTATCTTTGGAAATTGTTTGCTCTACAGAACTGTAACACTTTGATACTGTCATCAGGCTTAGTTTGACACCTATGCCCAAAAAATACTTTGCCCTAGATGCAGAACAGATTTTGGGGTCTCAAATTTTGTGCCTAAGTTCGAACTGAACATCTACATTTTAAGATGCTGCCAAACACCTGCAACACACTAAACGTATCACCCTCAAGTCTTAAAAATCTAAAAATCCACCATTCAGATCCATGCAAAATTGCCATAAGACATGGCATAATTAATTAGCATCATGCTTAGAATCATTCTTAAATCAAATGTAGTCTAGAGAAAATACATGCACTGCTACTAAACCTTCTTGACAGATTCAATGAATATTCTTTAAGTATACACCTACCAAATCACACTCTTGATATAAAGACACTGTATTTTAACCTGCATAAAAGAGATAGTGCACCCTTCTCCTCCTCCCTTTTTAAAACACTAACAGAGAGTGAGAACTCCCACCTAGAGAGATGAGAAATGTCTAGGAGACACAAATCCTTACTTTCCAGGAATGCTTTAATCAGAAGGAGAGGATTATTCCAAGTGGCACCATTCTCTCTCTTCCTGAAATCACACAATTACATTCAAAAAAACAATTTCAAATTGAGCCAGAAAGCAGGAGTGAGCATGACTCATACTGTAAATAATTAAGGACTCTGGGAAAGAGACTGGGTTCCTAGATCTGTTCCAAGAATTGTTTCTACATTTTATGGGTTAGGGCATCACCTCATAGGTATAAAATGTAGATTAGAAATTACTCTGGCAGATAAAGGAACTCTGAAATGTCCCATCTTGAGTAAGCATGCTAGTTGTTGAAACTTTTCTATAACAAAAGGACATTGCTCATCTCATTAGCATTTAAACTAATTATTCTTATTTAGTGCTTTGAAAAAAGAGTGGTGGACTTCCCTCTAGGAGAGGTTTTTAGGCTGAGTTCAAGCACTTCTTAGTACCCGCTTAGGAAGTATCAGTGGATCAGAAGTTTGTCACAGTTTGCCTGTTTGCTTTCACCACTGTGCTGAGTTAGCATTGTGCCATTAAGCAGCTGCCTGATCCACAATCTACTGTGGATTCCAGGCTGAGACAGTCAGCTTTTTACCTGAACTATGAACAATTAACAGGTGTGCTTCCCTTCAAACCAAGGCAAGAAAAATTTCTATTTGTAGTTCCAACCAATTTTTGGTTGAAACACATTTCAGGCTTTTGTGATTTTTTTCTCACAGCACACCTACATCCAAATAAGCAACATTTCACTTGTCCATATGATTCCGATGAATTAGACTTCAGTTGTAGTTGAATTGCATTGTCTGAATGCTTCCTGAGCTCTGTCAGGCTGGTGCTGTGACCACTTCCCGGGGAGCCTGCTCCAGTGGCCAAACACCCTCTGGCTGAAGAACCTTTTCCTAATATCTAATCTCTCCGACACAACTTCAGGCCATTCCCTTGGGTCCTGTCACTGGTCACCACAGAGAAGAGATCAGTGCCTGCCCCTCCTCTTCTCCTCATGAGGAAGGTGTAACTGCAGTGAGGTCTCTCCTCAGTCTCCTCCAGGCTGAACAGACCAAGTGCCCCCAGCTACTGAGGCGAAGTGCGCCTCATATGGCTTCCCCTCAAGGACCTTCACCATCTTTGTTGCCCTCCTTTGGACATTCCCCTATAGTTTAATGTCAATTTTATATTATGATACCCAAACCTGCCCCCAGCAGTCGAGGTGAGGCTGTCCCAGTGCAGAGGAGAGCAGGACAATCCCTCCCTCCCTTGCTTGGCTGGTGATGCTGTGCCTGATGGCCCCCAGGACAGGGCTGGCCCTCCTGGCTGCCAGGGCACTGCTGACTCGTGTTCAACTTTCTGACTGGCACTGCTCTCCAGCCTCTCACTGCAGTCTGTGTGGACATGCAGGGTTGCCCACGGCCAGCTGCGGAGTCTGGCATTCGTCTTTATTAAATTTTATATGGTTGGCATGCATGCTCCTTTCAGAAACTGTATTTAGGTGCTACAGGAATAAAATAGATACTTGAGTCTTATTAGCTATTATCTTCACACACCAAAGGAAGCTCTCTTTCTAAAGCACATCAGAAGACAGACATACTTGCAACACACAAAATGTTTCAGAAACTAGCAAACCAGACCAAGTCCCCATAAATTTGTATCAGAGTCTCCTATGAAAGGAGAAGTCAGAGATACAGGAGTAATAGGAGATCTTCTGCTGGAATTGTATTTACATCCACATTAAGACTTATAGAGAAACACATGCTTCCAAAAAAATCGAACACTGATCATATTTCCAGCATTGCTATTTGAATGACAGGGTCCTAGAAGAACTAGGTAAGAATGACTGCAATTTAATGATCTATTTTTGGCCCAGTAAACGCAGGTCCACTCCATCTGCAAAACAGAGATCACATTATCTTTTCCCATCTTTCATTTAATGCCAAAAATATGACATGACACAGAAGTATTACTATTCCCATGCAACAATAATGTAATTCACAAAAAGTTCAAGAGATTATCCTCACTGACCATGCAAATAATTCAAAATTCTTTTCTCATTATAATATGATGTCAAATCATAATAAAATGCTGAAGAAAGTCTTGGTCATTGTCTAATTGTTGGGGAAGATATTTCAAAAGCAACGGAAAAAAAAGCAACCAACAATTTAGAGCCTGGAAGAGCTTGGCTCCAAACTTAAAACTTCATCTGCAGTCCCAAGAGGTCACTGCATTCTCTCCAAGCAGAAACTGGCGCCTCTATAATTTAAGATTTCTCTGCAAACTTAAAAAAAAAGAAGTCCAGCTGGAAAAGGCGAGATGATTCAATGTGATTACTCTTCCTGCACTGAGTAAACGCAACAGTCCATCAGTGACTCAAAGGAGGAAGAAGCAGGGGAAAAAACCCAACTACATCAACTTTGCTGGCTGCAGTGAGTGCCTGCATATTGTAACTCTGCTGGCATGCTGGGGAATTCCAGTTTCTACAACCTGTCCCTAATCAAATCATTGCACGTTTTTTCTACTAGGTTCCTTCAGCTTTTTTCCCCTCTGTAAAAAGGGAAAATACTACTTGAGGGGAAAAAGCCATGCGAATGACAATAAAATAGCACTTACATGGCTTCTTGGGACATTTCTGGCATTTGTTAAAACCCCAGGAAGTACCCACGGTTCCACAGCAGTCTTCTTGCTTGGAAAGGCCGGGAAGTGCTTTGCCACACTGAAACAGTCAGGTAAAGAATACTCTGGTTAGTGATACTGTACAACACTCACTTCTGATACAATGTTCTTTTTCAGTCATTTTGGGTCAACCTCTTGCTGAGACACTGAAGATTCAGCGGAGCCCTTAACTGAATTTAAATGGTGCTCACACATTGCAGAGGCTTTCTACACAGACACAAGTAAATTAAGTGACATTATTACCTTCCCCCACATTGACTTGAAAAGGAGAAAAAAACAGAAGAAAACAGTAAGTCACAGGAAGGAGTGAGTATATTTCTAAGGTAGTAACTCACCATTGGTACCTATTGTTTTCATCATAAAAACATGCTTGTGCACTCTTTTGAAAGCTATATGAATTATGTCAAATACCTTATAATTTCTGAGGTCAATTTTTATTTCCCCGCCAATCAATAACATACATATTATGCTTTATAACAATAAGAATATTAATATTTGGAAGCTTACGACATACCAGTTATGTTCTAAGCTTTTCCAATTTTCTTCTATTTTGCATGGTAAAGAAAGCCAAAATGTATTTCAGCTGCAGACATTAAAAAGACCCACCAAACATCTAAACCTGCCAATTAGGTATACAATGGAACACACAAAGAACAGAAGTCCACAACAGCTGCACTTAGTAATGTTTTCAAAGCAAATGTGATATAAATAGGCACTGCAGCAAACAATTCAAATGTGCTGAAGTGTGAATCCTCAGTATGGCATGAACAGACTTTTCCTAATCTAACTCTGCTTTCTGACAGTGTGTAAACCTCTGACCCAAATGTTCACTGCCACATAGCTTTCAGCTCAAGGTAGCTGGCTCATCCTATGCCACAGGCTATGGCCTTGTGGTTGCTCTCACTTAGCAGGTAACACAGTCACTCTGCAGTGCAGATGTATGCTGAATGCATGGGCACTGACAGCTTCTTCCAGCTTTCCCAAAATTTTTCCAGTGTACTCTTAATCATACAGTCACATGTGAGCCAATGATATTTCTAAAGCAGAGTTACCCTGTGTAGCTTACAGTGTGACTACTAACAGGATAGCAAGGTACCCTGCATCTTCCCAGCCATTCTCTCTGTCCCTTTTCCACAGATACTCCCTAGACACACCCTGAAGTGTCGCAACAAATTAAAAGCGGCACCAGTTCACAATTTAAACATCAGACTGCAGCTCAGCACTTGCAGCACATGAAGCTTTGATCTGTGTCAAGGGATGTGTGAGAAGTCTGAAGTGTCCTCCGTCTCAGTGACAGCCAGATACACATGTCTAAGTTTTTAGCACCTAGGGCAACTTGACATAGCTATGGTGTGCCTCTGCCCACTACTCACACACAAGTTAGCACCATCTGCGCTTTGAGCCTCAGTTTGGCATGACACATGAACAGCAAAAAGAACAGAGTGGCCAAACAGGTTCAAACAGACTGCTCAGTTATTGTGACTCTTTAGGAGTCTATTTTCACATTACTGTCTGGAGTGGGTCTGAAAAATATTCCCATGTTGCAAGGGATGGTCCTTGCCTGGATGGTATTTGGTGATGTTAAAACAGTGGTGCATCTCAGCAAGTCCCACCTCTCAGATGCAGGCCCAGGCTTACCCTAGGTGAATGTGTATCTTGCAGCTGCCTTGCACTCCTCTGGCTTAGGCACTGGTAGGATTAATACAAGGCTGACCATTCCTGATCAGAGACCACTGAGTTCTGCTTCCATAAGCAGCTCCCAGCCCGGTACTTCAGAAATGCCATCAAGATGCATAAATGGGGAATTCTGCACAACTTCCTCTGCTGCAGCAGCTCTGCTGTTTTCAAAACTGAAATAAGCTCTTCCAACTGCTCCTAGCAAGGGGATACACAGATTGTGATGCACATCCCAGAAGCTCAAAAAATCTTTCAACTGGAGAGTACTCATAATGCTTCCTCTATGTAGTTACCCTAAAACCTTAGAGAGGTCATATTACATCTTTACACAATGCTGGTTTTCTCAACCTGCACCCCAGGCAGACATGCTCCAGGAAGGACCATTTTACTTTATAACCACAGCTACCAAGTTTTGCTTTATAGTTACAGATGCTCAACCCCTTTCCTAGAGCTTCTTCAAAGACAGAGAAGCCACTTGCTGAAGTTGTACACTGTGGCTGTCATCAAGAGTCAACTAAAGCTTTTTGCACCCAGCTCTTCCCCTACTGTACCTCGGTTTTACAGCTCTCCACTCTGTGAAAAGAAATGGCAGGAATCCAGGCTGGTGCTGCATCTCCCCTTATGATCTCAGGAATGGAGCATTCGGGCAGTGAGGCATATTACCTAACACCCAGTGCTTTTGCTCAAGGTCAAAACCTCAGGAGCTCACGTGTCTCAAGTCCAGATTCCACTAACATGAGAGTCATCACGCCAGCATGAACTGGTTCCTCCCCCTTTTCTTTTTTCCCCAAAATAGAAAAGGTGTCATCTAATAGTAACTAGCTAAAAAAGAAGGGAAAAAAGAAAGGAGAGGAGGAGGAAGATGGACTAAAGCCCACTTATAGTTTAGGTGTGGTGCTACAGCATTTGCACTCTACTGAAAATCATGATCTTTGTGGTCATAACTTTTTCAAATTTCCATATAAAAATCATGAGCAAAAATAAAGATGCCAAAGTCTGAGTCATCTGGCAACTGTGGTTTGCAGTCCTGTCAGTAAAAACTGGCAATGATTAAAGCTGCTGCTCCCACTGCCTCTATGGTGAATTAAAGCTTGAAGAATCAATGATAATTTGGTTAACATCCAGATCATTGTAGAAACTGGGCAACAAGGAAAAGCAACTCCCACATGGGGCTCCTATTGCCTTAGATCTGTGTCATTTTGGAGCTATGCATCACAAAACATGAGTACTCTGCAAAGTCCTAACCCAAGCAGAAACAGAGTTCTTCTGTGGCTACTAAATTCTGATTTCTCTGGTACTTCTAGTAGAGCTTCAGATACTCTAAACACTCATGGAACTAAACAAACTATTCCCTAGCCAGCCACGTTTTCTTAAGATGCTCCCTCCTTTCAGCAAACTTAAGCTTATATGAACTGAAGCTGTATTTCTACAGGTCTCAAAAAGTTTTATAGGTAATTCCTTTCCACTTCAAAAGTCTTAACTCACTTCCTACTACCAAGAAGAACTCATTAGTTCTTCAGACAGTCTTGTTCAGTCTCTGACTCACAAGTGACTGGAAAAGTCACTTGGAGGAATTCATAACTATTTTTTTGTTCGTTTCACCATTCAACACAACTCCAACACATACTTATAAGCCTAAAATAAGCAGGAAAGCTAAACACAGCCATGCTTGACTATGCATGAAGATATTGCCATTCTTTAAGCTTAGGTTTACACTTTTCTATCCATCATCCACACATCTTTTAAACTAATCTAGTCTGTATTCCTGAGGGCTTCTGGAAAAGAGTACAGATTTTCATGAATGATATCTCTGTCATAAGCTTATGATTTGGAAATGTCTTACTGGTTCAGAAGGCAAAGAAGTCATGAAGGTTTGGTATAAAAGAGCTCAACTGTGCTGAAAGGCTCAGCAGTAGCAGCAGTATGATGCACACATGGTACTGCTATAAAACAAAGTTCTTCCTGGGTAAAGCGCTCAGAGACACTGAAAGTATTGTTTCAAATCCACATATTTTTCCTCATGCGTGCCTGGGCTCCTATGCCAATATTTTATATAACTGAAGGAAGTACTGAATATTCCCACTGGAAGACTGAAATTCTGGCTGACCCTGTGCTGGTGCACAAAAGCCACCCCAAGCCACATCACCTCTTTGTTACTCTGTCCAGACTCCAGCCTCTGCCCCACCTCCACAGTCCTTGAGTGCTAAGCTGTGTATTGCCACCATTGCTCCATCTATTTTCCAATGCCAGGGAAAAGGAAGGATTATATCCTTGAAATTCATCTGCTAAGGCAGTAGAGGAAACTTATTCAGCTCCCTGTAAAGTGCAGTAGGGAGCCCAGTCTGGCAATTACTCTCAGGGCAACCGCAGAGGATTCTGGCCAAGGGACCACAAGGTTTCCTGGGACTCCCACTCCTGCGTGACCCATCTACAAATCCCTGTCACAAGCTGTTAGTTAAAACCACAATACAGGCATAAATAAAGGAGTGTCACATGATTAACTATGATTGAAATTGATAGGTGCTTTGCCTGAGCTAATAGCTAATGACTCTGGGATTCGGCTCAGAAGACTGCATTTCACATACCACAATAGCAGAAGTGAATGGATACACTGTTTAACTTTCTGCAAACTATTCAACAGGCACAGACCTTGGACTGTTGCTTTTTTTTTCCTATAGGCGTGACAAACAGAGCAAGAAACCTCAAACTTAATAAACTGTATTACTGAAACAATTAACAGACATACTTAATTAGCTTACTGACCAGCTGAATGACAGGTTGTTACAAATGAAGAGTGTTATCCCATGTAGCACTGGCTCACTAACAGGCATTGTCTCATAAGCAGAGGAGTGAAACTTAAATACTTCCAGACTTTCCAGAAGAACTGGTAAAGAATTTGTTTTGGCTTAAGCAGAACATTCTTCATAAGCAAGTAAAAATTATCCAACTTTCTTCTATTTGAGTAATTAAAACAGTGTTTGGTGTTTTTGGTATCTGATACATCTTTAATCTTCTGATATTTCAGAGCATTGATCTTGCAAAGAAACTACTGCAAATGAAGCATTAATCCTGGAAATGAATCCACACCAATTTCTGACAGTCTATTTGTTTAAGAACTTCAGAAGCCAAACCATGAGTTTTAAGGAATTCCAGACAGTTATTTTATTTTACGAGATGGCATTTTTTAGACTATTCTAAAGAAAAGAGGTTTTTAAAGTGCTCTAAGAGAAAAAAGTACCAGTATGAAGCACAAAATTGTATCACTTCTGCCTAAAAATAAACACTAGAGTTCATTTTATACAGTTGTCAAAAAAAAAAAAAAGAAAATACCTGAAATTTACCTCCACAGGAAACGTTTTCTTAAATCTGAAGTTCGACAGGGATGCTTATACAGTTGAATAACTTCAACAGGCATATTATTGCTGTCATCGCCTCCACACTACACACACTATGATCGCATTGCATACAGTAGTATCAGTATGTTAGGTTGGGCATTAAGGGCTTCTATCAACATATTCTGCTGTTCTGATTCCTAACTCAAAAACTTTGATGCACTGGTTTAATATTTCCCGTTGTGAAAAATTCATCAATTATCTAAGCCCAGTTTTTAAAAACTGTAAGTATTTTCTCAAAGTTAAGTACCCAATCAGCATATGCCCCTGTCTGAATGAAGCAAATGCTGCATGATTTGGAGTCAGAATCTTGATTGTGATACAATGTTAACAATTTCTAACCTTTTCCAGCTGCCACCTATCACTTGGCTTTGTTTTGTATTCTATTAAGTCTGACAGCAGATAGAAATGTGTTGCTCAAACCAAACCAAATTTTTCCTGTAAAAGACATTGCTGAAACAAAGTATTAAATAAACTGTCTCCATAGAAATTTATCCCACTTAAGATGTTGGTTAACTAATATCTGTTGATCAGATATGCCAAGCAGCATTTGAAACACATTTGAAGGCATCTGTGAGAGTTGTGATTCCAGTGAAAAATGGATAACCCTTGTAATTTTCAAAAGTCTTTCCTAGTGTTCATCATTAATGTTATTTATGAAGCCATTTAAATAATTAAAAACAATTAATTAAAACCATTAATCTATCAAAATACGCTTTTTTTGTCTGCTATAGATGTCATACCATGATTTTCTTTAAAATGATTTTCCAAAGAATCACTATAGTCCACCAAATTTCACTTCACAATACCAAAACAACTCTAATTCAGGCATCCTTTCGAACAGAGCTGTAGCAACACCTTTTAAAGCATTTAGCAAGGAAAGCACAAAACATCACGCAGCAAACCACTGACAAGTGAGGAATGGAACATATACCCCAAGACAGCAACTTGCAACTGACTTGAATTTAAAATGCCACAACAAAAAGTGGGGGTCAGAAGACAGTATTTCTGAAATTCTTGCAGTGATCATTTCAGAGAGCAGTCCAGATCCTCTCAGCAGTTACATGAGAAGGCACAAACAAGCAGAGGCTGACAGAACCTCATAGCCAGCTTCTCTTCTGGACATTTTGCCATGTGCTCCTTTCTTCAAGGTAAGCAACTTCAGCATGTGTCTCTCTGTAGAATAGCAATGATTTTTTAATCTTGTTTTTAAACTACAAATGCTAAGATCACTAGAAGTCTCCTTCAGTAAACCTAATACCAAAAAATAACTGCTGAAGAGAACAGCATTACATGTGAATCTAGACAGAAAGAACCTGATTTAGATAAATTTTTTCAACACCAGCTTCTCCAATTTCTTGCTGTTTTGCAAAAAATACCTCCTTTTTTACACTGAAGCAAAGAAAAAATCTGCATTTTTTTAGCAATAATATTGCAATGCAGTAACCATAGGAAAATTCAAGGAATATACTTAGTAAATGCTTCAAAGTGATTTTAAGGAGTGAAAAAAGTAGTGCTCAATTATCTTTATATGGATTTTCACAGACAGAGGCAAGTGCATTCTTTTCTTGATTTAAATGCAAAGAAATTATATGCAAAATTAACAGGACTCAAGAATACCAACACAATCTCTCCTAGGTATGCCACGGACGCTGTAGAAGTATTTTGGGAAATAACAAGATATCCTGTGTCATAATAAAGGCATTTTTATTAGAATTAAAATTAAAATAATCTGAAGAGGAGGAATTAAAGAAGAGAAACAAAATCTTCCTTATTTGCTTGCTTTTTAAATAGGACTTAGTGAATCAGTGGTCCAAGATGACCAACTCTCTGGATTTCAGAAATAAAGGACTACACAGCTGCAAAATAATTTACAGGACACTATGCCCAATCTTCAGCTTTTGAAGGCACCATTACAGAGTGCTCCCCAGAAATTTACTGCTCTCCATCTTAACTGGGATTTTTGACCTACCACATCCATCATGTCTGTTTCCCAACTTCAGGTCTCTATTTACTCTACATCATCTTCTGTGTAACAACAGGCAAGTTTAAGTAAAGGTTTGTTTCCTATATTTTTACGTCAACAGCAAGTTTCTGGCCTGCAGCTTAACATGGCTTATGATATATCCTACAAAAATCTTTCTGGTACTAGGAAAGAGTCTGATGAACCACAACTTTTGTGTGGGATGTATCATCGTGAGTTATCATGTAACATGATAAGCTGTCCTGGAGCAATCACTATTAACATCTCCCAGAGGAGATATAATTGCTGAGTGTTCCACTCAGAGAAAAGAGAGGCAGCCAGGAAAAGTGAATTGACTTGAGAACAAAACAGAACCATCCAAAACACTATTTGCTTCCTATAATACCTTTTAAAAATTCATATTATAATGCTACTTTTATAGTTATCTTTCCACTTTATTTCACAGTGCTGAGGACACTTCAGAAAACTATCACAATTAAACAACACATACATACACATGTACATGTATTACCAAAAATTTATGTCTTTATTTATCTGTTCTTATTAAAAACTAGGAAATTTCATTCCTCTTGCCACTCTCATTCTCCCCATCTTTCTGAGCTGGTAGACTGACATATTTTCATTCACTTTTTACTACTGTCTTGTTCTCATGGTTGCTGCCTTTGGTTGCAGTCACTTACTACAGACAGGTAAGGGAAGAGAAGGTCTGAAAGAATTCCTATGTCATTAATGGAAAGTGATTGGAGACCTGACAATATGACCAGATTCTTCAACTATCTGTGCCATAATGTCCTCTGAACTTCAGTTCAAGGTGGGTCCAGTCGCTAACTTTAACAGTATGCACTTGCTTGGAAATCCACTGCAGAAAATGCACTCTGTCTGTCTTGGAAACTGAGTATCCTACTGTTTTTGAATGAGATACATTAAAGGAATTTAAATAAGGTGGGGCAAGGAAGAATGTGCTGGGAGATGAAAAATATTCCACAGAATATGTCACAGAAGATTATGAAAAAAACCTCAGAGCACTAAAATCAAAGCACCTGTAACTGAAAAACAGCTGAAATTCAAGGAAGGTAAGGAGAGAACAAGGGATGGAGAGAAACATAAAATCATAGAAGTTACACATGCATGTAAAATCACAAGACATTCTGACACAATTTTAATCCTTTGCTTTTAGCGTGAACCAAAAGTACATTCAGCAAAACCCTAATCAACTTAGTTGACTTGTCTACAAGAGGCCACACACAAATCCTTCCACCAATCTGCTCTACAGACAGTAAAGTCATCTCAGGATCCCAGGATATTTAATAACACATTTCTGAAGCCAAATACAAAATCCACCCTGCAGAAAAATGTATAAACACTGATAATTGTTGAACTAAGTACGGGTATCAAAATTATCCAGCATTAACTCCAGAAAGGACACATTGCTACTAATAGGGAAAGTTCATTTTAGTATTGCATCTGAACAAATAGAGAGAACCCATAGATATAGCAAAGCAAATATGAAAGAAACTGAAAAACTAATTCTTTTACAGTAGATCTTTTAAGCAGTTAAAAAAAAGTTGTCTTTCCCACTTCAAGGCATATTTAACAGAAAAATAAACAATAAGCATTGACTGGCTGCAGGAAAAACAATACACTTGTGATTCAAATTTGAAAGGTGAATGAGTCACTCAGGTCTATATTTATGGTAAGGTCTTAAATGAATGCTCTACAAAATGCCATTCTACAACTCCAATTGTAAACTGAGCCATCACTGTAAGAATGCCTCTGAAATCCTTACTGTGTTCTTCTTCAAGATTGACACTGATCAATGAAATCTGTAAAAACTGAGAACATGCACTATTCTAAACTAGGAGGCACTACCCTTTCTTGAGACCACTGCAAAGACACATTTTTCCAGGGGAATATTGAAAAAAAAGTTATAAAGATTGGTGACTAAGCATTTAGTAGGATTCCAAGTCAGACATGAAGGTAATGCAAGCTTATTTTCCCTTTTCTCCCCTTTAAAGGGAGATAGGAAATAAAACAGTACCCACTGCCAAGTGTAAGACCAAGGAATTAATTTATCATTTCTTTAGATATGAAAACAAAGAGAAATGTCAAAAATAATAAACAACTATTAATTATCACACTTATTTCCAGATTTTTAGGATTGCACTTTATGATGCCATGCTTCTTAGACTGCTCATTTTTAGGAAATAGAGAGAAATGGTTGTTTGACACATGCCCTGTTTCATTTTTTCATGTAAAATCCATGAACTTTCATTTGACCATGTCCTTCAACACTTGCTGAAAAAAAATAAAGGTTTTACTATGCTTGAAACAGACAAGCACAAAGAGCTCACCAGTGTAAATTAAGACTGTAGATCATGAATCAATCATTGGACAATTAGTCTAGCCTTTAACCATATGTAAACTTAACTCTACTCTTCTAAAAAAATTTTTGGCATGCAATGACATTTAAAATTAACTTCTTCCATTGCATTTTTCAGAATGAATTACTTTTAAGCATCCTCATGTTAACTCATTAGAGATGGTGGGTGACTGAGCCTAAGGAACTTTGATTTCAAGTTCAACCTTCTGCCCATAGTAGAGGGGGGGATTCAGTACCTTAGGATCTGACAACTACAGTCACCTTCACCCTGCTTCTGACTGCATCCTACTTCTGCTCCTGTCTCTTCCCAGTTACTGATCCTTTCCAAACTCTGTGCCCATCTGTGAGTAAGGGAGTGAGGTCTCTTCCCTGCTTTTTTTGGGAGGGGAAGGCAGGAGTTGTGCACAGCTTAAGAGCCTTAAAAAAAATTCACTGACAGCTGGAAGAAACAGCCAGAAAAAAAACTTGTAAAGGGGATTTTGTTCCAGCCCTACATATCAGGAATGATGGGTGATGTCCCTTTGAGGGAAGGCATGCTCTGTGCTGGTGAAATCTCTGGAGAATTTGCTGCCAACATCTAACAAGCATTTGTGAAATATACTGGAAACACATACAGTATTTGCTGCTTGAAAATTGGCTAACTTTGGGTGCGTATTACTGGAAGGACCAAAAGCAAAGCAACCCTTGTGATAAACTTAAAATGCACATCTTCAATGATAGAGTCATAAAGTATTTTTTAGCTTGAAAAACAACATACTTATTCCCTAACATTACATCCCAAAATGAGTGATTTTTCCTGAAACCTCACGCATCATTTCAGTCTGAGGCATGCATTCACCTTAAAGACATTTGATCTGAAAAGCCAAATTTCAGAAAGGCAATAAGCAATAAATAACAGGATTTTACTGGCTTCTTAACAATCTTTTCACATATCCTTATCATCTCTCTCCATATATATATTCTCATACATATATGCAAATATAAAAACATGTGTTGCTATTAAAATGCTTTCAGGATTGAAAAAAGATACACAATTTTGAATAGTCGTATGAAAAACATGATGTGAACATAGTATTTTTAAGTGAACAAAGGTTTTAATCTTCTAGTGAACACTCAGTTGGCTTTCATGATTTTTCTACCCCATTCAATTGTCACATTTCAACAGATTCAGAACATTAGCCTAAAATACAGTAAAACATATAAAGCTGTTGAATAGGAATTTCCATGAGAGATAGAAAAAGCTATGGATAAAATAATTGAAAGCAAAATGTCAGGGATCCAAGTCCACAGAAAATAAAGACATTAGCTTGAAGGAGAAAGAGGTTCAGAAAAATGTTACTTAATAAAAATGTTACATCCTCAAAATAATTGTCTTACAAGAAAGAATGTCAAATGTGTCCTTTCCCTGCAATTGTTGGGTTTTTAATTTTTTTTCACGCCTTTATAATAGAGCTTTAAAGCTACCTGTCTCACAAGCCTTAGCAAACATTTACACAAGCCTTACCTGTGTCCCAACAGTCTCCTGAAAGCAGCGGCCAAGCTGAGTTTTAACTGAAACAGGAAACATATGAGGAATGGGTTGTTGATTTGTGTAAGCTGTATGTCCTTTCTGGGTCTTCTGATACGGAAGACCTTGGTAAGAGACCTGTGGATGTACTGGCTGAGGTACTTCCGCTTTTTGTCCTGTTGATGTGCTGTCAATTCTTGACACTTGATGGATCTGAACTGAGGCTTCAGGGGGATGTTTCACATGGATATTCACTATGTTAGGAGGGAACTTCACTAAAATAATTGAAGGAAAAACACATAAGAGAAATTGGTAATAAAATATGTGAAGAAGATATCTTAGGCACCTCTAAGACATTTCTTTTTTGTACATCAGAATTTTTACAGAGTGCCTTGAAGCGACTGAAATATAAATGAAGCCCAAATTGGGGGGTTAAAGAAAAGGCTTAAAGAACATACAGTCTCATTAACAAAGCAAGAAAATGAAAAATCTTCATGGAGGAAAGAACAACATTATAGGATTGTAAAGACTGCTAGATAAACATGGATGTCAAAATTGGCTGGTATGACATTAATATTTGTGGTCATACTGTGTAATAAGAATCCCATTCAAAGTTCCAGAATTCCTACTCTACTAGGTTATTTTTGGATATATAGTAAGCGTTATTTTCTTTTCAGATCCATCATCTTTCTCTGGAACACAGAAAAAGCTT
Source organism: Cyanoderma ruficeps (assembly GCA_008694505.1). Taxonomy (NCBI): domain Eukaryota; kingdom Metazoa; phylum Chordata; class Aves; order Passeriformes; family Timaliidae; genus Cyanoderma; species Cyanoderma ruficeps. The sequence goes on along the minus strand of VZDJ01007749.1, from coordinate 23,962,850 downwards.
CAGATTTCATCCCTTCACCTTTATATACCTGCCAAGTCTCAAGTTCGCCCCTGCAAGAGTTGCCAACATCTCAACTATCTAAAATCACCACTCCCTTTGCTGAACTTTGAATTCAGGGTTTGGCAGATAAAGGGGGAGGAAATGATTTTCAGACACTTCCGTTTTTAAATATGGTTGTAGTTTTAGGTCTGGGTATGTAGACTGAGACCCTCCAGTCAATGCAATCCGCACAGAATTGCTTGTGACTCTTAAATCTCTTTTCACTGGAACACAAAATGCCCTTTAAAGTAAATGAAATTATTATTGAGGTGGGCAGGGAGGAGAGGTGTGCAACAAGCTGTGTAGTTTGTAAGCTGCGTAACTAAGTTAGCATTTCCTGTGTCTGGCTGGGCTTCTCTGGCCAGTGACTACTGCACAGGCTACCTGAGGCCAGACAATCCACCAGAAGTAGCACCCCTTCCAAACATCAAGAACCAAAAGATATCATTTGACAAAGCTTTCTCTATAATGCACACTGGATTGTTGAGTCTCCTGGATTATTTCCTTGTCTCTGAAGTTTGCACTGTTATTTGGAACTCGATCAGGCATTTTCAGCTCCACTCCTCAGGAGGCATATTTCTTTTATTGGAGCTACTTTAAAATTATAATATTTTGGAAAAAGTGCTTTTGGTTTCTGATATGATTTTCGTTTCTCTAGGCACATTATCAGTATTAATTGGTCTCACATAGAAATTCCTTAACAGAAACAGACTTATTTTTACACCGACTGTTTTGTTACATTTATGAAAATTGTCAACATATTCAGACAGAAACATCAACAATAAGATGGTAGAAAGTCAGCAAAATAAGGCTGCAGATCTTGCCTGCAGCTGAAAACAACCCACAAGCAAAATGTGTGGTACATGAGGTCTGCTAGAGGCAAACCCACAGGGGAATGTTTCCATGTTACAAGCAGAAGCAGTGAGGTCCTTTCCAGGCTGTCAGACTGGGTTTGGAGGGCAAGACAAGACAGCCTAGTCTGGCTGTAAAAAGAACAAAACTCACCTCAACATTTTTATGTATGAAGAGGGATCCCTTCAACTAGTTTCTCTAGCTGCTAAATCTAAAAAATGTCCTCAAAAGACATAACTGAATTTCTCTGCTTTAGTGTCTCAATCCATCCAGAGATGTTCCAATGCTGGAAACATCAAATTTAGGCTGGGTTTCCCCATGCAGTATTATTATCACAATCTTCTCCAGATCTTGGATCACTGCCTAGATGTGTTCATTTTTATTTCTGCCAGCCATTTCAGGATGAACTGTTTTATTCTTTCCTTTAAAGAAATAAAATATTCGTTTCTCAACAATCCAACATCCTCATTTGGACACGTAAAAAGAAGAAAAGGGATTGTGACTGCTAATCATTCCTATGAGGATTTGAAGGTCAGGAAAAAAAATTTAAGAGGTCAGACTCTTCAGCAATGAGAAACCTATTGTGCATTTTAGGAGAGAATCTGAAGAATAACTGTGTCTTAAAAATTTGGCAGTTGTGGTCCACTGCATTGTCTGAAATTGTTTCTTCTGGAATTACATAGGCAGAGAAATAAATGGATGCTCTGCTAAATGCTTAGGTAATTATATTTTCTTCTTCTGTTGGAGGAGATACTCAAAAGTATTTACTTGCATTTCCAGGGTACTATCAACAGTTCATTCACAGCTATGTCCCTCTCTGTATACAGAATTACTGCCTTAGATTATATTTATCACAAATATCTTTTAGCAAAGTTGTTCAGAAACTATTTGCCAATAACTGAGCCTCCTCACATCTTTCCCTATAGATTTTCTTTTTATTCAGAGATACCAACCTTGGAGAGGTAATTTTAAAATGACCCTTGACCAAAAACCAATCTGGCAATTCAAACAAGACAACAAAATTCACATTAGGTCATATGTTGAGAATCTGAGTTGCAGGGGTCACTTCACAGAGACAAGATCTCACCCAGATAAAATCCTACCTAGACCCATAGGACACAAGATATAAATTCAACTACTCTTCAAAGTCATCAGAAGTTTTCACCTCACAACAAAAGTATTAGAGGAAACAGTAACCTGAAACTGAATGAACTTTCTTTGACTGGGAAAATCTGATTAACATCACAGGTTTCCTTTTCTCTTATCGGCTGTCTTCTTTACAGCATTAGTAATAGGAAAACCCTAGATTTTGAGTGTGGGTGTTTTTTGTGGGGGATGTTTGTTTGTTTGTTTTTTGGTGGTGTTTTGAGGTTTGGTTTTTTTTGTGTTTTGGTTGGGTTTTTTGTTTTGTTTTTGGGTTTGTTTTTTTTTTTAATACTGTTATTTCACCTGAAAGGAATGTTCTATTTAAGTGGATCATATCATGGCCTATCTACACTAAGGAGTTCACCACAAAATTAACTTGTAAGATTCTACAAAATCATGTAAGATAAACACAGCTTGTAATTTTAGTTTTACATCAGATTTAAAAACTTTTTATGTTGAAAAGCATGGTCTCTTCCCTCCACTAGTAACCATGGAATCACTTGCAACTCTCTGTCTAGGTATACTGCAATTTATGAACTCTGTTCAACCACAATCATTGTCTATTTGAACAGGTCTACACTTCTGAAAGAAACCCCCTTCATTATTCTTTGACTTTGCAATTTGCATTAAATTCTACCATAAACAAAGTATATTTGCCTATAAACTCTTTTCAATAACATTGTTATTTCTTATTATTGCAGCCATTGAGCAAAATATGTTCCAGACATTCTGGTGAGCTCATGATTCAATTTGTGGTGTCAGTATTTGATATATGTAGATGTAGCACTATTGTTACTGGTTGAAAACCCAAAATAATTTGTTAAAACCAACAAGTTAAAAATATCTATCAAGAAAGAAATTACCTTTTACACCTTGCTGTCCAGACATTGTCAGTGGTAAAGTATGAGTAGAGTGGATAACTTGTGATCCTACGCCCTTGTTCACCTGCTGCGGGTGATGGTAGAGTTTTGGAGAATTGGCAGTCTGCACAGGAATCTGACAGAGTTTACCAGTGTAATTAGGAGGGCACTGGCATTTATCTCTAGAACTACACTGGCCTCCATTCATGCATGGAAGGTGGCAAATAACTGAAATGAAAACGGAAATAAAAATTTTGTTAATGACTTTAGCTTTAGCATTATCTGGCCACATATCACACACAAATTGAAGAGGAAAGGAATAGGGCTGGAGAGCTTACTTCATTCAGACATCTGAAGAACGACTATCCACCTGCTATGAACTTTTAACTGCCTTGTGGTAGAACCACTTCCCCTCCCCTCCTTGTGATCTCTGACCTCTGCCTTGCTTGCAACTTCTCTCCATGACACACAGAGAAAGCAGTTCTTCCCTTAGAGATCCCAGCTATTTTATTTCATGATGCTATTAAGCAAGACACTAAACTAGTATGGTGTCTGGCTACATCACTTATTCACACTTTGGTACAGATACTCTCATTTGTCAGCCTCCTGTTTCCAAAAATCCTGGAAATATTTACATGTTCCTGGAAGTCTGCAAAAAAACTCACTTGAGAATAGAAAGTACTGGGGACAAATTTTCCATTTTGACTTTAAGCCTTGGTTGTTCTCTAGAAAACTACTTCTTGCAGAGGATCTAGATTTTTGCTTAACATTTATTTCTCGTATTAAATAAGCTAATTTGTATCCACCCATGAAGATCATAAAAATATCAGAGATTCTACTGAAATGATTTCATAGACAAACTGCAAAGCATTAAAACCTTGTAACTCCAATAAAAAGACAAGAGTGATTACTTTGGTGCCAGCTAGCATTTGCACATTTACAGCAATATAACTTATTAGATGAAACATGAAAAATGTTAACATCAAATGAAAAATTTGTCTCAACTCAAAGATACATGCATGGTTCAGCACTTTCCAAAAATATCATGTGGGACTCGATAATCAATCACAATGTAAATGAGCTGTCAGAATTTTCAAGAATCAAATGATGTGAAAATAACAGGAAAAATACTGCAAGTTTTTGTTCAAGACAAACAAAAGCCATTTTTGTCAGGAATCAAATAGTATTGAGAAACAGAGTTCAGTATCCATTTGTCAGATTTAAGATAAGATTCTGACTTTAAAAAATAAGAACCTTTTCAGTAATCATGGCATTTTGCTTGATTGGTATTGCTTGGTCTGTAATGAATTACAATAAAAATGACAAACTGTAGATAATTCAAGGTAATTAAGAACCTAGAGCTCATTATTCCAATTGCTGTGACCTCTGGACAGCCACAGGCTATTACTATTATGAATACCACAGAAGGCCACTGTTGGAAAAGGAACCTGTGTGTTGTGCGCTGCAAGAAGACAAAGTAAAACACTCAGCAGCCCAAGGAGTCCTAACTCAGCTGTGTAATTTCCTTGGCCCAGGAAACAGGACACTCAGCCCAGCTCATCACAGAGCACCCTCACACTGCCTGGACAGGGTCTGGAATGCCAATGCCTGATTGCCAGATATATCCATGCACAATGCAAACTGCCAGAATTGTTTTTTCACTGTACTCTGCAAAAGTGTATTCAATATTTTTCCTGTCTAATCTTATATTTACATTTAATATAAACTGACTGAAAGTACTTCAAGCTGTAGCATTGTGCTAATGATCCTAGTCAATCGTGGAAGGCTACCCATGACAGGACAAGCTTTACATTTTGGGTCCCAACCCTTGTTGGGATTTGATCTGAGTGTATAAAAGACATCCTTACAGAACTGCTGCTACATCAGGTCAAAATGAAGGTAGATTGACCACAGCAGTAACTAGAGCATAACAAACACCCCTCTCTGTCGCCCTGAATTTTCTGTCTTTGCGCTGCAGATTCTCACGCAGCTCCATGCAAACAATGTGTATTTTTAGAATGTTTACATATTTCTCCTCTGAGAGAAGAAATGATTGATGGTGATGTCCACCATCCAGGTTAAAGAGGTGGTGACCTGTGTAGCCAATCTCTTGACCTTTGCACAAATGTATATAAATGGAGTCAGATTTTTGAATAAAACGATTAGTTCCCTTGAACTGCTGCTGGTGTGGCCTCATCTTTCTGGGACATCCTAGCCTCAGCGATCACACCTCTCTCTCTGGTACCATTTCTTCCTGAGCAGCCACAAACAAGTGGCTGCCCTGTAATAGAGACAACATACAAAGAATTCTAGTGCTTTTAAAGATGTGCCTGAACAAGGTTGAACGCTGAATTGGTTTTCTTGCAAAGTAAAATCACACCACCAAACAGTGTGAAATACCATTTAGGAGGGAGCAGTTTGGTGTTTGAGAGAAGTACAGTGAAACAAAGGCAACTAAAAATAGTTTCACTGTAGAATTCCTTGAGTGCAAGAGGTCTGCCCTATAGATCTTCTTGCCCCTCTCTCCACAGTCGAGGCAACAAGGTAACATGCAAAATCCACCTTTTAGACAACAAACATATCCAGAATTTCCACCCAAATCAATTAATTTCTTCTGTGCTACTGTTCCAATAAAGCAATTGACACCTAGAAGGTCAAGTTGCGTGGGTATCTCGGCACCACCAGGCACTCTTCACGCGTTCCTCTCCTGCAGGAATCTGGTGGGTCATGAATGAATAGGCACATGAAAAGCTTTGTTTTTGAGCAAAAAGTTTGTGCTAAAAATACTGAGAAGGAAGTTGCCAACAGAAAAGAGTTGGCTCATGGTCCTTCTCATAGCTGTTTGCTTTGGATATCCACCCAAATGATTTGTGCAAATAAGTGTAAACAAATGACACTAAAAGGTCTAATATGAGGTAAATAATTAAGAATATTTAATGCCTCAGTATTTAAACATAACAGAAAATAAGAATTCCAAGCTTCCCCCATGATCATGTGGTGCAAATCACTCAGTTAACTGATACTGACTTACATCTCCATTCTAATGTATGAGGAAGGAAGTTGAAGTAAGAATACATGAAATCCATTCTGAGAATATAAAGTTCTGTAATAAAAATTCAAAATTCTGAAATAAGTAATTGTAAGTTGAAATCAGCTATGCAAAAAACAAATAGGATGTAATCTCCAGGCTAAACTGAAAACTTTACAATCTCACATGGCAAATATGAGAACTTTAAAAAACCCCAACCTCAAAACAAAAGACCAAATAAAAAAATAAAGAAAAAAACCCACACCACATTGAAATAAAATTTCTGATTATTTTGAACAGGTGTAAGCAGCCCACAGTCTTGTTGCATTATTTCCTCAAGTAGTTTATGGCCACGAGAAGGGGCTGTATTTGATTATGACTCTGGTGCTGGAAATCACAGGCACACAACTTCACCAGAACCGGAATTACACACAGATCGTTTGAGAAAAGCGAGCTGGAGGAGCATAAGCCTTCAGAAAGGCAAAGGACAGAACCACTGCTTTGCCTTGACAGGGCACTGGGAATCTCTGTTCATGGAAGACCAAAGAGCCCTGGGGAAAGGACCACTTAAGACAGAAATAGGACAAAGCCAGGGTATGTTTGAACAGCTCAACCTCTTCTGTAAGTCTTTTGCCTTGTTTTGCCTTGTCATTGAGGCTAAAGAACCTAAACAGAATGGCAGAATACTGCCAGAGGCATAAGGGACATTCCTGACAAAAACCAGACGCATGCTTTTTGGGAGAGACCATTTGAAGATGTTTGGTTTGCACTTAAGCTCTCAACTGGCATTCAGAAAAAGGTTACACTGAAGCCTGATTCTCACCAGGCTGTAACCATTTCCTCTGAAAAGAAAAAAAATAGAAGAAATTAAAGTATCCATTATGGAGTGAAACCCCCTAGCTCATACCTCGATAAAAATCTGAAGATAGGTCTGTGAGAGATGAAAAGAAATTTTGGTTCACATGTGGGTATCTTACAACCACAGCAAAGGAAGTATTAATGGATCTAAGAAAGGCAACAATTTCCTTATTCAGGTCTACTGTAAGCTAAATCTCTCCATGGTGTCTTAAGGAACAGCCAACATATGACTAAAGAAGCTTAATTACTTTTTACCATAAATGAACACACATCCTTTAGAAATGTGGAGACAAGTTTAAGAAAATACAAACATTTTAAGCATTCTTCCCATCCTTGGGCATTTAATTGGTAATAGCAAGCTTTGATTCCTCTGGCATCCAAAAGCCTTAACTCCTCCCAGCCTGGCAAAGCTTGCTGGGCATCACTGCTCAAAATGAGCCAAGCAGAGAAGGTGCTTCAAGATGCCCCCACAGGGAGCCTCTGAATGCCTCAATGCATAGAAAAAGAATATTTCCAAGATGAATTCCAATAAAGCTGCCACAGCTACGGGTTGGAAACACTAGTACAAGGCATGAAATCATCAACAAAGCAGCTAGGAAACCACTGATAAATACAGTTTGTTCATGTAATTACATAATCTAATTTGTTTTCAATATTCAAAATAACCTCAAACAGCTCCAGATAAACTAATTTAGCCAAGTCCAAATGTTTTCATTTAATCAAAACAATGTGTAACAAGACAAATTCCAAGCACCTAAATCCCCTTAATCCTTAAAAAATAGCCCATGCTTACCCAAACAAGCCCTTAGGAAGGAAGGAAACTCCCTTCCTGTAACCAGTGTTGGAGAAAATGAAGATGGGTTTTGAAATGTTCCTCATCAGACTTTCCAAATTCTTCTTCTTTTACACCTCAGGGAACAAATGAGTTTCCCTCACCACTCTTTGCCTTTTCTACTCACATGCTATCAACAATTCAAGCGTAAGCACTATTCAATCACACCAAGAGGCTCGCCAAGGAAAACCTTGAACTGTTCATTTAGATTACAGTATTTCCACTGGATGCACCACAAAGAGCAGATTAATTTTGTCTCCAAGTACTATAGTTATCCAGCATTACTACATGCCCCCCAGCTGTTTGGGCATCTTTCATCCACCCTGTTACTAAGCACACAGAAAGCACAGGGCCTCATTCGTACACAGACCCACTGAACACAAACTGTCACACTGCCATGTGCAACATTCTTATGATACAGTGCTCGGAAACACCACAAGTTTTAGGCAAAAGTTGAAACCCAGAGGTGCCACATATGGATCTGCACAATTACTCTAAACTTATTTCTAGTTTCTAATTGCAGAAACTCTTACAGTAACTCACAAAACACACAGAGGCATGAGCTACAATAGTGATGCTATCACTCTGGTTTAGACTCTTCCCTACTTTTTTTCTCTTTTATTCTTAACTTGTGGTACCTCAACTTTCTAACTAATTCATCCTAGACTCTTTTTTCTTCAGATTTCTGGTTGTAATGCAGAGGTGTTATGTAAAGAAGTTACAAGTTAATAAATAAATTAATTATTTGGTTACTTTAGTAGCATTTGGATAATCTTGATATCAAAAACTTGTGCTTTGGGACACAAAGGGAGAAAAGAAGTGGTTACTGACTTCATCAGAATTTGCCTTATATTTTTAAAGTATTATTACCAAGGGATCTTTAAAAGAAGTAATGCACCCCCACTTCAGAATGGGATCACAAATACTGCTATTTAACCAGATAAGCAAACCAAATTACTGCCAAAATAAGCAAGCTTTGTGCTGTTATTCCGTTCTGGATTGTGCATGTTTCTTGGAGCTAATGGAGGCTACACTGTCAACTGTGGAAAACCCTGATACTGAAATTTGGGGAGCAAGTTCAGATCACAAAGGATAAGGCTGCAATATGTTATAGACAGATACACATTTTTGAGTGAGCATCATAATCAGCAAGAAATCCAGAATGAACATGCACTAGATAATTTCACTGTACTACTCATCTGACTTCCTCAGTTTTAAACTCACTACTTAAAAACAGCTCAGGAAGGAAAGTTGGATGTTGACAACTTGAAGATGTGTACACAGTCAACTAAGAGACATCCAAAATGTCCCCAGGTATTTCATTTATCTCTCATTGTGGTCCCAATGGGATGCGAGTCTCAGGCCCTGTATCAGATCTGTCCAAACTCATGTGATAAGCCACCTATCCTCAGACATGTCAAATGCAACACAGGCCTGTTGTGTAGGTGCCTGACATGATGACCATCTGACCTACTGCTGCCAATAGCACTCTTATTGTTATAGTCTGGAAAGAACAGGATGGATGAAAAATAGTCTTAGGAGATTCAAATACTATCAGAAAAATACAGTGTATACTGTGGCATGGAAAATGGCCTAAAGCTGTGCGTACTCAATATAGAAACTGTATAGCAAAAATTATGGTAGTTGTAAAACGATGAACAGGAGGATTCTTACTAACAGGCATGATGCTTAGTCAATCCTTGCTAACTTTGCTTCTAATACTGTCAATACCTGAGATGATTCACACACTGCTTTGGGAGGCAAGGAGACAGACTGCTAAGGAGTCATCTGAGTCACTCCTACACTGATCATAGGTGGCAAATTTACTGACTTTATTAGACATCATCCTGATATACTGACTATATCACAATGGTTAGGCTTAGACTCAGTATACTAAGAAAAACAAAAATCCACCAGTTCATCAGGAATTAATGCCTTACAGATGGTCAGGGTCAGACCTTTGATAATGGTGCTAACACATACAAAAAAGCTACTCCAGACATTTCTTTAGATTTCTAGTGTATTGATATTTATTTTCCTCAGAAATAAAATAATTAGGAAAAGCTGGCTTTGGAAGGGGAACAAATTAGCAGCCTTGCTTAAAACAAGTGTGCTGTAGTATAAAAACTTTATAGGTATCAATTTAAGCCATCCTGAATAACTTCTTAGTTGCCATTGTCAAAGCAGGAATACTGAGATCAACGTGCACAGTGGCAGATGAAAACAACACTTCCTATGTTCCCAGGGTTTTTAAGACTTACCCTTCTGTATAGTGTTTTGTGTACCTGAGCATGTGTAATGCTAACACGTATGAGTTAATGTTATTGAAACACACCCATTTTCAATAGAACAAGAATTCAATGAAAGGACAGGTAACAACAAACAGCAAGCATCTTTATTGCTACAGGATCCTTCCAGCCTATACTCTTCCCTTCAGGTGCCAGCTGAACTGCCCTACCCGCCTCTAAGGACAACAGGATTAAAGAGTAATTTGACCATAATGACACTAGGCTGTCATTGCTCATGCACTGCTAGAATCTGAAGAAGTCAGTGAACTGATTCTCTGCTCTGACACCTATTATCCTATTAGGATATTTCTAAAAAAGGCACTGGAGTCTTGCATGGAGGAACAGCCAGTAGCCTAGGGCAGAGAAAAGAGCTTCTCCTAGACATCTAACTACTTAATTACCATGAGACAAAACAGCAACTCGTTCTGAGAAACATTGGGCATGCATCTGTTACACAAAGGCTCTGAAGACCATAGAAGTAGTAAAGCTGACACTGGCCTGGGACATCAGCATCCCTACAATTTCTGGCAAATGCATAATAGATATTTAAACTGATGTACTGGCTTCAGCTGGGGTAGAGTTAATTTTCTTCACAGTGGCTGGTAGAGGGCTGTGTTTTGGGTTTGTGCTGACCATAGTGTTGATAATGTAGAGATGTTATCGCTGAGCAGAGCTTACACAGAGCCAAGGCCTTTTCTTTTTGTGCAGTCCCACACTGGCAAAGAGGCTGGGGATGCACAGGAAATTCAGAGGAGACGCAGCCAGGACTGGTGACCCCAAATGACCAAAGGGATATTCTGGACCGCATGAGATCCTGCTCAGTATAAAAAGCCAGGGGGAAGAAGGAGGAAGGGAGGGACATTCAGAATGATAGTATTTTTCTTCTCAAGTAATTTTTATGTGTGATGAGGCCCTGCTCTCTTCGTAATGGCTGAACACCTACCTGGCCATGGGAAGCAGTGAATTAAGTCCTAGTTTTACTTTGCTTGTATGCATGGCTTTTTGCTTTCTCTGTTAAAGTTCTTTATCTCAACCCAAGAGTTTTCCAGCTCTTCCCCTCCTGATTCTCTCCCCAGTCCTGCTAATGAGGAAGTGAGTGGCTGCGTGGTAGTTGGTTGCTGGCTGGAGTTAAACCACAACAGCTGAGATTCATTCCCATTTAACCTTTTGTGCCTTCTTGAGCCACACAGGTTAGGAGTGCTGTTATCTGAGGTTTCCTGGTCTGTCAGTGAAGACAGGCTGGCTCAGCAGGCCAGTAAGGACATCCACAGGCCAAGGTGCCATATGGGTACATCTCTGACTGACTGAAGTATCTCGGCATGGTTTGGTGAGCCAGATGAACCCCCAAACTTAGATCCAAATGGTCTATAAACACTCATCTACTGCATCCCAGCATACCACAAGACATCCTCCAATAACAAAACTATGTTTAAAATAGAGAAAGAAAAGCCACAGAAACTGTAGTCTTCTCAAAAGTTTCCAAACATCAGGAGACTGATCTCTGATTACTGTAGCATTACCACAGTTCCTATTTTGGTGTAAAAACATGTACAAGAAGAATAAAATAAGAACAGACTCTTTAAAGTGGATATTCATTAGCATACAAATAACAGCTCATAATCCAGGTATTCATGGAAGAGTTAAACAAGAAAAGCATAAGCTATGATTTTCTGGCACTGGCTACATCACAAGAAATTGGAAGGTTTTCTAGGGAGTTGACCTTGCAGCAGTGACACAATGTGAGAATGGGATGGATATTGTTCAGAGTTTGAGTAATAAATTAGGTCATAGGAGACCAGTGAAAAGCTAGAGACTCAAATCCTGGAGTTGCAAGAAAGGAGAGGAGTCACTGCTAGTGAATAGAAAGGATAAAGATTTCTCTGCAGAGAATGTACAGTTGCAAATTTATTAAAAAACACAAAACTCCACTAGTCATTGTGGTTCTTATAACCATAATAGATGTATAAATTGTTGCACAAGCTGTGTAAACCTAAAAGACAATCTCTGCCTGATCATGTCCAGTTCCAAGCAACTTAACCATGCACCAAATTCCCCTGAGCCATGTAGAACCTCACTGAGAGGCCTCACACCACAATGCTGTACCCAACCCCGTGCGCTGAAATGTGTACAGGTATGAAAAAATCCCTTTTCCCCCTTGTTACAAAAGGCTTTCTTTGTAACTCTGGTTAGACAGAAGATATTCTAGCACCTACATTTACAGCACCTAACATAACAGACTGAATTTGATCTATTCAAACAATTAATAAGAGAGATGCAATGGACACATTAACTCCAGAAAGGTAGTATTACAGCTTATTTTATGAAATTGGTCTTCCCTGTTTACCTATAGCAGCAGCTTCCAAAGCAGGGTGTGCTCATCCCACACAGTGCGCCAGAAAGTGAGGCAGGAAATAATTATGTTTTATACCATTTATAAATAAAATGAATTTTCCAAAGAGTTTACTTAGTCTTTTTCTCATCCATTTTTACTTTCTATTTTATCTATGGTTTATAATGGACAATTAGATTACACATACAATAGTAGGTGTATATAATTTATAAATATATACATATTGGAGAGAGTGTTCAAAAATATTTTACTGATAGGAATGTGCAATCGAAAAAGTTTGAAGACCACTACCCTATACATCCTATGGACAGAGGCAGTCCCTCTCAGGGAGAAGTCAAAGAATTCATTTCTAAATTATGAGATGAAGAGCTGCTAAAAGTTCCCCTAAACTTGAAATATCTGAGTAATATCAAATATAAAAATTTTATGTGATAGCTCATCTTAACATCTTTAAATTCAACTGAAAATACGACCAAAATGAGATATTAACAGATTATGTGGATGAATAAAATATAGATGAGAATATGGGTTCTTTTTGGGTTCTTAAAACTTAATCCTCTTCCTGTGCTATCAGAAAATATCCCATTTTCCTTCTATTCATTGACTAGCACCCCTCAAGACTTCATAAGAGATCAGTGGAAAAAAAAGTTTTCAGCTCCCATACACTTCAACTTGATTCACATTCATAAATCCCTGGCTGAAAGTTCATAGTCCATCCTCTTGACAGGTTTTTACGGATATTTAGAAAACTCACTGAATTTAAATGTGCACATAATGAAGACAAAGTTCATGTTCCAGAAGAAAAATCCAGGAATCCCAGTGCCTCTATGTCTCTACAAAAAAGGACTCTATAACAGTGATACTCAAATCTAAGTACAGCTTGAATGGAGAGATGAACACTACACAGACCACAAAGGCACAGAGATGAGAATTATTTGGAGCAGAATAAAAAACCAGAGCAAGGAGTATAAAGGCTGAATTGGGAAAGACTGTGATCAACAGAGCAGTGGCAGCTGCTTGCTTCCTCCTGACTGTGCTAAGCCGAGAAGGACACATTAAATACAAACCCATTTGCTAAGAAATCTATTAATGATAAGTGCCATATTTTAACATGTAGAGAAAATTTTCAGACTCTTTCTTCTGTACTTCCATAATTTAGAGGCAATTTCTTTCTTAAGTCAAAGCTGGCATATACTTGATCTTCAGCGAGATATGTGCAAAGACATCTAGTTTAGCAATAACACAGTTATAGCTGTACAAGGTAATGTGTTTACATGAATATGCAACCATGTAATCATTCATATAAATGCACTCTTAGTTCTCTTTTTACAGTACTTCAAGTGAGATGTACATAAACTAATCTCTATAAATTAAAACCATATATAGTAAAATAAAATACGCATTTTTAGCTTTGTGTTCTGTTTTTGCTTTAACTTTGAGGGAAACATACTCCACGTGTTTTTGAATGGCTGCAGGTGTGCATTTTGTACCATTTTCATTCGTGGTTTTTCCTATGACTGCACATCCAAAACTGTGTTCTCTGTAATAGATGGGCTGGGGAGTACTTTGGGAGCAGATGGACTTTTGCTTCATGGTGATGGTCTGAAGTCTTTAAGGTGAGCAAGGGAGTGGAAACAAGTTGCTAACAGACTTGTAGGAGTTTAACCTCATTAAAATCATTTGACTGAACAATCTCTTTTCTATAAATTAGCATCTGGCCTCCACTGGAATCTGAGGTAAAGATGTCAATTTTGAATAATTATTTTAAAATTATGAAGAAAGAGCTCACAGATGCTGTAAGTTCCATGGCAGAAACCAGAATTATTTGTTGATGACAAGTTCCAATAAATACATGGGGGAAAGAAATCATTCTTTTTGAACAGATGTGGATATTAAAACCAACAAAATCATTAAAATACAATTTTTCTTTGTAATTTGAATGCTGGAGGCCCATAATTGAAAATGCATTAAAACCCTGAGATTTGCTCAGCCCATAGAATGGTGCACTTACACTACAGGGTAGAATAATAGTGCACTAGTATTTCAGATTAGAAAAGCCTATACTATACTACCTGGACTGTAATTAAATTAATTCATCCTGCTGTTAGCTCAGATTTATTTATAGAACAAAGGGAGATTGGAAAAAAGAAATGTCTTTTAAATTGATAGTCATAATTTGTTCCTCCCAAATAATTTTGCATTGGCTCTTAAGGCTAGGAAATACCTTTTCCCTAGTATCTTCCATAAGGCAAAGAATAATTTACAATAATAGTCCTACTGTTATTTGTCATTATTTTAGCTACTCAGTTCACTGTCTGAGGAAAAATACTTGGCCTTCATTTTTGCTACAGCTATTACAATCTTGCTGCATGAGTATGTCTAGCATAGTCATCATTTGTACAGATTAAATTTCAAATGACCAGATAAAGCAGTGGATAAATCCTAATGTCCTTTTCTTAATTTTTTTTCCTGAGACACATACACTGACAGACTGACCAACTTCTTTGACTGCTGTAGAAGAAAGTTTAAAAAGTCATTCTTTAGTCAAGTTGTCCAAGAATTCTGAAATTTTCATGTGTCTATTAAAGGAAATAATATTTCATCTGGCAGCAAAAAAAGCATAAACCAACAAAGCCTGACAAGGCACAAACTATAATTACTGCAAGAACAGTAGAAACAAAGCTTTTACCAAATAAGGCTACAAGGTAGCTGCCAGAGACAGTAAAAGAACAAAAGTGATAATACTAAAGGAATAATAAAGTTCTTGCATCACAGTGTCTTCATATTTGCAAGGTCAAGTGCAAAACTCAAGGACATTTCAAAGTAACACTTCAGTCTTACACACAGAGAGTATTTACTAAAAACAAACTATGAACTGTCATATGCTGTTATGGAGCCAAGTAGTTATTCCAGTTATTCTATTCAATTAGTTGTGTGATGGAACACAAAGTTGAAAATAAATTATCAAAATAAAATCACTTCTCACTTATGTTACCAAAAGAAATTTAAAAAAACCTCTGCATGACATGTGTTAGCAATTATTTTAAATCCTGCACATGTTTATCTGCTATGTCTCAGATGAACCCACAGGAACAGTGTTTTGCTGGGGCTGAGTTACACAGGTCATACATGATGGGTTACCCACACAGGCTGATGCCATTCACCAAATAGCAAACATCACTCCAAAATAGAGACAGAAGTGTCACTTCTAACATGCTACCTTTCTGGCAATTCTTACTAAACCCAGTAAAACAAAAGAGTAAAATGTAATGGATAAAAAACTGAGCAGTGTGTACCTCACAAGCTGCCAGAAGAGACTGTGATTGTAAATTCATAAAAATCTACACAATCACTTCCACAAGACATTGGTCTTTTATATGCATTTACATGTCATCAATTTAGCTTTCCCATACTATTTAAAATAAGTCTTTCCACCAAAAGGATACTAGAAAATTCTCCTCAAATATCAGTCTTACAGTTCCTCTTCAGTGTAGTAGGACGTGCACTATGCATCATATGGAGCAAAGAACTGACAACTTTAATACCAAATGGTAGCAAGAAAACACCAATCATCTCTGGGCCTTTCTGCCATACGTAAGTTACAGATAAAGGCAGCTGGCTGGCTTGCCAACAGGCTGCCTTGCTTGCAGGTAATTGCCATTTTTAACCAACAGTACTCTTTGATAGTGCCTGAAGTGCCTGAATAAAAAGCAATGCTAACTCCTACAACACTAACAGTAATTCATGATCACATAGGTCTGAATAAAACTCAGGAATTCTGTCACCATTTTGTAAAATATCTGTTTTAATTTTCACAATTCTAAATAATTACGCTTACTAAAATCTTTCCTAGATAGGAAATTCTGTTAGAATAATAATTAAATAGGGGGTCTTCTTGATAAATTTCCTTTGAATAACCTATTGTTTTAAAATATATCGGTCAAATTTTATTTCACTGCTTTCAACAGAAGACCAAATAAAATGTGAGCAAAATGTTTCTGCTGCTTTTTGGAAGTTTCATTCTATACGTAATTGGAAACTTCTGGACAACCTCAATTATCTAAAAACATTTACTCAGAGTCAACACAGTAAAGCTGGAAAACTTTTTTGACAGAAAATTCCAATATGAAAAGTGCCAAAATTCAAGAGGCAACATAATTTGAGCATTATTGCAATAGAGTACAGAATATCCAGGTCACTGTGATGCATGCTGAAAGTCTCAGAACTTAGGATTCAATATGAAGGACCAGATACATTTTTACTTAAGACACAACATCCACCTGGAGAAGGCTTCAAGGTGACCTCATAGCAGCCTTCCAGCATCTAAAGGGGGCCTACAAGACAGCTGGAGAGGGACTTTTTACATGGGCACAGACAGGACAAGGGAGAGTGGCTATAAATTGAAAGAGGGCAGATTTACATTTGATAGGGGAAGAAATTCTTCACTGTGAGGGTAGTGAGACACTGGCACTGGTTGCCCAGAGAAGCTGTGCATGCCCCATCCCTGGAAATGTTCAAATCCAGGTTAGATGGGGCTTTGGGCAACCTGGTCTAGTGAAAGGAGTCCCTGCCCATGGCTGGGGGTTGGAAGGTTGAAATTTTAAAGGTCCTTTCCAACCCAAACACTCTAATAATTCTGTTTCCTTATTTGATGCAGATACTGTCATGTGCTCAGACATAAAATTTTTACAGAAAGATATGCACTTTCACTGACAACCATACAACTGTGACTTCTCATTTATAACAGTTTGAATGAATCACTTTAAGTGAGATGCAGGGCTGAACAGTGAATATGAACCTAAGTATTAAATGACTGCTTCCTTTACTAAGTTCTGTCATTGCTATTCAATGACTGAAGCACAGATCCCTTGGGAAAAAATAGAATGTAAATTTAGAATTAAATAAATACATATACACAACAGTGGAAAAAAACCCCCATGAAAATATTAATTTGGGCATTTACTAATTCCTTATTGCTTCATTTTACAGTTACAAATTAGTCATTGTCCTCCCACTCCCTACAGGAAGAGAATTCATTTCAAAATTGGAATGTGGAATAATTTTGAGTAGAAACAGGACACCTCACTGAGTAACTTCAACAGTGAAAGAGACAAAAACCTCATCTGCTACTCCATTCCCATCCTTTCCTACGCACACATATCGACCCTGTTTTACAAGCCTCAGTAGATATATCAGGACTGAAATATCATACAAACTGCACATGCTTCAATCCAACTAATAAGATTCATCTACTCAGCAGAAGTTTCCACTCAGATTAAATGCTTTCATTCTCCAAGCCAATGAAATATTGGAGGTTGGTTAGTTTAACTGCAACATATCCCATTCACAAAATGAAACTGCAAAAAACCCAAAGTTTCACTGAAGCAGCCTGGCAATCAGAGGTCCTTCCTTTTAAATACCAAGCTTTCAGCACCTTAAATTGCAGGGCTAGAAGCTATTCCTCACCACAGCCAAAAAAGTCAGCTACCTGAAAAGCAGCATTCCCCCCAGTCCATCCCTTCTTGTGGGTTTTTGTTTTTGATGGCTTATCCATATTGTGTAAAATTTTCAGGAAACAGGATTTGTTCCTTGCCTGGGCTCACTGCTAGCAAGCTTCAGCTGAATTGACAAACTGAGCACATTTTAAGAACCTGAAATAATCCATGACAAAGCTTGAATAGCTGTAGTACAGGTATTGCAACTTATTCTCTCTGAAAATGCAGTGTTTACAAAGTTCAGCACAAAGATGAAAAGAAACAAAAAAAATTACTCTAAATTTTAATTATTATTAGAAATAATTTATTATTAAGAACAAAGCAAACTGATGTCTAACTAATCTGTCATCTGAGAACCCAAATTCAGTCTTATGTACTAGAACGCTGCCCCTGCTACAGAAAAACTTTTTAAAAACCTTTCCAAATAGGCCATGTGACTATTTTCTCTGGTTTTAGGAAGAATAACCTAACCTTTTCAGTATTTCTTTAAAAACATACTGAAAAAGTGCTGTTCACTACTTTAAATATGCATTTCCTGACATGACATTCTGTTTCATGGTTGCATTTTTAAATACCAAGTCATCTAAATAAGAACTTCCACACATTAACAGTAAGTAAAGAAGTTTTAGAACAGGGACTTCAAAGATAAAAGCACAAGTTAAACATAATTCAGCTTTTAAAAATATAACAAAACTTAATGATCTTGGAAGACACAAATTACTTCTGCTTTACATGCCAGGAAACATCAAGACAAGCCTAAGCTAGTGAGAGGCACTAGTTAGAGAACAGATACGAAAAGTTATTTCAGTAGTATATATTTTAAACTCTGATTCAAAAGCTCCAGAAAACTGTGACTGGTGAAATAATTCAATCCACAGGCAGAGGATTCCTCTGCTCTAGCTCTTAAGAAGTCCATGCAGCACTTTTATTTTAAATTGGAGAGCCTTTAAGTGCCAGGTTCAGACCTTCTTACTCTTCTGTGAAAATGTCAATACCTAGAGCTGTACTGACCACTTTTTGTCTTTTAAATGTAGTAAGGAAGATCGCTAACAGGAAGGTGAAATACCCCTATCCATGTGTAGCAACTTGCTTTTATACATTTTTCAACATAAGCCTCCCATATCTTTCCACTGAATATTATTATGGGCTGCTTTTGTTAAATGTTTCTAGCAGCCCATTGTACCCAGTGCATCAGAGCTGCGTGGCCTGAGGCCAGGAAGGAAGGTGTGGAACACGTCTTCACAGGTCAATTTCCGCTCTCCAAGTTTTCAAGTATTTGAGAGGAGGTCATGTTACAGCACAGATTTACATAGCAGACAAATTACATGACTGCCTGTTCTCAGAATTTCATAATTTCAATAGAAAAATTAGGTCAAATGAAAGGAGGGAAGAATAACCCTATCCTTTCATGCTAGTCAGAAAATTAAACAAAAAACTTATTAGCTGGGGTTCTTGCCAAAACATTGTTACAAATCTGCACTGGCAGTTAAACATAAATTAAAAATATAAGATTTATCATTCCTTTACAAAATACTTTTCCTTTTTTTGTGCCTTCAAACAACCATAAACAAACCCCAAAACTTGCTCTGCTTTTGTTATAAAACAACTGGTTTTACTAGTAATCCAAAACATATACATTTTTACAAACATACAAACTATGAAATAATGAGTTGGTAACTTCAAGGGCTTTCCCCCACAGTCTGACAGTCTAGCAGGAGTGCTAAAAGAGGGAACTGCTTTTTGTATCATCTGTCCAGAAGAAAAGAATAATAATTTCTAACGGCTTTCCCCCCACCACCCCCAGAGCATGAAATACACTGCACTTGAAAAACAGCAATATTGGCCAGCCTCAGCACTGCCTGAATTCTATGTTTATTCTAGACAGAGACTAAAATTACAGCGTTCATATTTGGCATTCTTTAACTAGAAATTTGCAAAATAATTTTTTTTTCTTCAGAAAATAATACTATGATATTTTCAGGATAACTACAAAATTACTCTCCAAGAGCAGTTCAGGGTATCAGAAAGTGAAACAACAAATTTAAAGTATGTACCCATATATCTGTATATCTTAACTTACAAGGCAAATACTTGCACACAAATGCTGACATAGTATACAGTTAAAATATGCTAATCATTATCCTAGGTAGCTTTCAGGATTTGTTTCAACAGAGTCAAAGAGTTGTAGGGTTTAGTCTGGAATACTGTTGATACTGAGCAAGCAGAAAGAATAAACATTAACAAAGAAATTACTTGCTTCAATAGCTTTAATTAGGCTTAACATTATTTCAGTTTCTAAAAACGCCAAATATGAAATCTGACTTACTTTCAGAAGTAAGAAAAGTTTTAAGCTGCTGCTTATTTAAAAAGGATTCTAGTTTTAAGGAACTGCTGAACAAATTTTTGAAGACAGAGTCACTGTTAGCTGTTCACTAAGTTTTGTGTGCATTTCATACAGGAAACACAACTTTTTGTGTAATCTGTCATTTTCCCTATTTATTAACACAAACTCTGAGGAAGGAATTTTACCGAAAGCTTCAGTATAGCACGTTGCATCCCTGCAGCTGAAAACTCAGATGAAAAATAAGAGAGCTTTTTTCTCTGACACAAAAGGAACTTTTGGGAACATTTCCGAAGGACTGCAGAAAGCTTGTCTAACATACAATGGTTCCTACTCAGCACAGCTCTCCAAACAAAGAGTAACAGATGCACAACTGGTGTTAATAACAAAATATCTCCTCCCTCTGTTAGTCAAGAGAGGACAGCTAAGGACAATTACAGTTTCAGGGTACTCACCTACTCGGAAGTTGGTGGCTGTCAGAGTGTCAGCAGCATGGCCGTTCTCACTGATGAGGGTGGTTGTATTTCCCTTCTCACAGTTGTTCTGACAGTTGCCTTTGGTACAAGTCACTTTGCAGATGCTGGGTGTAAAGACCACCTTGATGCGACCAGTGTGATTTCCCACTGTCAGTGGAGGCAAAGAAAAAAAGAAAAATAAACAGATCACTTTGGTATCCATTGATTTCCTTCAAAAAGTTTTTGGGAAAAAAAACAGGCGCGGGGCGGGGGGGGGAAGGCGACAGGTCGACAGGAGGAGGGCAGTCTGCAGTGCTCTCTCATAGATCTCCAGTGGTGTCTCTGAAACAGGAGTAGGAAGCTTAGCAAACAGAACTCCGGGATCCGCTCCAAAACCACATTTAAAGTCAAGTCACTGGAGTGGGATTAGTAATCACAATGCTGCACTTTATTCACAGGCAGACAAAGAGCAATACCAAGGGCATGACAGCTTAAATAGCCAACCCTGACAGGCAGATGTAATGTAAAGAGGCTGGCTGTGCACCTAGAAGTGAATAAACTCTTGTGTATCCCTACATACTTTTCCTGTTTCTGCACTTATTAAGTCACTATTTGTAGCTCGACCCCTGGAAACGTTTTAGGCATGCGGCATGTCTGAAAACATCTGTCTCAAATCTCCTGGCACCCCAGCCTGAAGTGGTCAAACCTTGTGACGCAGCTGCCTGGACCCACTTGTTCTTCACAGTTTTTTTGGCACTATTTTTCCACAAAAATTTACATATTATAGACTGAACTGTACTGTCAGCCTTTGTTTTAGTAACAAGTAGCTCAGAGAAAAGAGTGAGGAAGTATCAGTGCTTTAAAATATTCAGATCAAAGACAAAAAATTGTTAGATTATCTTTTTTTATAAACTTCTCTGTAGTCACTTTAAAAAACTTGAATGTAATAAAGACTGTACAAGCACTAATTTGTAATTAAGCTAGCTGTAAGAATTTCTTGTTACAGAATTATATTTAAAACTGGTTGTATTTGATTCTATACCTAACAACTGAAGACAAAAACCGTATTAAAACTACTTATTAGGAAAAAACAGAGAAAAGAACAGATTTAATTTGCAATTTTTTTAACAGAAAACATTTTGTATTCTGCACACAACGAGTAAATGCAGCAAGTTCTTGAAAAATATATCATAGCATCTTTGTGGAAACTATTAATAAATACTTTCATATCAAACCCAACAATGCCAAGAGATGACGCACAGAAAGAGAAGAATCTCCTTTTTTCCTCGGGTCATAGAAATAAAGTTGCTGGATAGTTGCCTAACCTAGTTCATTAAACACCCTCCAGACAAACACTTTCTTGAAAATACCAAGAAAATCTTAAAAATCTTCTCATTTCAAAAGAATATAAAGCCTTCTTATTTCTGGCTCTTCATGAGCAAATAAATTCAAGCAATTGTGCTGATTGTTTTGTCTACAGTAAAGGCATTGCTGTATTTGAACCACAGCTGCAGTACAGATGCTCCCCCTAAACAATGCTAAGAAAAGGAAGAGCCCTGACAGATAAAGAATAAAATGTTTCAATCAAAGGGTAATATTGTGATTTTACGGGATTTAGAAGACATCTTGGCTTCTAGGATGCCACGCATTTCATACAAAAATGAATACACCTTAACCAATAAACAGATATAAGTGACCTATGAACTGCTGAGGGCAGAACATCTGAGCTTTGCTTTTTTTAAAAGCATAGCTTCACAAGCAATACTGCCAACTTTGCATTTTACTTGCATAGTTTTATATACATATTTTCCTAGAAAAGACTCCATTTTATATCTTATATTTTCAGGCATTTTAGCAGTATTTTTCCTTTAGGATGTGATGTAATTAAAAAAACAGGGTTAGTTGAGTCACAAAAGTCAGTCCTGCCTACACTGCAGAAACCAGTATTGGGGGACCNAAAAAAAAAAAAAAAAAAAAAATAATTTGGCTTTGTCAGTGTTGGAAGAGCAGAAAATGCAGAGCTCAATAGGTGATGGAGCTCACCATGCAAATACTGAAAATGAATTGAGGTCACATAGTTTGTGTGGCATCAGGAAGGAGTATGGGAGAAAAGTGGAGGCCACTCTGATTCTTCTACCTGACACCCAGAGATGTTTTGTACAAACCAAGTACACCTCCTATTGAGAAATATTGTGTACAACGTGTCCACAAAGAACAGAAAGTTTGACCACCGTCCCACCACAATACCCAGCACAATCGTGGTTAATGAGTTATAATAAGCACTACCATTTTCCATCTACACAGGAGATGACAATTTGACATGAAATTGTGCAGGGACAGATCGACAAGTTTGTTGTCCTCACCCTCCGAGTGGGACACCTTTCAGTAAGTCTTGTCACCTCAGCTCTCTTGAGTGTTGACCTGAGACATGAAGCTCATGAATACAACAGCATTGTTAGTGCTATATACACCTACTCTGCAGTTAATGCATTTGGCAGCAGCAATCCAGAAGAAATTCAATAAAATGTGCTATTCGTGAACCCAAACGGCTCTTTCGAATGTGACCCAACTTAAAGTGCAATAGATTGTTTGCACACCCAGCCTCAGGCCCATGGTTATGTTTTTGAAGTAGTAAAGATGAAACTAAACCATCATTTAATTCTCCTTCACAGTCTTCTGTACTACATTGTTGAGTGCCGAGCTGTACTAAATCTTGAGCACAGTGTTCACAACAACAAACATTTTAAAATAATTTTTATCACATAGATTTGATTTTACCAGAAAATCCTGTAGCATAATTATTTTAGTAAAAAAGATGAGACTCAACAGAAATTGTAAAATTTGCTTTTCAATGCTTTTGTTTTTCAATGCTTTTGGATGAGAAAATATTAGCATCTACATTTGGGAATAACAGTAGTCAAACAGTACTTTCGCAAACATAGATCAATATCTAGAGAGTTAAGGAGTATCCCTGTCACAATATTTAAATGGAGTTTTTCAGGAACAAGTCTTAAAAACAACATGATGGAAGCCCTAGCCTCTGCAAATATTCAATCATTATTCAGCAAAGTTTTTCATAGAATATCCTGAGTTAGAAGGTACTTACACAAAGACAGAGTCCAACTCCTGGTCCTGCACAGGACATCCCAAGAGTCACACCATGGGCCCTGAGAGCACTGTCCAAACACTTCTTGAACTCTGTCAGGCTGGTGCTGTGACCATTTCCCTGGGGAGCCTGTTCCAGTGCCCAGCCACCCTCTGGGTGAAGAACCTTTTCTGCATATCCAACCTAAGCCTGCCCTGGCACAACGTCAGTCCATTCCCTCGTGTCCTGTCACTGGTCACCAGAGAGAAGAGATCAGTGCCTGCCCCTCCTCTTCCCCTCACGAGGAAATTGTAACTGCAGTGAGGTCTCCCCTCAGTCTCCCCCAGGCTGAACAGGCCAAGTGACCTCAGCTGCTCCCCTTATGGTTTCTCCTCAAGGCCCTTCCTGTTTTCATGGCCCTTCTTTGGACACTGTTCAACTGCTTTATAGGCTTCTTATATTGTGTGTATTCAACACAAACCTGTGTTCAAGAGCACTGACCCTAAAACGTAGCCCTACAGACAACCACTAATCACCATTCACCAGCCTGATAGAACCCCATTTACAACCCTTGGTGCTTGACCTGTCAGCTGGTTGGTCAACATAAGACACCTTCATATTCTTTAGACATGGGAAGATTTTCTCTATCTTTCTTAGATTTATGAAAATTATAAAAACACTTAAATCATTCTCCCTCCCTAACAGGCTACAGCTTTTAACTTCAATTCTTTTGAAGACATTTAGGATGGATGCAAAGCTAACTACGGCCTCTTAGCTAAAAACTGATCGGCATTTGAGGAGGTGATTCAAGGCAGAGATGTCACTAACATTCTTTTCTGCAGTTGCAGAGAAGTAAACAGTACTATCCTCACAGATTCTGAGGCTTAGGGACCTTAACAGTGAGCTTAATACACACAGATTCAATTTGAAAAAAAGACCACAAAACCTTCTCCTGAAAGGAAGCTTTCAGCAGAAACTTCAAGTTTAGACTCTTGGACTTCCTTGAGTCTCCTCTTCTGTATTTTTTCCCCCCCTCTTATCCAAAGAGGAAAACTCAATTCTAAATGAGAAACTACTCTTCAATATCTGCTCGTTGATTTTGCAGTATTAATGCTAAACCCCACAATTTCATTTCAGGGAAAGACCGGTACTACTATAGCCTTGACCTCTTTTGACTTTGGACTAGCTCATATCAAAGGACAGTGTATTTTTAAAGAAGCATACAGTATTTTCTTCAAACTCCAGAACCTCTACCGATGATGCCACTGTGACACAGACATGACAAAATCTGCAACTTAGATTACCTCAAATCCATTTCTGGAAAAAAATTGATAGTGCTACAACAACACACCTGGAATATTTATATATAGATTGAAGTACATCAGGCTCTTCTAGACCAGTTTTAAACGTGTGGAAATGAAACACCTCACTATGCTCCTAAGTGTAACAGTAGACTGAAGAAACACAAATATGAGACGAGATAAACAAACCAACCTAATAAAAAAAACCCCAAAAGTAGGAGATACAAACACCAAAGAAACAGCAAAGTTACTGAAAAAAAGGCCAAACCGGAGACAGACTCAGATTGTTGTTTTAATAAAGACAAGACAATCAAGATGACTAATAGTGGATAAAGCGTCATTCCTCAGCTAGACAGCAAATTCACAGTGAGATTCGGCCAACAGCGCCATCATCCTGCCTCCTAGTCCAGGCTCATTTATACTTAACAACTCTGTGATACATTTGTCAAAAGACATCAGTGGAAGAATGTACCCGTAATTTCCAAAATCTGTAAAACTCTTGAGCCAGATTAAAAAAAAAAAGATGTCTGGGTAAAGTGATGAGATTTTAGTTGAGAGTTGGCACCATATGCATGTGATGTTTTTCTATCTCCGTAAGTCACTATGATATAATATCATGAACACAGCAAACTCCTGCTGTGATAAATTTATGATTTAGCAACAACTGCAGGAGAAATGGAAAATATCAGCAAAGGGATTTCTTAACAGAACCCTTTCTGCCCCCACTATCCATTATGACAATTTTTTTCCCCCTGCATTAGCAGAAAAAGTGAAGTAGTTAAGACAGAGCAGGTGGCAGGTTTTTCGTCCTGGTGGTCACAATAGCTTATACAGCCATGCCTGGAAATAATTGACTAAGGGGAAGGATTCCTCCTCAATCTCCTGAGTCACTGTGTAATGCAACTCAGACTTTGTTTCTAGAAGAATTTCTATAAACACTTTATTTCCTTGGGTTTGTGGCTGCTCTCACAGCTCCAACATTCTGACAGTATTCAATAGCTGCAGTGGAGCTCAGATGATTTGTGGTATGTCCCTGTTTTACGGGAAGACAATGGGCTAGCAACACTAGTGAAAACAAGACTGGTATTCAGTTAAACAGATAACTACACTGGTCAAGGGTGCAAAGGGAATAAAATATTTTAACGTGTCAAAAACATTGATGTTATTTGTGTGATGGTTTTCTGCTTCACAGTGATCTAATCAAAAGGATTGACAATTTAAAAAAAAACCACAAGCAGTGTCTTCTACCAGCTGAGTACACAATGTAGCTTATGCACACACCTTCCATATTTCTTGTACATGAATTTCTAAAATTATTTTAAGAGGCCAGTTTGGGGGGGTTGTTGTTGTTCTAATTGTTTCGTTGCCCTTTTTTTTTTTAATGCCTTCATTTATGACAAATATCCTGAGGCAAATCTCCTCAGGAAACAGAACTAGCAGAACTATAGACATGCCATCAGGACCTCCAGAAATAATATGCACTACTCTCTTTTCATGACACTTCTGCACTGATCCCAGTATGTCTTCATATGTTTATCTACACTGTGTGTCATCAGACCTGAAGATTCTATTTTAAAATGACATCATCTTCCCAATGAGAATAGATTATCTCAAGCTATCTCACATTTTCAAATTATAACCATGATGCATGAGGAAAACATTTAAAAGTAAATCTTCTAAAATCAAACCAAATTAGCTTTTAAACAGCTAAAATATTCAACATTTTAAATTCTTAGATGATCAACACCCTCTTTTTTCTTAGCTAAATGTTGACACCAAAAAAAAGCAAAGACACAGAAGGAAATTACTTATTTCCTAAAAAAAGTGTCTCCCAGTTATTTCACCAGTCCACCTGGTTTAGTTCTTACACTAGATATGCTTGTTCAGCTAAAAGGAAAGATGACATTGCATAAAAATCAACCACACAAGTAAGATACTTAAGCTCTTAGAACTACTGTCAAATGACCTTTTTACACTTTTGACAATATATGAGGAAGTTCTGTCTTGTCACTACTTAGTCATCCATTTAAAACACAAAAAACCCACAATCAACAAAAAGCTACTTCCCAAAGATCAGAACAAATTGAACTTAGCCGTCATACAACTTAAAAATAACATCATCTAGAAGATCTATAATGCTACAGCTAAAGAAGAAGAAAAAAAACAAATCAGAAAAAAAAAGAAAACCAGAAAGAAATAAATACACAGTAGACTGATGTACAGGCAAGAGGCAGATCTTACCTCCATTTTTGATTACACATTAAGAGAAATACAGGCTTTAAAAGGCACAGAAAGGGCTGAAAGGGACTCTGAGAGATCACTTAATCTCCCCTATCTTAATTTTCCCAGGATAAAGCAGCAACATTAAATAAAATGTTTGTCCAGACTATCCTCAAACCCCTTCTATTATGCAGATTCCACAACCTCCCCAAAGAATTTATTCCAGCACTTCAGCCTCTCTTATTGTAAAGGCATTCCAAACACCTAACCCACATTTCCCCTGTAGCAAGTCAAGCAAACTATTGCCCGGCTTTATCTACAGCAAACTTTAACAAAATATTATTCCTCTGTGGATCATTATCTAACATACTTGAAACCACTGCCATCATTCTCCCTCAATCTCATTTCGACAAGACCAAAACCATCTAAACAGTCAGTCTAACAGCCTATGCAGATCTCCACCTTTTTTTTTGTTTTGCTTTTGATACCAGTCACTTGGTCCTCATCTTTCTTCACAAACCCTGTCCAAAGCCACACTACACTGCAGCTGAGGTCTGATCAATGCTGAGGAGAGCAGCAGAATTACTTAATGCAGCTTTACATAAAATGCTTCTATGATTTTAATTTATTTTTGTTTCCCGACAGTGCACTAACTGATACTTCCTATACCCAGAACCAATCTGCAGGCTAGGCCAAAGGGACACATCTCCCAAAACCCTTTCTGATCTGTTCATACAGATATCATCCCATTAAAATAAATACAGAACATCCCTTGCACAACCTTAGCAGGACTGAACTCAACCCTTACACTCTGCCCTGAACACAGCAATAAAATCTGCATTCAAACCTCGCCCATCTAAAAATCAGGCAGAATATATGCCTTATTCTTTCTGTAACAGTCACAAGCACAAACAAGTCTGAAAACTACCTGGATTAAATAAAGTCAAGGCACAGCTGTTGAGTAATTTGATTTTTGGCTTCAATATACAATGCCTACCGTTGCTCTTGGGTTACTGAAACTTGGTTACTGTTCCCTAGTACATCTCACAGCCAGTTCTCTTTTCACAAGCATTGGGAGAAATTAGACATGTCAATGAAATCAAAAAGAAGATGATCTAGATTTATTTCATCCAAGATCCAATGTATTCTCTAATGCATAAAAGGAACCCCCCCCAGTTCTGTATGAGGTGAGGTGGTGTGCACATCCACCCAGTCAAACATTTTGAGCAAGATGACAGGATGGCAAGCTGTGCTTGATTTAACATGTCTAGGCAGCTGTAGGAACACATTACTGCAATGTAATCAGTTTAGCACTCCTACTTTTTGTTATTTCTGTACTTCATATTTTAACTGCATTTGTATGATGTTACATGTATTTCATTAGTTAATACAGCTTAACCTTTGGTATTTCATCACTTTTCAAGTATTCAGTTCTACTGTCTTGATGCAAACTAAAAGGGTTCCAAAAAAGCAGAACACTATCCAACTACCTAATATGACAGTAACTGCGGAGGACTATGCACTGATATTTTTGTTGCCGTTCTTACTGCCACTATTGCTATGACACACACTTCTCTAGACACCTATTTCTGATTAGCCACGTCACTACATCTTCACATAACTTCCTCCTCCTGTCTTGCTCAGAAGCTCCTATCACAATCTTCTCCCTTCAGTCAGAACTGAGCTCTCAGACTTCCTGCTTCTATCACACCCTTGTTTCTCTACCCTCTTTTTAAGCCCTGCTCACTTTTTCAGCGTGCTTGATGAACAGGAAAAGAAGTCATCCAGAAAACTTCCAGGAAGGAAGAAGGTAACTAAAAAGAAAATAACTGGAAAAGTCTTCTTCCTTCCTGATTATCACAGGGATACAATCTCTTCCTTGCCCCCTGTCAAAGAACAGAACAGAGAATTCCACTGTGTTCCTCATCAACACCACCACCCTCCAAAACACACTAAAATTTTTAGTAGTCTGTTCTAGGAGAGGCAAATAACCCACTCTTCAATTATCTTAATCTCAGTTTAAAATAGAGATGAGCGTGAACAGTGTACTGTTTGAAGTCATTTGCTACAGCAACACTTGTTTCATTCAACCAGGTTTCCTCTATTAGTTTTGACAAATTCCAAAAAGCTCTCTACTATCTGTAACACAGGTTTGTGTTTTCTGTGGATGGCTTCAGTTAAAAGTACCAAAGGACCGTATGCAGGCACAAGTGCTGAGCTTGTTTAGAAAGACCTAACTGTGTTTACATGCCACAAGCCCTCTGCCGATAAATTCCCTCACGGATACAGCCTTTTTAGAGCAAGAGAGGAATTCACAGAAACTACATTAAATTTTGTCCTGTGGAAACCCATAATGTACAAATCACGGCAGAGATTTGAAATCTGAGATTTCTGCCAGCAGGTTTTATGAATCACCTTTTGTCTTCCTTGTCTTTTTTACCACTACAAAGATTCTTTATATACAATCCTCAGGCAATGAACATCCTATCTTAAACTACAGCCATTCTCTCTGGTAATGAGAAACATAACTATCATTTGCCTTCACATAGTTGAGATTGATCCAGAAAAAGGTACCAACCCAAATAAATTAGAGAATGCAGTGTGGTTTGATGTCTGATGGAATGGCCTCAACTCATTTCAATAAACTTATTGGGCAATAATTCTTTTAATCTGTACTGCATTTATTTAGTTTAAATAAATTATACTTAAACTAGATCCTCAAATGGTTATGATGATAAAGAACTAAATTTTACCCTCGAGTAGTCCTTGGTCTCTTTTCCAAGGGATGAGAGAAATTAATTACATGAAGCAAGCCGCACATTGAACAGAAGTGTGTCCAACCCATTCAAAAGTAAAGGCTGATGGCCTAAGACTGCTTAGTTCAAATACTTAGTTCAGGACTGCTTAGTTTAAGGCTCAGACACTTTTCTTTGAAGAACTATGTGACTTCACTACAGCTGGATTCCAGACACCACTATGACTGCTGTAGCAGTCCTTGGGGAACTCAATCCTGCAAGAGAGTTCAGCTGACTGTACTTCTAAGGATAGGCAGGCAGTCAAGTGCTTCAGCTGCAATTTCAAATATGAATTACTCAAAATATTAGCACCCAGATGGCCTGTCTTTCCCAGAGTGAAGTACTTGTCCTGAAACAGAACTCCAAGCTCTTCAAAAGTCTCATGCTTGAGTTCACATCAGTGCTTCAGGTTTGGGGCTGGATACTACTCCAGCAGTAAGCACAGCATTCAGGTGAACAAGCCTTTTTAAGCTTCCATTCAAATTATCCAGCTTCTTAGGTACCTAAGCACATCTGGACCCAAAAGGTGTTCACCTGAGTGATATGGTAACAAAGGCCCAAAAGACACATTTATACACAGACACATATCTAAGGCACAGAGCTATTCTACACAGTCCTCATCTCGGCTGTAGTGAAGCAGCAGTAACTTTACAGCCCACCACAAGCAATTTTCCACTGATGGAAGCTGCTGCAATGCACACTCCGATAATGAAGACAAAATCTTTACACACAAACTTACAGCCATACGGGAGCTTTAGTATTACCAGCTAAATACAATGCCACTGTCCACTTCATCAACAGGACTCTTTCACAAGAAGGTCTGAATTTGGTCATTATACACTGGGAATGAGACTCATTCCCACCTGAAATTAAGTACTCATCTGAAATTATGCCTTTTGCCTAAAGTTATTATTTAGGCCTCTTTCACAATAATACTACAAATATTAAACAATAGTATAAGGCTCAAGTTGGAAGAGTATTACTATTTCTTGAGAAAATAAGTTCTTAAGACAGAGTTTCCCCCCCCAAAATATGTAACTCCCTCAAATGAGAAAAAAGTCTAAATTGCAGGAGTCAATGTTGATCATTTCTAGGAAGAATAGGGAATAAAAATTAAATTAATATTACCTTACTAAATTATATCCACTTGACATTTCATTTCCTGCAACAACCAAAAAGCACTAAGGAAGTCAACAAACTGTAAACAGTGACAAAGGACAGGACATCATGGAATTAAGTTATAAATGAATGCAGCCGCCTCTGCATGCTGAATCACCATTAAAAATCTTCTCTCTCAGCAGTACACGAAGCCAAGATTTTTTCTTTTTCCCTAATTTTCTGAAGAGGGAAAGAATGACAACAGACATAAGGATGTCACTGATTCTGAAATCCCAGTTTCACAGGGTATGAACCTTCCTGCAGTAATTCTTTTGTCAACATTTGTTCATTCCTTCTGGCCCAGGCAATGGCACTGACAGAAGAGCACTTTCACGTCTCCTATGAAGAAAACCAGACTCAGCTACTTGCAACAATCAGAATCAATTCTTGATATCAAAGACTTGTATCACAGCAACTCTGGAGTTAGCCAGGCTAAGAGACTTTCAATGTTTAATTGTGTGGGTTCAATAGGTCTCTATATCCACCTAAATCAACATTTTTTAAACATCATAAAGGCTTTCCCCTACAGAATTTTCTGGAAAGCCTCTTCTTTTCTTCTTGAGCAATTTTTGGTTTTGGAGCCAATACTCTTTCATCACAGAAGTTGAGATGCATTTGTCTCAGTCTGTGTTTTCCCCCAGCAATTACACACTTTGAACTGATTGTAATTCTGTTTGCCAGATCACCAATCTGTTTTTCCAATATTCTTCTTCATTCTACAGTATATCAGTCTCTGTCTCTGTATTTTAAAGCACGGGGATGAGAATTCATTTTTGGGTGAATGCAGCATTTAAAATAGTTTCTATAAAAGCACCAGCAGCCTTTGCCTGTCAGGCAGACATTTATTTTCTGGTGAGCTCAGGGCCATAAAATCTTTTCAGATTCCAAAGAGAAAAACACAGTAAGTTTTGGGGGGGGTGCCGATTTTCTGGCCTCCTCAATTGTGAGTCCTTTATGGACACACAAACAATCACGAAGACAGCTCAGCAAGGGTATTGTTAGAATGCCTACAGCAACAGTATGTTGAGTGAAATAGTTCGTATTTATACAGAGCTATTCTGTCTCCAAGGTTTCCAAAGACCTCCATAGTCTGTTATAATTGCTAAATAAACTGCATTCATTTGTTAGTTATTTTTTCAGAATTTGTCACTATTTTTCGAGGCAAAAGCAAAGTAAATGTGCTGCTCGTTTTGCTAGAGTTGGTTGCATTTATGCGAATCTAAATAACTCAATTTATACCTAGAATTCAGCTTGTTGTTTCCAAGTCCTTCTGGAATCAAAAGTAAACTTTAAATGGCTGTTTTGAATCACCATGCTGTTCAATAGCAGGAGGAATCATGCTTTTAAGAGGGAGAAGAGCAAGAGGATGCTTTACACTAAAACTGTCCTTAGAGAAAGCCCCAGTGCCTGTTTGACCTCAATGCTGACAGCAACAGAATTTTCTCTTAAAACTTTTTAGCTTATCCCTGAAAAACCCCCTCTGCCTCTGGAATGAGAGCACAGGCTTTGAACACAACGTGCATTTGAGAACACAAAACAAAAAAATCCTCAACATTTATACACTTACCCCATTCCCTTGCAATTGATTATGTACAATTTTAGGAGCAATACATGAATGTCGGTTGCCATGAGTGGCTGAAGCAAATGTGACTCTACATTCCCTCCAAACAGACTATGTTGTAATTGTGCAGTTATTTCATAATGTTAATCTTCATTCTGATTTCACTCACCTCATTCTGCTGGCTATATACCTTATTCAGAGTGTAGTCTTAAGATCCTCCCTTATCCTCAAATTTCCCAAAACTTCCAGTGGGGAACATTACCACTGTTTAATTCTAATATCCATAAATACATTGACAGGCAGAAATTACAAGGATCACAATGCAATGATCTAGTGAAGCCAGTGAGAGAATTATTTTGCTGTTCATGAAGGGCAGTTCCACAAAGCAGTATCAAGAATGGTGGAAAGAGTATCTGACCCAGTGAGGACCTGGGGGAGATTTTCCTCTGAAGTCTGAACTTGGGGAGAATGTCAAATCATACAGATGCATTTATATGCAATGCATGTCGTACCTCTGTGTGCACTTTTTTAAGCAGGAAAACATTTATGCCTTTTGCAGCTGTTTACCCATACTTCCTGGTGGGGAAATACTGTTATTATGAAGTAAGTGTCATTTAATGAAGTCAGAATGGTGCAATTCCACAAAAACACTTTAAAGTGGCATTTCAAAGTCACACCTGGGATTTGCTCAAATCAACCTATGAAGTCAGAGGAGCCAGCATATGTAATTATGTATAAACTTACAGAAGAGCTTCATTAAGTTACCAGTGTATTGAGCTGCCAATATAGGAAAGCTCTTGTTATGCCAAATTTGGAACAGGGTATTCTGCACATCACAGCTCTAAGTGCTGGGACATTTTCTTCCACATTAAGCTTATTTCATTTGTATAAACTTATGTAAAATATGATGCAATATAACATATCCACAGTTAGAGGAACTACACGACTTTCATATTGTTTCAGCTTCATCCTTACACAAGAATTTAAGAATGGTCCACAGAACCATGAGCAGATGCTAAGAGTCCAAAAGCCATACAGGCCTATTTGTCCAACTTCCATCCACAACACATACAACTAAGCCACAATATGGTGCTGCAAGCCCAAGTTCACTAAACCTTATGTAAACTT
This sequence comes from Cyanoderma ruficeps, assembly GCA_008694505.1. NCBI lineage: Eukaryota > Metazoa > Chordata > Aves > Passeriformes > Timaliidae > Cyanoderma > Cyanoderma ruficeps. Next base: position 23,929,058 of record VZDJ01007749.1, on the reverse strand, counting down.
TACTACTTAAAGTCAAGACATGTTTTAATTTACTACCTAAAATAGAGACAAGTTCTCCTTCATTAATTTTAAAGAGAATTTTGGTGAAGACCAAAACAACCCAATCTATCTGAAAGAAAGTTGTTTTCTATAGTACTTAATTTTATCATCTTAACATGTAACTTCAATTGCAAAATTCACATACTTCTCACATTGTCTTCCTGAATAGAGATTAGTCTCATTTTCTTTCTCATTCTCCTTTCTTCCTTGGGATAACTTTGTTATACAAACACATGCCTTATTTACTTCACATAATACTATTCCAGTTGTAGGTAAAGTACTCTTGAGGTTTTCTTCTGCTTTCAGCGCATTCTGTGGTCACCTCAGTCACTAATTACTGCATTTTCTCACCATGTTTCTAAAACAGGGCAGTAGCGGCATAATCATTTTACTTATGAGGAACTGTAGCCTGGTGAAAGGGTGTACAAAATTGTCCTGCACATGCAGGCAACACCAGACAACTGATTTCAGAAGCAGAAATTTTACTGTTTTCAGCTCAATATGCAAAATGCACAACGCCACTAAACACTAGCTCTCAGACATCTCAGGCTGGAAAATGAAGTGTGTATTTAAATGCATTTTCTAAAGAACCATATAGCAACCAGAAGTGGATAGAGTGAAACGGAGAACCTCCCAGGCTCTTACTGCTGTAATAAGCAGTTCTCACAACAACTGTGTTGAAAAGAATTCCAGAAAGACTACATATAGAATTTGTTTATTATCATATACATTTTAGACCCATAGAAATAGCACAGAACTCCTTTAACTAATTTTCTTCAGCATTGCATTTATAAATCCAGGGAGATAAGCACTGATATTTAGAGGATTCATGCTCAGATGACTAGTGATTACTATTTAACAGTGCCACTAAGGGAGTAGCAGGAAATGTCTGAGGTAGATTCACCCAAATTACTAAAAAAAATTTTTCCTACTGTTTAATGGACTACCAGGTTGAAAATAGAATGTTATAGCTGAAATTTCTGTGCTGCTGCCATTGCTACAATTAGAGAATTTTTCACTCTGAGGTTCCAAATATTTAGGCAGATTAGAGGTGAAGTGTGACAGTATGCACTTTAAAGAAAGGAATACATCCATTGAGAATTACTCAGAGTTTGTATCCCACAGCACAAAAGTTTAAAATGCTTGACAGTAGAAATGCTACCTGCTACAGGCAGGTAACTCAATTTCACATCCCAGGGTGACTTTAAATGCTATAATTGCAACCCCAGTGGCTTACTGAATTTTCAAGCTTTGTTGATGGGATACATAACCTTACAGTAAAATGCAGCTTAAAAGCCAAAAGAATAGAGTATTTGCTGTCTTTAGTAGGAGTACTATACTGCATATCGTGAACATTATCAGAGAAGTGAAACTGCTTACAAATGCACCAGAGTAAAAATTCCAGAAGGCACCTTGAATTAATTTTAATTGAAAAATGTTTAATGTAAATTAACTTTAATGTTCTTTACCCCAGTAACTCCAAAAGCGCATCTGACAACACTGTGATGGGGCATTTAAACATGACTGACTTCCCATAAATGAGAAGATGCTCAGAAGCACCTAGTCATGTTTGGCAGTTTTCTTCCCAGTGCACCAGTACCCCAAATCTCATTTGTTTCTGCCAGGACAGAGCTGTCTCTAAAGGTAACAAAAGACTGACACTTTTTCCAGTTTCGAGACAACCCATTTTATACCACTGGATTGAAACAACCTATAGAAGCCCAGAAAAAACAAAACCAACTGCAGCTACAGCTAAAAAGGTAAGTTTATTCTGTGGGGTACTTTTTCACAGTTGCTAATCTCTGGCAGTGTTAATATTTTGAAGTAAAATGCATAGAAGTGCTCATAAAAACCCAACAAAACGAGTAGCCTTGCACTCCATGTCAAATGATGGCTATGAACTCTTGGGCAATGCTACCAAGTATTACCTGGTTATTATTTCTTCTCTCTAAAAAAATTTATTTAATGTTACCATAAAAGAAAAAGAGTTGTGAAGCATTTGGTACTAACTTTCTAGCTTCTGTTTTTTAATAAAATTATTACATTTTCCCCTTTTTCCTTTTCAAGTATCTCCACATGGCCGTTACCAATTCCTTTGCTCAATGAAGTAAGAGGCTGTCCCATTATATAAGAATATACATTTAAGAGCAATAATGAAACACCGTAAGATTATCAGCCACTCTCATAAGTTATCTAGACAATGAACATCAATCATAAGCATGAACTAATTCACAGAGTCATTCTCTGGTCAAGACAGGACTCAGAACTGCACGTTCGTGGTTATCACAGAACACCCGACACAAAGTTTCACATTCTAATCTTACCTCACTGTAGTTAATTCAAACATCCCTAACATTAAAATACTGACAGCTGAGATGTAGAACTCAATTTTTATGACAACAAGCAGTCTTCTAATTTTCAAGTTCATTCTAGCACCTCCAGAAACGAGAAAACCCAAAACCATCTAAATAGCTGACATTTCACCTCTCATTCAACACAAAAGTCATGGCTGACCTTATCAGGCCATAGAAACTCTTTTACTACTTGCCCTCTGGCTGTTTTAGGACTCATAAGCTTTTCAATAAGGGTAGAATGCTTTATTAATGCACTGCTAACTAAGGGGCTTCTTAGAATTTGATAAAAAACACTCCTGTCTTCAGGTCCTGCTTTTCCTTCTCCTGGTCACATCCCTCAGAACACTCAAATAAGCTAGAAAGAGCTAGTAGCACTGGCTCCTTTGTCTTACAGCTGCATTTCCTTATGCTACCATAGAAGAAAAAAATGACCAGCTTTCAAAATCCATCCATTTAGTGACAGCTTGATACTTGTGAGTAACACTGGGTGTATCAAAGGTGGACTGACTTAAAATAGCCTGAAAAACGGGGGCAAAAAGAAAAGTTGTTTTTTTTTTTTTTTGGTCAGAACCCAACCTGGAACAGTCACTCCAAATACTGGAGAACTATACAACCTGGAATTTGTACACTCTTTGACTAGTAAGAGTCGTAAGAGATGGACACAATCCAATCCTGGTGGCCATTAATATTTTATTTGAAGGGAAACAACTGCCGACTGGGAAAAAAAAGCAGTGTTATCTTATTTACAAAAGAAACAACTGCTTGATGTGGACAGCGTAACTAAAAAAAAAAAAGGAATTTTTTCTGAAACTTCTAAGAAATGAGATACTGCTTTTCAAGAAGTATATTTCACCACCCTGAAAATGTTAATTGAAAAACCTCCAGCTGCCCACAGTTCTTCCCACGAGAGCAAATAGTCTCATTTACATTCCACACACTTATACTTGAAGAAAAGGAAGCAGGGAGTTGTATTTAAGTGTAAATGGACAGACCAAAAAGATGTGCAATGCAGAAATGCAATGATACACAAAGGAATTCTAGTTAAATACTTAGAAGGATTGGCTCTTCCCTAAAACCTCAGCAGAACGTAATTCTTTGTGCTACAGCAAAGGAAGTCTGTCAGGAGACTGCAAGTACCTTAAGGTCTCAGCGTTAACTAGTCCATTATTCAGCTGCAGGAACTTTTCTCCAAATCAAGCCAGCAGACATTCTGTAATACCTAACCCATAATTCATCAAGCTCTTCATCTTCTAAGCCAAAACTTGTCCTCAGGCTCTGCACACAATGGGGCATGAGCCAAGGCCACAAGCTGGGCACCTACACAATCTTTTTCTTATAAATATGAAGCAGAAACTCTCAGGCCGCCTCCATACTGTGCAAAAGTTCATAAACAGGTAATAAATTAAATATAGAGAAAAACAGTCACCAATGAAACCACAGTCTTGAACTTCAGCTTTCCAAAAAGGTATCCATCATACTGACACTGACTACACTCATAGATGTGCCTATTCTAGCAAAACATTCACAAAGCACCCTTTTCTGAAGAAAAAACTGTTATCTAGAAATAGGCATGATAAATTTTCAACAATGAATCGGGTTCAATTTTTTTTTTTCATCCAGGAAGTCTGTTTTGTTTCTCCACAAAATGCAGAATATTTGCTAATCTAAGAATTATCATGCATACTTATTTTAACCTTTCTCTGTTTTCAAGTGTTACTGCAGAAAATGTCAAGATCTTAAAACAAGGGGAGTGGGAGCTTTGTCTGGGGGGAGAGAAGGGAGTATGTTTTTTGTAGTTGTACTCACATCGCAAAGGTGATGCAGGCTGATTCTGGCCCAGTCTCAGTGGCAATGAGCCCTCAGTGGACTGCTCTCCTGAAATCACTTTTTTTACTGGATAATATTTGGGCTTAATCACATATTCCTGTGTTTGGCCATGATGAAGATTCATCATTAGTGTCTGAGATGAAAGGGGTATCACCCTGTTTTGGAAAGAGATAGAAAAGACAGAACAATGTAAGAATTAATACATTAGACTTAAAAACTACTTGTAACAAAATTGAAGACAAATACAACTGTACTCCAAATTCTCCAAATACAGTTTGAGGAAACTTATTACCTCACAAAGTAAGCACCTGATTTTCCAAGCATTTAGCACCCTCATTGTCTTGTCAGTTCAATAAACTCCTAAGAAAGAAAGACTACAGGGATTATATAACTTTCTTTTTGACAGGGCAAGACAAAATATCATAGACAGCTCAGAAAACAGAGGAACAGGGAAAAGCCCTGATCAAAATGAGTTGCAGCTCAAATTTGTGAACACACAGAGCCTTCCAGACAGGTCAGGGCAGCAGTGATGCATTCAAACTTTATTCCATTCCTTACAACTGTCATTCCATATAAGGTAGATTAAGTAGAACCTAAACCCAGCTGACTTTCCCCTTCTGTTCCCAAAAATCATTTCCCTCTTCACCATATCCCTCTAGCCAAAGAGCAAGCACTGCTTCTCTTCCCTTTTTCAGACTGTTTCTCACCTAATCAGAAGGTTTGTGTCCCAGAGTCGCACTACTTTGCCCATCCCCTTTCTCTTTGCCTGCATTATTGAACGTCTCTGACAAATGCCCCGTAACCACAAACATCCCATAACCATGTGGCCTCCCTTAACAACAAAACCAATTCCCCTTCCTGCTAAACAAGAAAACTCCTTCAAGCTCAGGAGTCCCCTATGGCTAATCCTGATTCCAATGGTTAGATTCCTCCCTTTGACTTCTCACTGCATAAGGCCTTACCAACTTTCAATAACAATTCCCTGCTCTCCCTGCCAAAAAGCCCACGGTTATTTAGCCACCATCTGCAGTAGGAATCATTTCTTCACTAACAAACTGGCCTTCACTCATCCAGCAATTAATAAGGCAGCAAACTGGGCAGCTTTTAACTACATCCAATGAAACTGCAAGCTGCTTTGGGGCCCCAAGGGTGAAGAATCCCACCACCCAGCAAGTAATAACACATTTTCAAGTAACAAACCTATTAATAGCATGCCTTCAAGCAGTCATAGCTAGTGCAGATCAGACTGTAAAGACACACACTCCATGGAGAGTAGAATCAATTACTAACCTAATAATAGTGACTATCAGAACTATATCACCCTCTGCTCAAATGAAGGCATACAAAGTGGGACCCTGTAAGCTTCCCTTCATTCTCAGCTGAGGGTCTGTAACTAGTTTGGCCTTCAAAAATGGAAAAATAGGGGGAAAAAAAGTAATGGGATTTGCAACAACCATCCCTGGGAGCCACAGTTCTGCAGGGTAAATAACTGTCCTCTGAGAATAAGTCATGAACCCTGTGTTACAAAGGACAGCTGAGCAGCGCTTCCCCACAGAGGTGAGACTGCAGAGTTTCAGCTAAGAACTTAGATGACTACTGCATTGTTTTCTGACATGTGGAGCCTGAGCCAGCCCCCATATCCAAAGCAATGCCCAACTCCTTGGTGATGTTATTCAAGATGCTTAGTAACTGCTGTAGCCAATGGGTTTGTGGTTAGAACAAACAATGAGGTTTTGTCCTACACAGATGCTTTTTTTCTCAAACCGATCCAAGTTAACAAGAGCATTCATTAATAGTGACATTCTAAGCCTCCTATGTAGAACAGAAACATAACTGCTCAGGCTGTCTTCAAGTCAATATTTCTAGTGCAGTACTTACACAGTCTCATCACATTCAGTAGAAGTTCTTTTGCCAGACTAAGAGAGAATACTGTATTGTCTATGTTGTCTTTAGGGTTCCCACCAAAAGATCAAAAGAGAGCCTTCACTGGTACTGGAGGTCAGGCTTGGAATTCAACATAGTCTGATAAGAAGTATAACCAGGAGCCTGAGATAAAGCTGAAGTTGTTGCCTTCAGTACTGCTTACAGATGCATTTCATTTCTTTGAAGAATCAGTGCAATCACTCCTGTACAACCTGTTTTTTCTAATGGACCTCATTTGATGCCTATGCATAAGGACATCCATCTCTGGTTTTGGACATAAAAGATTGTCTATACTGAATGCAGAAGCAGGACTTCACAACAGAGATCAAAACACTAGATACAGATGCTGCCATTTAAGTGGCTAATTACCATTGCTGCCCTCTGCTCAAACCCACTCCTGGAGCCCCACACCTCTCTTGTCCTGAGGTGCCCAGAACTGGACACAGCACTCCAGATGCGCCTCACCAGGGCTGGGCAGAGGGGCAGGATCACCTCCCTGACCTGGCAATGCCCTTCCTAATGTACCCCAGGACACCATTGGCCTTCTTGGGCACAAGGACACTGTTGGCTTATAGATGCCTTTTTGTCCACCAGGATCCCCATGTCCTTCTCCACAGAGCTGCCTTCCAGCAGGTCAGACCCCAGCCTGTACTGGTACAGGACCCTGCAATTGCCTTTGAACTTCAGACAGCTGCTCTCTGCCCATCCTCCAGCCTGTCAGGATCCTTCTGCACAGCACTCTGGGGAATCAGTCACTCTTCCCAGTTTTGTGTCATCAGTGAACTTCCTGAGGAGGCATCAACCCCTTCATCCAACTCATTGATGAATGAGTGAATTATATGGACCTGGTCAAGTCTTCTGGCATTCAGCCAGTTCTCAAATCACCTCACAATCCACTCCTCCAGTCTGCACCTCCCAAGTCTGCCTATGAGGATGTTGTGAGAGACAGTGTTGAAGGGTTTGGTGAAATCCAGGTAGAAAATATTCACTCCTCTCCTCTCATCCATCCAGAAAGTTTTGTCACTGTAGAAGACAACTGGGTTGATCAAGCATGATTTACCTCTAGTGAATCCATGTTGACTATTCCTGGTCACTTCTGGTCTTCCATGTACTTAAAGATGGCATCCAGAACAAGGCAGTCCATTACATTTCGAGAGATTGAGGTGAAGCAGTAGTTGCCTGGGTACTCTGTCTTGCCATCTTTGAAGGCTGGGGTGACATTTGCTTTCATCTAGTCCTCAAGCACCACTTCTGACTGCCATGACCTTTCAAGATGACCATGAGTGGCCTAGCGACGGTGTCTGCCATCTCTCTCAGCCCTCATGGATGTATTCCATCGTGGCCCATGGACTTCAGGATGTCAAGTTTGCCTAGGTGATGTCTAACCCAATCCTCCTTGACAAAGCTAGTCTTCCTTCCACCATTCCTTTTACCTGGTCTCCCAGGTCAAAGATTCCTAAGAGCTGCTCTTGTCAGTGGAGACTGATGGACAGAAGGCATTCAGTAATTCTGCCTTCTTTGCATTCTCTGTTACCAGAGTCCCTACTCCATTTAAAAATGGGCCCACATTTTCCTTAATTTCTTATTTGTTGTGATTGATATATTTGCTTCCTGTACTTGATATCCTTGGCCAGGTTTTTACTTCCAGATGGGTCTCAGCCCTCCTTGTTGCATTTCTGCATACTCTGACAGCAGGTCTATTTACGTTTTAAGTGTTCTGTCTCTGCTTCCTTCTCCTGTGTATCTCTCACTTGTGCTTGTGTATTGACAGGAGTTCCATGTTCATCCATGGAGGTCTCTTGCCCACTTTGCTCAATTTCTTGCTCATCAGGATGCACCATTTTTGAGACCTCCCCAAAAATATCCTTGGCTATTCACTATCTGTCTTGGATACTTCTTCCCTGAAGGCACATTCCAAAGACATTTGTCCAAAAAAGTCCCTGAATAGGCTGAAGTTAGCTCTCTGGAAGTCCAGGGTTACAATCTCAATTGCTGCCCCTCTTCCTTCATGTAAGGTACTGAGTTCCACAATGTCCTGGTCACTGCAGCCAAGGCTGCCCCAATCTCCACATGTTCAACAAGGCCACCCTTGTTTGTTAGTATCATGTCCTTTTATTTTTATTATTACCCTTGATCTTGCCACACATCCAGCCACACTGAAGCCCAACTGTCAACCTACAAAAAAGGTCCACCATAACACTGGGAATTATAATTTATTTTTTAAAAATTATTTTAAAATCCCAACAACACACCATGCCACACCAAAAACACAAATGCCATATGTTGGAAGCTGAAAGCTTAACCACCAGAATTTACAAAAGCTGCCTCTTCCTTCCTTCTCAGGTATTTTAATTCTCTTCCTTAATTTAGTTTGCATTAGTGTTATATTGAATTACTGCTAAGGCAGTGGTTTACTCAGTACTACACAGGAAAGCTGTAACTTTATCAATCCAATTCTTTAAAAGGAAACACCTCCTCATGATGTTTAAGTTGTTAATTTTTGTTTCAGTGCAGACTAAATGACCTAATCTAAATCATCAAGGTATCTGCTTATAATAATCACACGAAACCAAAGTTAAGACTTGTCTGGACCCTTTTTCTTACATACTTATGCTCAGTTTTGATGATCTTGGTATATAACTGACATTAACTCAATGAACTTGACAAAAACTTTCCATTGCTGAAGTGTATACCAGGCAGAAAAACAAATGTCTAACTGCACCTTCAACAAACAAACAATATGATAAATACTAATAAGGTTACAAGAGCACGACAGAGGAAGCATAAACATTTTCAGCTAACTGTCATGCAAAAGAAAGCTCTCTTGCTTGATAAACCAGAGAAAGAACATGATGCATCAGAATAACTCAGGCAAGAAGAAATGAGATAGACATTTGGCATGAAAAATACTGTCAAGACTAAACTACGACAAATCTCAGGTGGCTTTCTTTATTTTATTTTATTTGCTGTAACCCTGATGCTCCCATCCCTGGCTCCTAGCTAGCAACATTTCAGAAAATATGGATTGTTAACACTACTGCTTCATGCAAGTGTAGAAATTATATTCCTTCTTCATTACCTCCCAAAGTCACAAGGAAAAATTGAAAACAGAAGAAAACCATTATTTTCTAAAACTATGAGACAGTAAAAAAAATATGCAGGCCAGTTCAAAAGGTATAGAAATAGAATTACCACTTTACCACCCCCTGTAAATTGTTAAAATTCATTTGCTAGTTCAGCCTGACCTCTGCCAGCTGTTTCCTCCTTCCACTGCTTCTCTGATATACATATATGTATTTTTTTTAAGATACATGAAAAAGTTTAACCTCCCAGCTGATAATGAACAGATGGGATTTCTCCAAAGCCCTTTACAATGTCATACCCAACATTAATCAAGGATGGCCTATTTCACCAGTAACAAAAGATGAAAGAGGACCATTCAGCTTTTCTTTATTTTTGCCATCTCAAAAGTTCTGCTAAAAATTGATTTTATGTGCAAATATGTATTTTTAATGCATATTTTAAAGTCCTGTCCCTGAAATACAGTACAAACACTGCAAAACAAGTGCTGAGACCTGCCTGTCCTATAATAACAACCCTACAATGTTGCATTAATATCTTCATTATAAGACTGCCTTGATTTATATCTTTGCAATACATTCTTCCCCAAACAAAATTTCGCAAAGACTGTAGTTTGGATATAATGAATTAGTTTTCAAGTAATACCATCAGGTTATTAATTCCTCCTTTTTTTTTTACCACCTTAAAGAGTTTGAATATTATTTACAATATAAAAAAGATCTTTGATTATCATCAAACTGATTTGGTTTGTAAATGATGTAATACAACAAATCTTAATAAAGGTATTTAATCTACACCAAGATAAAAAAGGCTAAAAAGGAATTCAAAGTTGTTTATAAAGGTTCACACAGAAACGTCAAACATTAACTTTTACCCACAAGTACCAGTTCTACCCCTCTGATACGTAATTGCTGTGGTAAAAGTCTTGTCCAAGACACTTTCAGAGATTGTTTAACTCCTAAGTGTTTGCTAATAAAGCCTGTATTTGCAGGCTTAATTGTTCATTGGTTGGATCCAATTTGTCAATGTAACCTGGTGTAAGAGCTGGACTAAAGCTCTGTGAAACAAAACTCTGAAAACAGCGGAACTATGACTCCATTGATACATTTCATCGTTCACATACAACACAAACTGAAATGTGCAGATCACAAACATTCTTCCAGGTTTCTAAAGAAATACACTGAGTTTTCCAGAATCACAAGATTCATTTCCTAGATGTCAAAAAGCAGAAAGAGCTCAAGGCAAAATAAATGTTTCAGTTGGTTAAATATTCAGATGCAGAGCAACAATACAGATGATTGGTGTCACAAACTGAAGGAAGCTGCAGTTCTTGCAAGTTATGCAACAGCGGGCAAGCACTCCTCATGTAATACAGCATTCAAAGATTACATCTGAAGTATAGTCCTTCTGTAAAATACTTAAATTACAAATGGTAATTCTATCAGTAAAAAAAATAGGCACATTTGCCTGCTGCATCTTTTCATTAAAATAGGTACAAAAAGTTTGCCCCACCCCACTTCCAAAGTGCCATCAAGATACAAGTGATGCCAACTTTAAAAAAAAACTTCTTATGGTAATAAGTCTTAAGTATCTTTCAAGTATCCCAAACCACCATTAAAGAAAGAGTTTCCATAAAGGCTAGAAAAGTCTGAGACAATGATGAACACAAACCAGCTGAGTCTTAGTCTCACAGTAACTGCAATTTACAAACTTCCCTTTTCACCACCCACCAAATGAACAGCTAGGAGTCACAAAATATTGGTTACCTCATGCATATTTTCACTAACACTTAACCAATTAAGCTCTTCGCAAATCCAGATTGATTAATTTGACATCTGGATTATTCTATACAGATTTCCAGCCATACATATATCTTCAACTTTCCAGACACGTCTTACCAGTAAAGTTCAAGGAGGCAAAAAACCAAAAAATTCCACAACAGAAAACCTACATATGTTGCTGACTTGTTCTTGCTCCTCTACTTTTATTGGTTAACTCTTCATTTTGGGATTTTTTTGTTGTTGTTTTCCAGGATGGTACATTGGTAATACTACAGTCAGGTAGGATATTTTGTCACTATCAAACTCAGCTTTTAAAAGAGGGGCTGTTAATATCACTTGCAGTAAGAAATTGCCCTTCAAGCATCCACTGTGTTGCAGCACTGAGTCAATCTGAAATTCACTAGTCAGTAGCAGACTTAAACAGGGCACTGTCAGTTCAATACACTGTCTTCAGCAAATTCATGTATGTTTTTCCCTCTCCTGTTTTACATTATATTTTCTATGGAAAAACTGCTTTTGTTTCCAAAGTACTAGTGGGATGCTACACTGACACTGTGTAATAAAAAAAATTACTCGGATCAAGACATATTAATTAACTAGTGATAATTTCTAATCTGTCAGCTCATGAGACAGACAGACTTTGGTATTACAAAAGCATGTTTAAATAACAACTAAAAATAGAAACAAACTCCCACAATGGATGTTTATGCGATAAAGGCAAGCGAGCACAGCTGCTGGGAAGCAAAACCACCCATCACTAATCTACTCAAATTCTTGAGCATGTTAAACAAAACAGGAGACAAAGAGCCCAGTAGGTTGATGTAATTTATTTGAAACTTGAAAAAAACTTTGAAGATTTATAAGAGACTACTAAGATTTGAAGATTTATAAGAGACTACTAAGATTTATAAGAGACTGGTAAGACTACTACAGTGCTGCAAACTTAAAATGGGCAAATATATGGAACATAACAGATTCCTTTTCTTGAATATATATTAGTTATAACATACCCTTTCAAAGTCTACTAACATATACATGGTTTGATTATACCTCAGGTCAGGTAAATAAGTAACTTAAAAAGCTATATGCAATTTTGCTACAGTAGTTCAGAAAACCCTCAATTATTATTGGGTCTTCCAGACAAGCAATTATATTCACACAAGATAAAATCTCTCAGGGAATACACTTACATTCTTATCTGAATTCAGCAGAAACCTGTAATTTAGGAATATAATACCTAAATAAAAGTAAAAATGCTAGTGAAGAACTGAAAAACCTTTGTCTATCCTTGATATTCTGACAGGTTAATTCATGACTACAAAAACACAAATGCAAAGAGCAAGTAATTACCCCATTAAGTTTTTGCAAAGATGCAGATGGATTAGCAAAAACTGTTTTCTCACTACTGCTTGTTATGCCTAGAAAATGTTTTACAAGTATGATCTTGCTGGTATAAACAGAGTTTCTCAGAAGGGGTTAGATATAAAGGCATACAAAGGTTTATAAGCTTTTTATAAATTAGACCCATGTTCAAGTAGGAGGAGACAAAAAACCCCAAGACTATTAATGGTGGGTAGACAGGAAGAGATGAAGACTCTGAGGACCTGGACTGTAGAGGAAACTGAGCACTGATGAACATGACAATATGCATCAGAAGCAACCAGAATTTGTCCCACACATAACTGATGTCTATGAAGATGCAGCCAAACAACCGAGACACCCCTGCATCAGTCCAGTGAAAGTTTCCAGCGTACAAAATTGGATTAAAAGACAAAACTCAAAGCATTACTGAGGTGCAAAGAGCTGAGGGAAAATAACAAGGAAGGCTTTAAAAGGCATTCATATTCACAAATCTAAGGGTGTCCAGAAACTGCACAGGCAGGGCACTTTCTGACTCTGGTTCCAGAGGAAATTCTTTAGGGAATATATGATAGAAAGACACAAAATAACCTTGATTTAAAAATAATGGCAGTAAGTTCTAGACTAAAAAAAGAAATACTTTGCCCACATATATTGCATAATCAGAATTATGACAGGGTATAATTGATCATTATTGCTTTCAAGAATGCCAGTGCAAATGGTTAATGAGCAGACCACAAATTTGATTGAGATCACAGAAAAAAAGAGTCAGAAATCCTTATGCTTAAGGATATCAGTTTCCTAACATCTTAAAAAAATGCAAACAGACCTTTCTTTTCTCCTGCTAAGGAAGTGCCAGGTGTGCAAGTTGAAGCACTTTATCCCTCTGTAATACATACTGATTTCTTACATAAGCAACCACTAGCAGATATATACAACATTGAGATTGCCCAAGTACTATACACAAGAAGTATTCATAGGAGAAGAAATTATGTCTTCATATTTGAGTGGGAAAATGGTCAGTGCACATTAAGAATCTTAACCACATTTACTGAAGGCTTTCTAAATTTATTTGACAAGAAACATAATTTATGATGAGCAAGCCTTGAAAATTTCAAGATGAAATCCAGACTCCATCCTCATTATGTGTATTTATCAGCAGAAGCTTTTTCTGGTATATGAAATCAGCAGCAAGCAGCTCTGACAGACTGTACTGGCTACAGGATACAGATCCCTGAAACACCATAGGGGCTGCTCTCCCGAAGTTACACCACAAAATTTAGCAATCCTAAAGATGGAGGGTCAGAAAAACCCCAAAGTTTACTCAAGTTCTCCACAGCAGTCACCTATATAGGAATGATGAAACAATGGCAAGCTTCCTACCACATCTGGGAAGTCTGGAAATGATGCATGACAAGAACAGAAGTACATGTTGTGCTGTACCACAGGGGGTGAAAAGATTAGTGGTGAAAAGTTTTGGACATAGAAATAGTATTTGCATTAGGCCAAGAATACTTCTAAGTTTTTAAATGTATAATTGATTTCTTAGCTGAACTGGAGAAACAAGTCATATGATCTATTTGTTCATACCACAAAATTGAGCAATAAAGACTGTCCTTCATATTAAGTCACCACCAAAATGGAATGCTTCCATCTGTGGGCAGAACCAGAGAAAGAGGGGATAGCAGCAAGCAGTCACACTTACCAGGAGCCTAATTTTGGGGTAAAGAAGCTTCCAAAACCTTGTGACATACATACACAAATAGTTTGAACATAACATTACACAGAAAAGCATTTTCTAATTAAGATAGTAAACTTCTGCAGGATCAGAGGGCAGCAATGTCAAAAAATTGTTAGTGAACTGTAGTTTGTTGAAATTCAGCCAGCCAAGTAACATTTTGTTAATTAAAAATACATAAATATGATGCATTATAACTGCGCATTCATCATCATTTATTTTCAGAAAAATAACATCCAGAGAAATAGCGTGTTTGTGCCTATGTATTTTTTGTGTCAGTACAAGATCACTGATGTAAAAGGGCCGTTTCAGTAAAGCTAAAGAACAGACTAAACCTAACAGAACTGATAAAGCATTTATTCACTGTCATGACCTAAGAAATTCTTCTGCAGAGAGAACCTTGACTAAGAACCTTGACAACAGATTAACAAAAAAATCAACATCCTTTATTTTTACTTCTATTAGAGATACCATAAAAATAATCAAACTCCACCACTCCACCACATGCTATTTATCAGCTTATCAAGCTTGTTTAATAATGGAGACCAGCTATGGTAAATTTTAGCTACATGACTAATCTCTTCAAGGCTTAATAGGAGCACTTTAGGAGTATTTCTGTACTGGCTTAGTGTCCAGCATCAGGAGAGATACAACACATTCCTTTTCATTTCAGACAAAGAAAAGAATTAAGTTTAGTACATCAACAGTAACTCTTGGCCTATATAGATCACTGCAACATTTTCTACAGCTAGCAAATCTAAAAACAGCATGCAAGGAATCTAGATTTAAAAATAGGCTGGTTTTCCTCATTGACTTGCTTAATTTAATCCTGCCATAAAAAGACCAGTTGCTTGAAAACCATGTTAAAACAATTTTTCCATAAAGCAAACCTAGATAATACAAAGACAGTAACATCTTTGTCTGAGAAATGTTCATGATTTTCAGCAAAAATTACAGGGCTGAAAGTGAATGTAGATTTCAACTCGGTGGTGCCTCACCCTGCCACTGCTAATAAGCCCAACAAATGCTATAATTACTATCATTATTATGCCCTAGCTTTACTTCTAAAATAATTAGGTAAAAGAAAAGGTAAGATTTTCTAGTGCACTGAGGTCAAGGACAAAAGTTAAACTGTATTAAATTCTCATTTTTCCTACCGATATTGCTCTACTAAGCCATACAGTTTGCTCCAAAGACAGAAGTTTTACAGAGAATAACCACATTTTTTTTCTTTTTTACTTCCCCATCTGTAAAACAAAGATCTACATCAACATCTAGTAAGATACTGCAACATTTTTAACAATGAAAGGTTGGCCAAAAGAAACCCTAACAGTTAAACTGGTTTTTATACAAGCTGCTTTCCCAGATGCTAGCATAAAATCCTGATTTCACTGAAGTCAACAGCAGAACTCCCATTTATTTCATTGCTGGCCATGATTTCATCCCAGCACTTTGTTACTTGTCAAACACAGTTTTGCATCCTTGGACTTCAAGCCCGTAGATGCTTCATTCAGCAGTCTTTACCCTGCCTTGGTATGGCAAAGCAGAGGTTCCCCGTGGTTCCTAACTCGAATTCCTGAAACCCACATTTGTCACCCTGAAAGGCAGCGAAATGCAAACAAACCTAAAGAACACTGTATCCCTGACTTCAGCCCATGAGCAACACAGGGATAAAGTATGTGAAAACAATCTAATTCATTATAAAAATACATTCACCTACAATTCAAATTCAGCTTGCAAGAAAGCAGCTATGAAGAATTTCTAACATACGGCTGAACCAACAATATCTGGAGGAATTTGGATCTCCTATTCCAAACCACTTTGCCTGCTTCAAAAAAAAAAAATACTGTGACCAAAAGCCCAGACTGCATTCCAGAGGTCTAGGAATAGCTTGTTTTCCTATTTGCAGTTGGTAAATTTGAAGTCTGCGAGGCATTCCTCTGGTTTTTAAGGATGTCTCTGATTTCTCCTCAAAAATTCACTTTGCTTCTTCCTCTACATGTAAAATTTTGATCTCCTTAGAACCACAGGCTTTGTTATATGAAATATTTTTCAGAGACATTTTGAAAAAAAGTAGTTCAATACATTCCTTCTTTCTGATACTGTCCCAGTCCTTAGTTTTGGTACAATACACCAGGCATATATTTTAAGTTGCTGAAGCTTGTGACTTACAGGCTTATGTTATACACACACATAACAGTAAACCGCATTTCACAATGCTTATTTCTTTTACTCCCTGTTGCATAAAGGATGGTTTTAAAACATCAGCTGAATACTGCCATTCCAACAAGTCTAAACTATAAAAAGGACAGGTTATAAAGTGTTTGGAATTACATCCTTAGGGCTCAATTTAGAATCTTCTTCTCACATTCTTTTGATTTGCATGCTTCGTTACTGAAATTGTCGGCTAGAGTTTTCTCTTTCCTCATTAATGAGTTCAAAGAAATACATGCTTGAACTCCTAAATACATTAAACTTGATTCAAATTATCTTAAAACATCCAGTGACTGCTCAGCAAACTGCTCAGAAACATCAGACTGCACTTCTCAACATAATACACTATTTAGCTAGGGAACTGCATGCATAATTAATCACAAAATAAACACATCTAATTAAAGAATACCATCAATATATATTTCATATAATTTGAATTTTTTAAAGCTGCTAAATCATGACAGTAACAAAGAAACATAAAAATAAATTTTAAAACTTTAAGTAACTATTTCTTAATTATTTAAAAAATACTTCATAACATACTGTTCATGCTTTTTATTTTCTGGGGGGAAATGAAAGAAAAAAGTAAACAATTTTGCACCTTTCACAAAGAAACAATTCAGATGTACAATTCACCTCCAGAAACTCACTGGTTTATGGCATAATTTGAAAAGAACAGGTGCTATATCTAGATTTATTAACTTGAAAAATTTAAGTACAGCATTACCCTCTAGAATTCTATTATAGAATTCTGAAAATTAAAACATGGTTTCAATGGAACTGAAAAACCATCCTTCATGTGGCCATATTTTGAGCTCCATTGAAAAAGATAAAATTATTCTGTTACTAAAAGAGGTATCTTAATTATAAACCAGATCAGAATCTGTGTTTTCAAATAAAATGATTGCCAATGACAACTTCCTGCCAAAACAAAGAAAACTTACTGTTCCCAATATTTGCATAGGCTAATACATGTTGAATCACAAAACTGATCAAACAACCTTATGAACATACTAAAACAGATAACTTGCAAACAACATCTACTGAAATAATCTGTCATGGTAAGAATATAAATAAAACAGTACCATCTCAGGATCACTGATAATAGGCTGTATTTTGGAAACATCCTATTCTGTGGTGCCAGCTGGTTTGTGAATTACACAACCTCAGCAGCCTGGCTGAGCTTGTTTCTCTGAACTTTTGGAAACTGGCATTCCTGTCAAAGAGATATGTTGGTTCTGCATGAGGCAAATTCACCTCTCCCTTGGTAAAACAACCAGAAACATCTGGATACTACTATGAAACCGACATTACATTCCCAGGCCACTTCACTAATTTGAATCACGATGATACTCTTCAAGAGTATTCTGAAGAATACTCTTCAGAAGAACAGGAGCACATTCTTCCTGTTTCCAGCATTTGAATGTTCCTATAATTGCCTAGTATTTCTCAACACTTTTTGAGTTCTTTGGCAGGACTTACTGCTCAGCACTATTTTTGGAAACTCCAGCAATAAAAACCATAGGTACCTACTCTTACACATAATTTAATGATGAAAAGACGTAGCTGTTTGAAATCCCTGGGCTTAACACACTACTTTTGAACAAAGAGTGAAAGATGGAGCAGTTGCTACTCATCTCCAGTACTTTAAACGCTGCTTTGGACTCAGCTTGCTCAAATGCCTTCTTTCTTCCCAGCTGACCAAATCCATGACCCATGAGCAAAATCTCTCAGCTCCACCAGGCACGGCCAGAGACAGGAGGCTGGAGAGATGAAGGTTCTGGTTCTGCCCTTCCAGCTGACTGGAAGTGACCAAAGTCCTGCACTTCCTCCTGCAGCCTGTCATGTGGAGATTGGCTCCTGTTCTTAGGTGGGACATGGCTCAATCATTCACAGGCACTTTTTAAACCTGCAGCATGCCTTCCAGGGGAGATACCCAGACAAGGACTGGTGCAAGACCCCACTTTCTTCCAGAAATGGGGAGATACCAGGAGCATCCTACACACAGAGATGGCTTGCCCAGCTACTCTGCTCAGGATAAGGATAGGCGACTACTGACACTATTAGGTAGGCAGATGATAATCCTCTCCTGCCAGTATTAGCCTCACCACAGAGCAAACTGGGACTGAAATACAAGGTTGGGAGGGAGAGAAAAAAACAAGGTCCACTCCACACAGGAGCCACAAAAGATCTATGTTATTTGGCTTTGAATGTTCATAAGCAGAGCTGACTTGCTGACCTTTTGTAATCCTTACAGCCTGCTGCTTCTTAGCTTATAAGAAGTTTTATCTCACACACAGAGTTCTACATACATGGAAATAGAAACTCTTAGAGTAGAGTCTTGTTTTCACAATCAAAGCAATCCAATTACAGCAAAATATCTCCTGTGCATAGCTGTACTCAAAGAGCAGCTTTTTTTAGTTTAGCTTAACTCTTGGTAGAGCGCAAATATACTTAACAATTAGCCAAGAAATATCCCAACTATCTTCCTTGACAGAAATGAAGATAAAATGTACTAAACATCTGAAAAAATATCCAATTTCAAACTACAGGACACACAGCAATTTCCTACTATAATTAATCAGCTGGATGTTGAGAATATTTTGATTTTCAAAGTACCCTTAAATTTGTTTGTGTTCTCTGTTCTGTAGCTCACACCACAAGTTGCAGTGACAAGTTGCTCTTGTTCTGTTTCTGTACTGTATGAAGGTCTGCAGTTTCCCAGTTCAGAGTGTTATTTTAATAACTGAAGTAACATACAACAATAAAAAGAACAGTGTTTTATAACAACACACCAAAGGGGAAAATTTGGGCTGTACTTCCAGCTGTAACTACTTTTCCTGCCTAGTGTAGTTAAGAACTTCAGTTCTTAACTACAGCTTCTGTGTATACTAAAACATTCTGTATGAGTCTGGCACACAGTACTGCATGCAAACTGCAATAATTTAATTTTACTAAATTATAAAACAATTTTAAAAACAATTACAATAAATATAGTGCACAACAACTGCAACTGATTTAAACCATACAGGATAGTGGGGTTTTTTTGTTTCATTTGGTTTTTCCCCCAATAACATAGGAGGGGATGGGAGTAAGAAAAGCAGAGAGGATCAGAAAAGCCAAGACCTGACATTTGCATTTTACAATAGAGACACATATTATTTCTTCAATCCTCTGTAACAAGTTTGACAATTAAATATTTTCAGAAGACAATCTCTGTAATTCATGGTTTAACTGAACAAAAACTATTTATGTGAGTTTCACAGCCCCAGCCAAAAGCAGCTATGGTTCCTCATAGCATGTGTTTCAGAGCAGAGCAGAAATAATAGTTCTGGAAGCTTGTGTCAAGCATGCTAAAAGATGACAAGCCTTTTCTAGCAAGCACTACCAGGTAAGATGATTTTATGAACAGACGCACACTGTTTTCTATACAGTTAGGAAAGGTAATAAATCTGTTTGAATAACTGCATCTATGTACCAGGAGAATGTTGAATCAGAACAGCAACAACTTCCGATGTGAGTCACTGGTACTTCAGAACTTCACAAATACAATCAAGAGACACAAACCTAGGAGAGCCACACCAAATTCAACATGTCAAGGGATCTGAAAACAAATATGCTCAGAGCTTATTATCTACCCCTCTCAGTATCAAAAACTAACTCCAGCTTTGAAGTGAACTTTTAGAAATAGAAGCATTTAACAAGCCTTCCCACAGTTTTTCTACCTGGAACAGTGCAGCCACCACAAACTTAAGAGAAAGAATCATAGAATCACAGAATGTGTAGGTTGGAAGAGACCTTCAAGATCATTGAGTCCAACCCAGCCCTAACACCTCAACTAGGTCATGGTATCAAGTGCCACATCCAGTTTTCTTTTAAACGCATCCAGGGATGGTGACTTCACCTCCCCGGGCAGACTATTCCGGTATTTAATCACTCTTTCAGTGAAAAACTTCTTCCTAATATCCAACTTATATTTCCCTTGACACAGCTTAAGACTGTGTCCTCTCATTCTGTCAGTTGCTGCCTGGAGAAAGAGACCAACCCCGAGCTGTCTACAACCACCCTTCAGGAAGTTGTAGAGAGTGATAAGGTCACCCCTGAGTCTCCTTTTCTCCAGGCTAAACAACCCCAGCTCCCTCAGTCGTTCTTCATATGGCTTGTTTTCCAAGCCCTTCACCAGCCTTGTTGCCTCCTCTGGACGCACTCCAGCATCTCAAAGTCCTTCCCAAACTGAGGGCCCAGAACTGGACACAGCCCTCAAGGTGTGGCCTCACCAGTGCTGAGTACAGGGGAAGAATGACCTCCCTGCTCCTGCTGGCCACACCATTCCTGATACAAGAAATGTGTGGCAATCAGTAGCTCTTATTGCTTCTTCGGTTTCATTATTTCAAACTGGAAGAATCTCCCCCCCCGCTCCCACCCCAGTTCTCTTTAATGAGAAAATAACTACTCAAGTATTTCTTTAAATGTCATTATCTAAGCAAAATGGTACTGTTTAACCATTTGTGTTAGATATGCAATGTAAATAATGTAATCTAAGAAACTGGAAGCTATGCCCACTAAATTCTGAACCTTCAAGTCTAGGTACATAACTCCTATAGCCTTCAGGACATATTTTGTAACATACATGAGACAAGTCTTTCATCTTAAATGACTTTAAACTGTAATTTGGCACTTTTGGTCTTGTTTCAAGACAAAACGTTTCTTTAACCAGATATTTCCATCTTGGAAGAGAAAAAAGATTCTATTTATGACTTAAAAAACAAACAGAAAGCTAAGCAAACAGCAGTCCTGTGTCTTAAAACTCTTAACATATCTTAATCAGGATGAATATTTTGCCCATTTTAAGAAAATTGAATTAATTGGAAATGTTGTAAAGTGCCTGTGAAGCATGTCAGTTACACGAAGGGAGCACAGCCAATGAAAGCAATGAATGTTCGTATTAAATTGAGAACCATCTAGTTTCCATAGCTACTTTTTAAACAATTGCACGGACTTATCATTTCTTAGAACGACCTTGTTTACTATGAATAACTTTGAAATGGCTGTTCTCAGAAAGAGCTACTTAAAAGCATTTAGAAAAGAAGTACAATCAGCAGCAGCTGCAAATAGTATTAAAATACAAAAGAACAGGAGATGATGCATTTACTTTTTCCATAATATTACTTGTAATAGAATATAAGCCTTAGACATCTCAACCTGGATTCCAATCTTGCCATGGGAAACACTTCAGAAACACCCAGCAATGTGGGAATTACAGGGCAAGGATCATACAGGCCACGTGGTCACTCCAACAACGGGGAATTAAAGAAGAGCTCTAAGAGCGTAACAAACACCTCAAGGTGAAAATTCGTCACCAGAGCTCCCTCACGTAATTTTTCTAAGTATTTGCTTAATTTTCAACACAATACAAGTAAATATCAATTAAGCAGATAGCTTAATTGATATTTACTTGTATTGTAAATTTACATTACAAGTAATTCTTACTCATCCTGGTAAGACTAGACTATGCATCATGTAGAAAAAGCAACAAGGTACAAGACAACACATGACAACATGCTGCTGCCCTGTCCAGAGCAACTCTGACAGTGTGCAACTTCACAGAACTCAGGGTTTCCATCGACTTCTATTCACCTCAGGGACAGTAAGCCTGGGACTTTCCACTCACTTGGCTGAATAGTAAGACTGTGTGTCTCCCTCCTCCAAGGGGAACCTGAAAAATATATGTGATGCCATCCCTTCAAGGAGACTGTTATAGAAAGGACTGACTGACTACTCTGGAATCACCCCAAAACGATCTCCTTTACAAGGAGCACACAGAATTTCCAGTTCTCCTCTACTCTTTCAATTGTAGTAGAAATTGGCAATGACTGGGAGAAAAGGAAGGAGGGAAATGGAAAAAAATTAAGTAATTACATTGCTGAATTTATACACCTCCTTTTCCTTTTGCAGCCTGAAGCTCTTCACTCTTCATCACCTGAATTCCCGTTAGAAATATTCTGAGTGTACAGGTGTGGGTTATATTTATTTCTAATACCACTTCCAGAAGCACATCAAAAGACAATCCAATTTAGGAATTCACTGGATTTCTAAATAGAACACCAGAACAAAAGAAGTTTACAGATACAGCCCTCCAGGGTGCAACAGAAGGAAAACTCTTCAATATGCAAAGTGTACTCTGCAGTGAAAAGCCGCTATAAGCCACTGGAATAGCAAAAGGGGGATTGGGGGGAATTGGCTTCTTCTTAAGGATCTGCATGTGTGCAACAGCTGGAATACCCAAACAGGCATTACATAATCAAACCAGAAGCTGTTCAAGCAGTAAGGAGGCACAGCTGAAACTACAGTGACCAGCAGTTGTCCTTCAGTTCAGAGCTCTGAGGTTCCAGTTCAGAAAGAAAGACAGACACCAGAGCTTTTGCCCCAGTATATAAATGTATATATGTATTTCTGCTTCACCATCATTATTAACTTGGCAGTGGCATCGATCCTACAACTACCCTTGTCCACCATGCAGAAACCAGAACAGAATCCATATCATAGTAGTATTTAAGCCAGAACAGAATCCATATCATAGTAGTATATAAAATCAGATTATTCATCAACTGAACAGAGTTTACGTCTGTTTGCTGCCTTTTCGAGAAGCACATTGTGGTTATAAAATACAAAATGGTCTAAGGAAAGAGCTCTCCCATTGTAAAACCCATAAAACGTAAAATTTTTAAGCTCCCCAAAACAGTTACGTTCTAAAAAAGCACTTAAAGGGATTCTAGACTCAGACATTGCTATCCAGAGGCAATCGCTGAAGAACACCAAAGTATTAACTTTGCTCCAAAGCAATCTGGGAGTGTGGTTCAGAAAGCAGTTGAGCAGCATCCTGTTGGGAATGTGTGTGTGGAATCGCAGTGAAATTTTTTTCAAAAAAGTGTATTAAGACTGTAAATTTTTAACTAGGAAGATGTAAGAACAGAAGTACTGACTGTAAGTAGATCTTGGTTGACTGTTCCCCCAACCACAACTTTAGATTACTTCTTCAGAACTTGGTATTTGTAACATATTGTGTTATGAAATATTTCGGGATCATGAATATTATATAAAGGCATTTACTTCTTATGTGTTATAATGACCTTAGATATTGAAAGGGCATGTGGCAACTGAACTGAAAGAGGGACATAACGAACAACTTTTTACAATGACGGTGGTAAGGCAGCACGCCTGGTTGCCCAGAAAAGTTGTGGATGCCCCATTCTAGAAGAGTTCAAGGGCAGATGGGGCTTTGAGCAACATATTCTAGTGAAATGTTCCCTGCCTGTGATAGAGAAGCTGGAACAAGATGGTCTTTAAAGGTCCCTTGCAAACCAAACCATTCTGGGATTATGGGATTAAAGTGCCAAATTATAGCGCATTTGTCTCATGCACTGAAATTTAACACTTTTTGCTAAATCTGAACAAATAAAATGCCAGAGAGGTTGATAGTTTTGCTGCAGGGGTCAGAAAATGGTAGAAATATAGGGGACTTCATTGTCAGAAAACAGAACAGAATGCTCTGTGGAAGACAAAACTCCACCTAAAGCTTGATGAAAATGACAAACAGTACAGAAGAATTTTTAATCAGAAACTGGGAAAGAAAGTGCATAGCTCTGAACGATGCAGTCACAACTTCTAGTCACACTCAAGTAAAGAACAAAGCAAGAGTTGGTAACAAACAGGTAACAGTGAGAAATGGAAAAAAACGGAAAGCTTTTTAACAGAGGAAGCAACTCAATCAAAAGTGTCTGTGCTTCTACATAAAGCACTTTAAGTTCAAGAATTAGAACTGAGAAAGAATGATCAAACTTACCAAGAAGGAATCATTCCTATCTTAGTAAAGTAAACCAAATGAGAGGACTGGAAAAAATCCATGTATTCTTCTGGATATGAAACAGATCAGCTGGTGAAGGAGTGATGCTACTTCTCAAAGAGTAGCCTGTCAAATTAGATCAGCAAGTTAACCATACCAGCCACTAACAGAACATCTCTGTGATTTCTAATTTCAACAAAAAGGAGAGAAAACACAACTTTAGGACTATGTTACTAGCTGCCTAAGATGGTGACAGCTATCTTATCACTGAAGGTAAAGAGTCAGGAAACAATGGTAGTATGAAATTTCAGGTACCGCCCAAAGAACAGCACAACACTACACCAGAATTTTTAAATGTAATTAACATCATCTTCAGGGATCAGCTCATTCAGGAATGCAGAAGAAAATAGTAAAATCCTGTTTTGGCCTAACCTGTGTACAGCATCCAATTCAGATGTTATCACTGAAAAGACACTTCAAGAGTAAGCAAAACAATGTTGTTAACAATAAGAGTTAACAATGTTGAAGGGGAAAAAAGACAAAGATTCTCTACAGCACTTCATAGTTCCAAAACAGAAGAATGAACATACAATGAAAGCTAGTTCAAAAAGTTTAATGAACTGAAAGCTGTCCAAAAGTCTTTTGACCCAATTAATTGACCCAAGTAAGAAATCTATTAAAGGAACACATGCAGAAGGAAAGACCAAAGTAGACAGTCCCAATTAATTCCTCACAAATGCACTTAGAAAGGTTCTTATGCCTTTCTCCATGAGGGATCCTCAGGGTCTGTTTCAGACGGAAGCATAAGAGAAGGTGGCAGAAGAGACAGGCAACACCAGTAAGTCATTAGACCAGATAATTCTCATACAAAACTTCTAGAAGTTAAACAAAATTCTAACTCTCTATTTTGTAGTACTGAGCACAACAAAACGCAATAGAGAAGAATACAGTAAATTTCAACAACAACCACCCCCACACCAAAATTAGATGGGCTTTAACTTTCCTTACTACTCATGTGGAACACGAGTGTTTTTGTATAGTTTGTTACAATTCCTGCACAGTGCCTGGAGAGGTTAAACAAACACAGTAAGCTCTTAAGAGACTGACTGGAATCTTGACAGAGCTGTTTTCTCTCTCTTACTTTAATGAAGCTTGTCTCTGTTGGCTTCCTGACAGATGAGTTGTGAATGACAGGTGGAGGATACTCCTACCAGCAATTAGTTGGTACTTCCCTCACACTCAAGATAAAATTAATAGTGGAAATTGGTCACCAGTATGAGCAGGCAACAGTTTCCCTGCTAGTACTCCAACACTGATGACCCTTTTCTTGCACCAAAGCTTTACTCAGGCCAGCAATGTCACACAGACACATAAAACCATAAACCAACTGGCTGCTGCCATCACACAGAATAGCTTTCTTCTCCTGTCTGGAATAAGCTCTGGCTGGCTCAAGATCCCTGTTGGCTCTCTACAATTTAAGTCTCTGTATCAAAAAGATTTTATTTCTGGACAGGAATTCCTTCCTGCCAAAGATACTAATGAGAAGACTGAATATCCTCTAGCAGCTGTTTGTGAGATGTTCACTTAACCAGAGGAAAGCTGAAGTGTGGATGAAACAAGACGTTCATGCAAAGGTAGGTTACGTCATCTCGGGAACAACAATAATTTGAAGTGTAGGACTGCAGCTGCATCTCATGAGTGCTTTACATGCTGCTGCAGTGCTGATGCTTTATATTTTCAACATTCTTTCCAAGATCTCTCTTCTTTTCTGGTGCACACAAATTCACTGCTCATGTACAGTACTTGACATGGCCAGATGCTATCTGGGTCCAGTCCATTGAAAAGAATCTGTGTGGAACTCTCAACAGAAGTCATTACTTGCAGCTTCAAAGATTTCAACGCAAACATTTGAAGAAATCTGAAGAAACACTGGTAGATACCCCAAATGGTCACATTCAAAAGGTCTTATAAACAAGTCATTGCAGAACAGACTTGGTTCACTAAAACACCAAAAACTTCACTCAAGGCAGTTTGCCATAATGATCTGCCCACTTCTCACACCATTGTGAGCTAACAAGACCTTATAAATCATTAGCCCATTTTGTAATAGTCATAGGCTTTTTTGCCTTTCACACCACACTTAAGGCCATAGTCTTTAGACCCAGGTCTACTACAATTAACAGCAAGTACCCAGTCCAACAGAGGTAACTACAAACTGTTACTGTTAGTTTAATGGATTAGCATTGACATGTACACTTAGCAGTGTTCAAAAAGGACACCAAGACAAAACTAACATTGCCATCAAAAAATCATCTCCACATTCTCTGCCAACACAAATGATCCCAGTCCTGAGGGAGACCAGCAGTTTGAACTAAACAGTGACCTCAGCTCCTGCAGCCCGATGACTACATTTCCCTAGAATGATGAATGGAGGTGTTCTTGAGGGCTGACTCAGTGCCTGGCAGCACAAAGAGATGAGTAACTACCTTTGAACCCGTTTTTGTTCTAGCACACACAGACCATAGCACTGCCAAAGGCTACAGAAGCAAGAGTTAACCACAGTATCAGGATCTCAAAACACTGGTCTCAATTTACCAACAGCTGATGCCAAAGACCCTTTTAGCCTAGTGCTCCTGCAGCATTGAAATGAACCATACCCTCAACTGACAGCTCAGGTCTGCATTACCAGTCCCAAAAGAGTTCTGATCTTCACTAGGAATTGTGTGAGAACACAAAGGTTCAGCGTGAAGCTTTCAGCATGAAAATGTGAATTTCTATGGAGCCTCTATGTACATAAGGAGACACCCCCCCAGCCCCCCCCCCCATGCAGAATGCTCTGCCATAGTAAGAAGAAAATATTAGTTACTTAGAATTTCCAGAACAACATAATTGAATGAATATGTCTGGGATCAAGGATATCTAAGACAGCTGATCTTCCTCAGCAATTATTATAAAGTGCATGTAGGATGGAGCAACTGAAAAAGAGAGGCATGTAAATTTTTTCATCCAGAACAAACTTTCCCAAAGCTTCAACGGCAAAGCAAGAAGAACTCCAACTCCTTCATTATGAGGAAACTCAAATAATTAACTCGTCTAATGAGTAAAAATTTTTCTAGAGATCAGCTGAGAATGCCTAAGTTGGAAAACTGCTGAGATGAACTGCATGGGAGCAGAGGTTCTACATCCCTGGTAACGACACAGAGCTGATCACTAATTCACCAGCTGCCAGGTCATTTGCTCTAGGCAAGAAGTCAGAGCAGAGAAAGGCTATTAACAGTCAACCCCAATAGAAAGTTCCTAAATACAAGCACTCTAGCATTGCCCTTCCTACACCACCTTAGCTTTAGCTGGACAATTTGTTGCTGCTGTTTTATTGTCCCCTGTTTTGCTGAACCCTACACAATAGAAGAGCAGGCTGAGTTTGTGAGGACAGCTACAGCAATTCAGGAGGGAATGGAAGGGAGGATGTGACCACACAGACCAGAACAGGACATGACACATCATAAGAAGGATAAATAAATACTCTTTTTTTTAGATTTGTTAGTTACAGGGATAGAACACAGGAAAAATATTGTATTAAAAGAGGGTGTTGTTCCCCCTTGCCCCTGCTGTACTGTGGTCCACAACAGAAGCTGAACAGGAAGATCTCAAATAATTTCAGATTGACTGTGACTTTACCTCATTTGTATAACGTCTATTAGTAAACTGCCCACAGAAGTCATGAGACAATACAAGAGAGCTCACATTTCTTGATTTGCATCCATCATTTGAAAGAGGCTTTCCTTCAGTATTCAACAGCAAGACAATTACCCACAATGAACAAAAGAGATTGTTAAAGAAATGTGCTGCCAATAAATGACATAATCCAGTGAATTTAAACCACTCCTCTAAAAATTCTGGCATTCTGCAACATGGAAATAAACCCTAAGTAGAAGGAAAAGCAAAGCTTGCCACCTACTGCCCAATGACATAATAGTATGTACTAATATTGTCTATCTCCTTTTAACAAAATCTCTTTTCTTGACACAGAACAAACAGAACTGCATCTTCAGTTGTTTCTTTAATGAAAAAAAAAGAAACCAAAACCAGCACATGGAATATCCAAAAGCAGTCCTTTCTATAAAGCCACTCATAAAATCCCTGACAAGCCTAAAACATCATTTCTCACAGCATCTAAGTTGACAAAGAATTCCTTTTCATATCCTCCAGTGGTGCTGGAGGCTTTAATAAAGTCTGTTCCCCAGTTGCATGATAAGTTTTAAAGAGAGTACTTTAAACTTTAAAAAAAAATTATTACAATAGATGAAACTTATCAGAAAATATTTTTTTCTGTGTACATATGGAGGAAACATTTGCAAAGCTACAGATTACATTAGTAAAAAAACAGGGCTGTAGCAAACACTGGTTTATTGCAGATACTTTATTTGCTCTACAAACTTCATGTCTCAGCATCAGAAATGATGCTTTGTTATGTTTTCAAGTACAGAGAAATTCTCTTCAATAACTACAATGCTTTGTTGAGCTATTACTCCAAAGGTATTTTCCTAATATATCGCATATTAGAAGTAATTTCTGAACAACAACAGGTGTTTTGCCTAGTATAGGAAGTTGCTTAACTCAAAGTCCAGTAGTCATAATTCAATTGCCTACAAAACTTTTGAGTACACCTGCAGACTTATCTTCAGAAACAACACTGTGCTGCACGCTGCAATTAGCCAACAGTTCACATTCTGACCCTCCAGCATCACTCTCTAAGGCTATGGAATAATTTAGGGAAAATTTGGTAAAGAGGAAAACAAACAAGGATTTACTGCAGAGTCCCTCTAATGGACTGCTGGCTAGTTGCAAAGTCTCAATGTGCATTGGAACAATAAAATCAGGAGAAGAGCCCACTTCATCCATCTGCCTAGTGCTCCTCACCAGTTACACTCACACAAAAAGAAACACCAGTCTCAACAGATACTGATGAACAGTAACCCCTAAACTTTAGCACAAGATGACATGAGCAATAAACCTCCTCAGAAGGGGTTAGATTAGCAACTGATTACAGTTTGTATAAAACAGTAATGTTGGATTCTTGGGCAAAATTGATGCAAGTACAAGGGTACATGGCATTATGGAGCTTAGGTAAAGTGGCAACTGCTTCTCAGTGAAGTACTTGGACTCAAGCACTGAAGAAAATAAGGTCATTGGAGATGAAATTTGTGTTTCTCAGGGTACCTAAATCATGAGCAGAACAGGCTATTCATAAAATGGAATCAATAAGGCATTTTTAATTAATCAGACAGACCCAGCCCTGGAGAAGATATATCTGCCTTTGTCTAAGGCCAGTCCACATATCATACTTGCCAGGAAAAGCTCTGCTCCTTCAGCCCCACCAACCCCTGGAAAGAAGTTCTTCTGATAGTTTCCCAACATCTCCTGAAATAATTGATGATAAACATCAAAAGTTCCAAAAAGTTCCAGAAGTTTGATGATAAACAGCAAAAAAAGGCAAAACAAACCAAAAATCCAAACCACAACCTGAAAAAGCCACTTTGAAAAGAACTGGCCATATTGCAACACAGCAACAAGTAACATAAAGAACTGCCCATTAAAGCCCTCCCCAGCATTCAAACACTGCGGAAACACTGAATGGTCAGGTACCTGTGCTTTTAAACTAGAAAAAAAATTAAAATGCTGTGGCTTGAAATGGTGGCTACTGTCTGCTTTCCAACTAAGCTGGCAGCATCAGTACAGTTTAGGGGCAATTTTCTTTCCTGAAAAGCAGTACCTTGAAAGCAAGGCAATGATTTCCACACGCATGGAATATTCCCATATCACTGTTTCTTTTTGCTGTACTGTCATGCAGGAGCATAAGCATATTCCAGTAGCACTCAAAAAAACCCTAAACTTAGTGACAAGTTAATTAAAAGTTAACTTTATCTCATGGATTATGTTCAAGTTGCTAGGATTGTGAGAGGGAAGTGTACAATGACATTCTCAGGATAATATGGACAACTGATCTGCATAAACCCTTTACAAGTCTATTAGGAAGAACATGAATAACCTGATGGCTAATAGGGTACACTGTGTTTCCTTGCAGCAAGTCTCTTGTTGAAAACACTGTGCAAAAGGCATCTCAGAATCCACCCCAAAGCGCTCACAACAGCAAAGTTATTTTCCTAATCCTCCCTGGATCCACCTTAGCAATCCCAAGACAAAGAGTTGGGATGAGTTCTTTACATGTTAGAAGTCCATACTGAAGGGATGCAGTTGTCAGCATAACCTGCAGACAGAATGCCAGTTTTTCATCTTCCTGCCCCAAAGCAGTGGGCTCAAGAACTGCTGGAAAAATCTCACCTCTGACCCCCAGACTTAAATTTTGAAGTCTGGAGGAGTAACACAAGGAGCTGATACAAGCTCAAACAGCTCTGTCACTGGGCTCTAGGAGGGCAGAACGAGAAGCCCAAGACTTAGAGACCAAAGCTTTGAAGCACCAGGTTGCAATCCTTGGTTGTATCTCTGTGCAGGAGTGAGGATTTGGCACCAAAATGGCTGGAAAGCAGCCCTACAGAAAGTGGGGGTCCTAGTGAATGAGCAGAACACGTGTCAGCAGCATATCCTCACATGGAGAATGCCAATCATATCCTGGGCAGCAGCACGGTCATACAGGTCAAGGGAGTGATTACTGCCTCCATCAGGCACTTGTGAGGCTGCCTCTCAAATACTGGGACCAGTTTTGGACTCCCCAAATCAAGACAGCAGCACAGTGGAGCAAGGCCAGCAGAGGGCCACCAAGACTGTCAGAGACTGGACACACAACAGATGAGGAGAAAGACTTCTCAGCTCTGAAAAAAAAAAATAAAACAACAGCTCAAGGGGATGATACTGCAATCTGCAACTGCCTCTTGAGCATCTGTAGAGGAGGCCGAGTCAGACTTCTTAGAGTAATACAGCAAAAAGACACAGGGTAACAATAAATATGCAACAATGGAAACTTCAACTATAAAAGGAGAGTACTCTTTTTGTTTCCTGAGGGTAGTCAAACACTGCAACAGAAGCCCAAAAATACTAGAGATCTCCAACCCTGCAATCTTGAAAGTATTCAAAGCTCAACCACACAAAGCCCAGAGCAACCTCTTAAAGTGATCCTGCCATAACCAAAGGGTTGGACCCAACTGCTTCGTGCTACCAACCTAAGTTTTATCCCTGCTGTTCTTAAAAAAGTTTCCTTAAAAAAAAAAGGTCAAAGTCTTTTTGGACAGGAGTTCAATATTATCAAGAGCTTCCATAAAGTATTTTCAAACAGACCTCACACTTAAGTTCAAGTGCAGGGCTCTTGTAAGTAAAGAGTTTCACTTGCTCTGTACATTTTTAGTACAAAACTATCATAATGGTGGTGAAAAAGGATGTTCTCCAGAAATATTTACTTTCACTCTAGTTTCAAAAAGCCTGTCTATAATCTTTTTTAGACTATCACCTGATGCATCATCATATTAACCAATCTTAGAACCAGAAATTCTAAAAAATAAATTACATGCAGTCAAAGATAGAAAAAAGAACTAGTATGAAAGACAGGAGCCAAAAGAACAGTCTCTTATGCTTTACAGTGATCCTCAGTCTACATGAGTTTGCACAATAGAAAGTGAATAATTTCTATAGATTTTAAATATATATATGTAAACATTTAACTTACAATTATATATTATACCAAGCACATATTCCATTTTCTGTTATGACTGTCCTACATTGTTGGTTTCAGTAGGGTCATAAGTTCTTCTTTCAGGCATGCTTTTTTTTCAATCTAAATTCACAGCAATTTACCACCAACTAGTTAAAATTGGGAAAAAATAGTTTAAACCAGAAAGAATGCTACATCTTTGAACAGAAGTCAAAAAACACCTTTAAGACATCAGTTGACAGGCTTACTGAAATTAGCAGGCAATACACCTGCCCATCATGGCATGGGACTAAACCCAGTGACCCAGGAACACAGGTTTGGAAGGGATGTCTCAGCAAAGATTTCTGGGCACATAAGGCACACCAATAAGTCCAAACCTGTCACCTACAGTCTGTGTATTCACCACTCCTCTGATGGGCTTTGCTCTGTCCAACATTAAAGCAGATTTTCACATTTCATCACCACCTGCCTCCAAAGGAGGCTGAAGGAGCAATGCTCTGACACTTCAGTGCATTATTGAGCTCCAGTTGGTTGATGCCATACCCTTTCTGGTGTCCATTTCTAAAACTGTACTAGAAAAAACTGTACTCCCTTTAAAAAAAAAGTTCTGCTCACACAGATGGTAAATGCACAAAATCAAGCTGTTGGAGCTATCCTGTTGCCAGCAAGTGAGAACATGAGATGTGAGAGGAACACCCAGAGTTACTGGAGAGCTATCACAGGAATTCAGGCCCACAAAGCATGCCTGTTACTGAGATCAGAATTCCCTACAGGTTCCAATAAGAAGCAGATTTTTGTTTCTGAAACACCACTTGTTTTCAATTACAGCCATCTATACCTTCGGCTAACATTTTTCTGAGATGAGACCTTGTACCTGACACTATATCCATCTTCAGAACACAGCTATGACACACTTGCTGAACCCAGGATATTCCAGGAAATTAATCTCTCTTCGGCTTTCCTTCTGTTCAGCACCTTATTCTTCAAAAAAAAAATATCAGGAAAGAAATAAATGAATTCCCCGCTTTCCTAAATATCATTGCCACCATGATCCTAAGAAAGCATGCATGAAAACATCTTGACTGAAGGTGGAAAAGTTGCATTTTTATATAAAACGGAAAAAAATCGACATAGGGTGGCAAAATAGAAGATCTGTAGAGGCAAGCCTCCTCTAGGAGCTAATTTAAGTGTTCCAGGTTTGGTTCTGCCCTGGCTCTCAGCAGTCCAGTCCTTGATTGCACAGCAGCAGCGTCCAGATCAGCACACCAACCACACTGACAGTATGACTCCACTTCCCAGGAGTGGGAAAAGGAAAAGCCATTCCAAAAGTATCTGGGCAGCTTCACACAACATACAAGATCACAACATATTCAAAAAGGAATTGAAACAGGCCTGTCTATCCCTCTCAGTGTTAGAGACCTGACCTCAGAAGGACCTTTCACCCCTGTAAATTGTGCTAATAGTCATACAGGGAGCTATCACTGGCACTCATTTCAACAGCTGTACCTAAACATCCACCTTCTGCTGCACTTGATACAATTGCTTTGGTTTGTGCAGCAGTCCTGTTCCTTGCCAGCTCCTGCATGTGGCTTCCACCAAGGTGTAGACTGGTGTTCTCATGACTCCAGAGACTCAGTTTTCCATTTTCCCATGCCAGTATTAAGCTGACTGAAACAGATTTATCTTCATGTGATGTCAAAGAGTAACAGGTCTAACTAAAAAAGTCTCCCTGCAGTTAGGAGAAAATCCTAGGCTGAAAAGGTTCACACGAACAACAAAGCCCACTGCATAAGGAAGCATGCAGAGGCACTTTGGACAGCAGGTAACAGATGTCTGGTTTTGTCAGTCTCAAGTTGCTTCTTCCTCTACATCTGTGATGATGTCTCATGCAAGCAGGTAAAGAGATTCTGGTGAAATACTGTGAGCATCATAGCCCAACAACTATCATAGCAGCACAGAAAAATACCAATTTATCATCTTCTCTTTTCTTTTTACATGAGTAACCCTTTATCCCTGCACATTATTCTAGAGAATAATGGAAAGTAAGCCTTCTCTAGAGGCTGCCACAAGCCTTCTGAGTACAGTTTTAGAGTGCTTAAAAATGACAATTTTTTTTTCAGGCAAGAAAAAATTACATTCTTTTATCTTTCTTCCCACCCCCACCCCTTTTTTTTTTTAAAGTATATTTTACTACCCAATTTGGACAACTGGCCTTTATCACAACAGAAAGAAAAAATTCCTTGAGAATGCTTGTGTGTAGAGGGAGAGAGAAAAAAGAAAGAAAACTCTATAGGAATCAGTACTGATAAGACAGGAATTTTCAGCCTTTTTGTACTGATTTGTTGCGCTGCTCTTTATGGGGCCAAGCAGAGACACCAGGTGATCAGACCAGCTGTCTGGAGAGGAAGGAACAGGAAAAAAGTCTGATGATTTTACTGGCAATTTCCCCTTCACATTAGTCACTTCAATAACCCTTGCTTCACTAGTGGGAATGAAACTGGACTCAGAGTGCTAGGAAATACTAAAATTGGGTCGCAATTTCTCAGTCTTTCAAGACTGTGGATGTATTTGTTCCTAAAGCCCCCAGTGCTCCACCTTCTACCTTTCTCAATGAACACACTGGCTCGGGCCTTAGAACTCCAAAGGAATTCAGGTAAATTTCTCTTCTTCTTACAGAAGACATGTAAGAACCTAGTTTAGCTTGCAGATTCACAGTTAGCACAAAGAATTAGAAGGGTTTGGGAGGAAAAAAAAACTGATAAAGGGGTTATGAGAAAGCAAATAACACTGGGAGTGTCCAACAATCTCTGTTGTCAGATGTAGCTTTGGAAAGGAAGTGGCTCTTTGTTGTCAGGAACCTATGATGACTCAGGTGCAGAACTCTATAATCACACTCCACCTTTCCACATTCGTTTTTAAAGTTTTGAACACAGGAAAACACAATTTATTTCCTAATCCTGATTATTTTGCTCTGCAGACTAGAAGCAAGACAGACTACACCTTCCTGAAAAGCAAAAGCAACCTCTCCAAAAGCAACACCTGTTAAAGGACAGAAACACTTTTTGTCATTGACTTCACCTGAAAGTGGAAGGACAGCAGCAGCTGAAAACACTTAAAACTGTTCACATTCCACTTGATTTCCACCCTCCTGTGCACCTCCCTCCCCCCATCTCAAATGGGGTCTCAAAACAAATCAACGTCAGACCCATCAATAAAAACCACAGTACAATTAAGAGAAATTTCAGACTCACATGAAGTATTTAAAGCTCAGAGAAATAATAACAAAGACTAAGTCATGAACTACCAAAAAGTCAGAGGAAAAAAATCTCCAACAAAATGGGTGTTACCTTGCTGCATATGGCAGTCAGATACAATCCTGAACATCAAATACCTCAAGAAAGCAGAAGTATTCATTGTAGCACAGCCACACACGCTTATATTAAAAGAGAAAACACAATGCAAATACAAGAAAGCTAAACAGAACAGAAGCACCAAATCTTACTCTCCTCAGTTACACAAGCTGTCAGAATTCCATGTTAAGACTTTGTTCTAGATAAACTCAAAAGGTCACCAGTGTAAATTAAGAATAATTCCTCCAGAATTAGTACAGCAGTATCATTTTAAGGAAAACAGAAGTTGACTGATATCTGGGATAGCCTGTTCAGTAAGGAAATCTGGCTCATAAGTAACTGAAGTCTAAACATCCACTGAAATCTGACAGTTAAATCAAGAAGCTGTTTTTAAAAATCTGTGATAGTTTCCAAGTATGGTTTTTTTGAAAACACTTGCAAGGAACAACGTTCTATAAAATGGGCACACTGGACTTCTTTGAAAGCGAGGAAAACACTTACTGTGGTTGCATTTGCTGAGTTAACCCAACAGGAGGCTTCTGCTTGATTGTGAATGCCATCTGAGCCATAGGGCCAACCTTTGGTGGGACCTGCACCTTCTGAGAGAAGGTCTGCTGGCCAGCTTGCTGGGGAATGGGCCACGGGGGAACAGCGGGGCTCCGGCCTCCAGTGGAAGATGTGTCTTGCACGACTGTATCCTCACAGGAATTACCTTTGGTTCCTGGCTTACACACACAAAGCTGAGGTCGCAGGCACATCCCTCCATTTTGGCACGGTGGTGCACAGTTAGCTAAGAAAAGACATTTTAAAATAAGTACCTGTGAAACAAAGCATGAAGGAAAAGGCAAACCCTCCCCACAATAAAAAAAGGCATGAATTATTAATGTTAACTGGAGTAGGAGAGAGCAACATTGCTAAGCTCCACAAAAGATAATACACAAGTTTGTATAGCTTTTACTGATTTCTTACACAACTTGTGAACAACTTCAAAAAGTAAAATGCTGGATCTAAAAAACAGAAAATGTACTAGTTAAATTGAGAAATATAGCATTACTTCAAATCTTTCCCCCTTCTGCTCAGCATCCCTTCTCCTCACACTTTAAAAACCCAAACTGCATCTGATGAAACAGTGTCACACAGATATAGAATTTTACTACTGATCCAGGCTGGGTTTTATTTTGCTACTATTTTAAAATCAGATGCTGCAGAGATGTCTGGAATGGATCCCTACAGTCACATTGCAGACCACCAAAACAATGCAGAGAAGCGTGAAGCAATTCAACCCTTCCCCCTGTAAAACCCAAATAAAGTTCCCTGCAGTACCCCCACTGTAACAACACAAGACGTGAACTGTTGCTCCAAAGACATTACTACACCTAGGAAGAAAGAGACAGGTGCTTGTGATCATCCCAGACCAGCTTCTATAGATTCTTTGGAGCATCAGTGAAAAGGAATCAGGTTCTTTAAAGTACAATTCACCTTCAGAGAGGATTAATTACACTGCTTTGCATTGCTCTATCTAGCGACTACAGAGGGAGTCTGAATAACCAGCCTAGACTCAACACCCAGCTGTAGTTAATGCCTTATCAATTCCACTCTGAACAAACAAGAAACCTGGAGGAGAGGCAAATCCCACCAAAAAAATGGAGGGAGGAAAAAAAGCAAAAGCAATTGCTGATTATATATATACATAATACTACAAAGGCATGTCTACCTTTGGATTTATTTTGGATGCTAAAATTTGCATCACATAACTATGGCAAAAGAAATTAATTCGCTTACGTAAAGGACACAATTTAGCATTAAAAGATAGCAAAGAAAATTTCTTCATTAGTCACATGTAAGATGGTATACAATAAAGCACGTATAAGAAAAAAACATGGATAAGCTACTTTGTTCCCACAAACTAAGTATATTTTTAATATTTTTAAAAATCCTTTAACATCAACAAAATCATATGTCAGGTGATAAATTTTTTACTAGAATAGGTAAGATAATATCTTAACATGTTACAGTTAACATGGCATTCTACACCATATTCAGATACATCCAACTGAACAACTGTATTATTTAAAAGAAAAAAAATAATCTGTCCACAGCCCTGGTCCAAATAGAGTACTTGACACTTCAACCAAGTTCTAATACATAAAAATACATTAAATGCACAAGAATATACATGAATTATCTCATTAGGATGGGACTGTGCTAGTTTGGAGGCCTAGTTCATCCACTGACAGATGTATCATATATACCAACTGCACACGACACCAGAACTGACCAACCACTTAAACCTGAGTTTTGCATGGGGTTTTTTTTCACATACACTTCCCCCTCCATGTGAAGCTTATCTTCTTTTCAGTAATACTTAGCTAGGCTACCTTAACTGCATATTATGCACCTCCCTGGCAACACAAAGTAATCATTTGCTCACTTCTATTTGTTTATTTTTGAGACTCTGTCTTGTCTTTGACTGCTGGAAAACTGAAGATCATTTTCACTGTAAACTTGAGAAGGGATTTGCAGCAAGCATATCCTGCAATAAATAAGCCAAGTCCTCCTTGTGCCTTATTTATAAAACTTAGATTTTGCTAGAAACAGTGAAAATTCATTTACATGCACATGACTGAAATAAATCATATCCTGGGAAATAAATTCAAGAGCCTAAATTCTAAGTAAATTTCACTGGCTTTGGGGAGACTCTTAAGACCAGAAGAGTGACCCCATCACTCGGGTCATCTGTATGAAATGTGCAAAGATCGCAGTAAAGAATCTGGGCCCTGTTGAGAGTGCTTTAGGAAAACCTCTCAAAAAATCATTTTTACATTAAGAAAGCATTCATGTATTTCTGGAGATTCATGGACACGTGCCTATATTAACCTCTAAGTTTTTCAACAAATTATTTAATAAGCTAACAAGACCGCAACAAAAGTCAGTATGAAAAAGTATCTACTCTGCTAGGACACTCATCTCCTCTCAAAAGTGAAGCAACAATGTATACATACACAAAGACAACCCTGAAAAAACTGCAACTCTTTTTCCTGTAGAACCAAAGTTGGGCTTCAGAAGCCTACAAAAACTTGAGTTTCTACTTATTAAAGCGAAGGTTGCAGTGAATTTAAAACTGTAAAGCTAAAACAGAACCTGTTTTGAAATTACCTCATCTTTTTTTTTACCCATACAGACTTGAACATTCTTACTTCACTGACAGCAATGTAAACCCTGAAACATATTACATAAAGCAAATGCTCTGCAGGACAAACTGCATGAACTGGCCTTTAACAAAGGCAGCATCAGGAGATCCAGCAACGATGTTATAAAAGACCAGTGACAACAGGTTGAAAACCCCATCCATTAGATCTTCACAGCAATGAACCTTTTGACTGAAGTCCTTCATTAATGTTGCAAAACAGAAGATCACATAACTGGATAAAAGATCACGTTCTTAGGAAAGAATTAAAACAAACATTTTAATTGACATAATACAGCAGTTTAGTTTCTACAATGTTCAAGACAGCTGTAGTGTGCCAAATAAATGACCTAATTATTTTGTTTGAAGACAACAATAGTGGCCCATAAAACTGAGAACACCAGTATTTTCCATAAAGCTAAGCTTCCAAAAACTGAAGTGTGGAAGTATTAAGTTCAAAACCGAGAAGCAGGCCAATATACTGCTGTTAAAGGCAATTGGCTTCATCCTATTCAATTCAAGGAGGTCATGACTGGAAATCCAAAGTGGAGCTTGGCAAAGATGCAAAGAATGAGACCAAGTTTACTGGGTCAGATTAAAGATCCACCTAGTCCAGTGTTCTCTCTCTGTTACTAAGGTGGATGCTTAAGGACAGGGTGAGACACAATAAAAGTTTATACCACTACAGCTTTTAAGAATTAGAGGCTCAGCAACTTCCTGAGCAAGACTGCTGGTTTTGTGTTTAATAAGTCTCAATAGATTTCTCTGTCAGAGGTGGACTGATCTGCTCTTTGAGCCACTTCACTGCAATATCCAAAAGTTGCTGTGCCGTGGATATTGGCCACATTGAAAGGCCAAGG
This sequence comes from Cyanoderma ruficeps, assembly GCA_008694505.1. NCBI lineage: Eukaryota > Metazoa > Chordata > Aves > Passeriformes > Timaliidae > Cyanoderma > Cyanoderma ruficeps. Next base: position 23,889,839 of record VZDJ01007749.1, on the reverse strand, counting down.
TAGCCAACATAACCAATCTGCCCTCACTTTCCACAAGTATGGTCTGTGGTGAGGTTGATCTTGGCTGGATGCCAGGTGCCCACTAAGCTGCTCTATCAGCCCCCAGCTAGACAGGGGAAAGAAAATAACACCAAAAACAACTCACAGGTTAAGATAAGGCAGTTTACTAAAGCAAAAGTTCCTGTGCACACAAGCAAAGAGAAGAAAAGACCAAAACAGATTTATTCTTTACTTGCCATCAGCAAGTGATGTTCAGCCACTTCCCCAGAAGCAGGACTTCAGCATGCCTAAGGCTTGCACCAGAAGGCAAGCTATGTAAATAACAAATGCCTTCAGTTTCTTCACCTTTCCTTAGCTTTTCCATCTGAACTGATGTCATATGGTATGGAATATCCCTTTGGTCAGTTTGGGTCAGCTGTCCCAGCTGTGCCCCCTCCCAGGATCTTGCCCACCCCCAGCCTATTCATGGGGGGAAGGGAATGTTGAGAGACATTGCTGGTGCTGTGCCAGTGCTGCTCAGCAGTAGCCAAAACCCTGGAGTGTTACCAACACCTTTCCAGGTACCAATGCAAAGCACAGCTCCAGCTCAGCCAGGCCCAATACAGTAGGGAAGGAACAAGGATTATTTTGGGTTGGTTTGTGTTTCAAGACCAGTCAATCTATACCTACTAAAAATAAAGTCGCACTGACACATTTGCTTTGGAAGTACCTAAGTCACAAAAAGCCCAAAGCTGTGTCCTAAAATGTTCAACCTCTTCATACATCTTTCCCTAACCAACTACTGCTCTCCACTCACTCAGACAGACTACCACGGGGTTTGACAAATGCATATCAGGCCATATGGTTGGAACTGCAACATTCTTTCAGAAAAGCAAGGGTAAAATAACATTACTGTTAGGTTTAAACACACCCGTTCCAAAACATCTTATGTTGGTTTGGGACTGATCTATACATACACATTTTTCAGTCCATGTGTTCATGTCATTACAGTTAAAGCGTATATAAATATTTGCAGAAGCAAGACCTAAAATAAAAGGTTTATAATAGCTTCAAAACACATAAATATTTTAAAACTTCTACATATACAGAATGTAATTTGTTTTAATACATTTGACATTCAGCATAATTTATTATACTGGAATCAGTAAGTATAAAACATTGTCACATATGGAAGGCGTTTAGGTAAAGTTTCTCTTCTGTCCCTTCAAATGAATCAAAACACACGTGATTCCACTTGTCCTAAAAATGTTTGTATTAAAGTAATATTAAACTAGTGCTAATTCTTGTATTAAGATCATCACAATCGCATTCCTATGCTAATCACTTATTTTAACTTCCTCAAAAGTAACAACACATTTACAAGTTTATTTCCCTGTGGAGAACAGAAATCCACAAAAAATTATTTTTCAGTGAGAAATTCACAATGAACAAATTTAAATATCCCAAAAGTTTCCTGCACCCAAGTTTCTACCTTTTAGCTTCAGCTCCACCTCTAAGTATTTCCTTTAACAAGCAATTGCTGTAGGTTTGCACTTAAATGTCCACAAACATTTTTGTGTCATTCCTGACTTTCTAATACTTCGACACAATTACACCACAACAGTTTTGTGAGTCTTGTGCTATTGCTAATGCATCCACCATCAGATTTTTTTCCACACGAAATTTACCTTTTTTTTCTCATCTTGAGCACACATAATAGTCCAGCACCAGTTTAAACACAATGCACTGACTTGCAACAAAAGTACACATTGGCACACCATATATGAACTTCTCCCATAGGAGTGTGTAAATCCTGTCAGGCACAACACATGCCAGAGGGCAAATAATAGGAAATACAGCAATTGGAAAGAGTATTTGAAGTATAGAGCTGTTTCAGATTCCAGCACAAAATGGTTGAGAAATGATGCATGCATCAGGTTTACAGAAAGGGGGAACACCAACGCTATGACACGGATATATCTGCGCTGAGGGCAGCGTTTTCAAGCTTCTTTACGTGCAACATAGGAATACTGTTAAAGGCATAACAAATACTGCCTTTTTTCATGAATGCAAGATTTTTATTCCTCAAGCACACAAAGAAACCAAAGCTCATCCTGGTTGAGTGCACATCCTAAACAAAAAGCTGTGATACAAAGGCACCTTTAACTCCTGCTGGGTTGAAAGACAGAGGGATGATCCCCCACCGATTCCAGAAGAAAAGCAGTGAAACGCTTTCCTTGGAAGGCGACAAGCTGTGGGTTCTGAAAGGAAAGAGGCATATTCCAGTTTCCCTCAGAAAAATCTGAATATGGTGCTGACATCCTGAAGAAGATAAACGTTTTTTAGCATTTCCTGTTCTCTGAACTACCCTACTGCTTAGCTCACCACTCAGCTTTTCACTTTTACTCTGAATACACTCAAGTATTAAGTCATTGTCAGGACTGAGGATGCAACTGGAGTCTAGAAACCCAAAAGCTCGCTGAAGCTGATGCCTTCTGGGGTGCTAGTTCTCTATCTAAGTATCTCACACCAAAGAGGTTTCAAAAATTGAAAAGTTTACCAGAAATACATCCAATAATTCTAAACATTCATCAAGAATGGAGAGGAGAGGAATTTGCAACCAAGGGTTATACAACCTTGGTGTAAGACCATTCTATTAAAAGAAAAAAAAATGAAATTACTTTTATATAATCCTAAGAAATAACATTAACTACAGAAAACCTGTGTGACCTCTACACTACTAATGGAGGTAGTATTACAACCATCTGTGTATTTCTACACAGGAACTTGTTTTTATCATAACTATATGGTCTTAAGGAATTCTTTCCCTAAATATACTTCAAATGAAAGCATGTGTTGGAATTCTTTGCTGTCCACTTCAAACCATCAGATTCATTCCCACACTGGCTTGTAAACATGACCTCCAGGAAGGGAAGGAAACAAAAAACAATGCTTTTAGCATACATATTACTTTTAAAACAAACACACAAAACAACAGTTTCTCTCTCAACCTAATGGCAACATAATGTACATTACTAACATATTCTATGTATCTCCATAATCTCTAAATGCCAAGACTTATCAGAATTGCATAGCAACTGCACTCAAATACTTCAAAAGCTTTACTTCAGCAAAAGGATGCATTATTCTATCAGCAACAAGAATATAACACACAGTTTGACACTTGGCATTTTCATTCACGTGTTTACTGGAGTTTGTATAATACTGTACAATCTGAGAGACATTTTAAAGTATTTAATTATAGGAAGTCCTAACTATGCATATTCTGACAATACAAACGTTTCACATGCTACAAATCCCTTTATCATTCCAGTGCCCACAAATAAAAGTCATCCACTACAGAATGGACTAAGCCAAGGAAAGCAGCAGATTCACATGTTACACATTGTTTTTGCTGCTTGAGTGGGTAACACTCCACTATGCAATCCTTTTAATTCTCTTAACGTTTCTCAGTACAGTGCTTACTCATTTTGCTATAAAATACTTCATAATAAATATGCAGGAAACTGAACAAACTAAGACAGGCTAAGTAAAAAGGCAACTGGAAATATTTAACTGGATGGAGGACAACTGACATGTTACAAAAAAGAGAAAGACTAGAGAAAAAACTTATTAATCACAATAGAGTTAGCAAAACAGTTAAGTACAATAAAGTTTTTCCCTAAATTTAACAATTCTCAATAAGAGTTCACAATTCAGTTGAGCTTCTCTGAAATTCCAGGCCTAAACTGGCATCTAGAGATAATAAAAACCTGATCTCAATTACAAAAAAACCAAATCTTGCCATAGGATACAAAACTATTTCCCATATGCAGGGATTACTATCTGCACTTCACAAAAAAAAGAACATGCCCAAGCAGACCTATTTTTAGCTTTGTATTTAAATGCCTCACTAACATGTAGAACACTTGTTCCCCCTCTGTGTGCAGTCATAGATGTGGAGAAATGCTAAAGACTTGCTTTCTTCCTATAGTCAATGTGCAGGGTCTATTTTCCAGGAATTAATTATGCTACACAAGCAGTGCTGCTTTTAAAGGTGGAACAAAATGCCAACTAAAGAAAGAAACCCCAAACCCACCCCAACATCACTCTAACAGCTAACACATCAGTTACAGAACATGGACTGACTTGATGACCTGAACCATCAACAATCTGTTAACACCCAGTACTCCAGAGTTTGAGCAAGGAGACAGTTTAGGGAAGTGTGTGCCCCTCTTCATCTTCCCTCCACAAATCCTACAGCTCCCAGGCAATCCAAGCTTGCTTTAAGGCAGGATCAGTTGGCACAAGCAGCCTGTGGTGATGAAGGCTGCACTCTTCAAGGCCTCACAGAGAGCAGAACCCCTCCCCACACTACAGCCCTGCTTTTCCCAAGGTTGGGAGGCTCACTCATCCCATACACAAAACCACTTTGCAGGACAGGAAGGAGAGGGGAGCATGCCCACTCTCAGCTCTTTCCTTTTCCATGCTCAAGAAGAGCAGCTGTAAGAAGAGAGGTGTAAGATTAGTACTGTCAACATCAAAGTAGCACTCCTCTGTCAATGCAGAACCAAGCAGTGCACAACTGATGGACAAACCACAGCTTTCCCTGGCATCTACACAGCTTTCTCCTCCACTTCCAAGTTACACACTGAAAACAAACAGCCAACAAACTGAAAGGGAGGAAAAAAAAATAAAACCAAAACACCTGTATTCTGTGGTCCTTCTGATTCTCTGTTAAGAAGGGAAGTGTTCAGGACTTTTTACCCACTAGATTTACAACAACTTTACTGCAGGTCCTGCTTCTTTTGTTAACAACTGCTGCAATGAGCTGAACAAGTTCACTATCAATCTGTCATCTGCTGCAGTGTGAGAGCACAACATCTTGACAAGTTTCTTTTAAGGTTCTCTTTTTTTGTTGTTGTTCTGTCTTAATTCTATACACACCTGTAGTATTTGTACAAAAGAGACTATGTACCATTACAAGCTTGTTTCTAGTAAAATCCCCAGTGTCTCACAAAGAGGAGGTTGGGTAGGTTTCACTTCATACTAATTGTGCACTTAAGTTTCCTCACCAAAATGAGGGAATGGCACATGGCATGGCCATGTGTAGAGCAAGCAGCAGCTAACAGCTCCCCATCTTCTCACAGCTCTTTTACAGCCTGGTCTCACAGGAGGGAGGTTGGCAGCCAACCACGGCCAGGAGACACTGTGCTCAAAGTCTGCATTACTGCTGGTTCAGATCAGTCTCTCCTGGAGCTGTCATACCAATTGCACTTAGAAGGTTTGGTTTGTGTTGTAGGACCATCTTTAAGTGTGTTCACTCTATTTGTTTTAACATTCAAAGAAAAAAAAAGTCTAAATAATAAAAAGCTAAACTCAAAACATCAGCTCTCCAAGAATGCACCTAATGTATTTTGGCCTCATGTTGGTGTTCATTCCACAAGACCAGACCACACCTTGTCCAAAATAAAACACTAAGCCCTGAAACACACTTGCCTTGGGCCTCAGGTCATCAAACCCAAAGGGTTTTCTCTATATATCAGCTCCATGCTGCTTGCTAAGGTAGACAAAGCCCACAAGATTTTGGACCCTGTCATTCCACGCCCTTCTAAGGGCAGTAAGTGAAAAATAAAACAGAGTAGAATTACCACCAAGGCCTAACAAGAGCTTTCCCACTACAAAAGCCCATTTCCTGTACATGAATTCAAAAGCTTTATTTACATATTACAGTAGCAAGCAAAGGCAAAACCAAGCTTCTAAAGCTTTCAGTTTTTCAATTCTGAATTGTTTAAAAACCACATCAAAGGACAGATCAAAAAGGGCTAATGTATAGGTCAGTCACATGGGGTCAAAGTAGTTTGTCTCTTTAAAACTCTGACATTAAATTTTGATTTGGACATAATTTGAAGGAGATTGATACTGCTTTTATTGAGATGATGGCCTTAGAATGAGAAGAAACAACATTTGAGGACAGTATGTTATAGTTAGGCTTTGTATATACAATATAAATAAACAAAACTTGGTAAAACTCGAAGCCACAAAACTGATTAAGCACAAGCCTCAGCAACCGGCTGTGACCAGAAAACCTCCAAGAAGCACAGCTGCCAACATCTGAAGCACTCCAATGATGAAAAGTACAGCTCTCCTGGATACCACTTCCTAAGAGCTCAGCTGAAGACAGAAAGAAGAGTAGATTCTGAGCAACCCATACTAAAATATTCACTGATACAGAGTTTTATGTCTAAACTGGAGGACTCACGTATTTTCCTCTAAGTTTCCAGGTCTGGATCCTAACCCTATTCCAGAACAAGACCTAACCATGCAACCTTTCCCTCACCTTCAACGAGAAATTCAGAAGCACAAGCTGGAAGCAATGTAGAGCACACTCCATCCAGGTGACCTGGAACGACTGGTCACACTGTCAAGTGCCTGTGTCCTGAAGGAGACACAAAGCTGTAGCATGCTTACTCAGCCATAGCAACAAGTACAGCTCTGGAAATTTAAGCAGGAGGGGACTGAAATTGAACAGCAGTCCACAAACAGAGGGCAAGCAGATTCAGAAACTGAACAAAGGGGACCCTTCCTCGGGGCAAGTATTCACACAACTTTCTAGTCTCCTGCCTCTACAGCTGCAAGTATCTACTGTAGGGTATTTTCCTACTCTGAAAAATAAATTAAACCTCTGTAACTGTAACTGCCTGTAATTCAGGCAGTATTTTTTAAAAGAGAATAAGCAAGATAATCGTTTAATACAGAGAAAAAGCCAACAGACTGCTTTCTTATTTTCTGATAACCTTCCCAAGATGCCCAAGTACAAGACAGACAGCTCATGATTGAAGTCATAGAATTCAGTCCAGTTCCAACCCCAAAGTACTAGTCCTATGCATGGAATAGGACTAGGATTACAACATCTTCAGCTAAGAAAGACTTAAGACCCTTTTAATCTTAATGGACAATGATGGCATACCTGGGTTCAGCATAGACAGCGATTTCTCTCCCTATAGGAAATTTACTCTAAGTGTGTTCCTGCAAAATCCACTTCCTCACCTCTTTGCCCTGTGAGCCTTTCTTACACCTCTGCAGTAAGGAACACATGTCATTAAAAACAGACAGCTCCTCCTTCCTACTTTTTTAACCGCACGGTTTACACTGAGAACACTCACAAAGAACTGCTATTAATACTCCAGACAAAACATACTATATATTTTACAAGGGGTTTACTACTACAACAAGGTGGTTCTTCCCATTTATCTTCTTAAGATATCGGATTCTACACACAATAAGTAATTTTCTCTTACGTTCCCAACATGAAAAACTGCTCCTGGTATCATTAAGCAAAGCAAACCAGAAGAAACAGAAGAGCATATTTTGTAGAAGTAGTTTTAACTAACAGAAATTTAGTAGTAGGTAACAAAGTATGAGACAACAGATTTCCACAGGATAAACACCCAGTTGTATGGTGGGAACTCCTGATTTTCAGCACAGGCCTTCCTGACAGTTGTTATAACTTGCCCAAGACCACATTTAACCTATGGTTTAATTTCCATAAATGAAATAATAAAAAACCCACACTCTAAGCTTTACTTGCCTTACAGACATGTTACAGAGCTAATTAATGTTTCTATAAAGCTCTGTTGTGCAGCAAGTACTAACAAAACACTGTGTCTCCAGCCTTGGTGGTATCTCATTATTGCACTTGCACAGATTATAACCTATGATAACTATGTCTGGAATACAAACCATGTCCTAAACCCTTTCACGTGGTTCTAACTTTCCAATATGTTTACTGTTGTGGTTCAATTTTTCCCGCCTTTGTCTTTACCCAAAGGTGGATGTTCAGAAAGCTTCAAAAAGGTTGGTTTTGATTGTTAGGCATCATATGCCCAGCATAAGGCATTTCTGAATACTGTTTACACTGAGTGTTATCATTTCATCTTTTTAATTAGAATGATGCAGCTCTTCATAATTTAAGTCACTCTGAGTTTGAAAAAAGTTCTTAAAACTTTACAGTATAAAACTGAAATATTAGGGACAGAGAGGGGAAAACCCTATATGCCTAAATTGGATATGATAGGCACTCTCATAGAGTTTACAGAAAGCCAGAAGCTCATCTTCTGAGGACTGTCAGGCTTCCAAGAGAACATGGACAAATGTAAACACAAAAGGCAGTTCAGCTTCAGACTAAAATTTAAATAAAAGAACTTGCAAAGTTCCCTTGCCTCCTCCGTACAGATGCTGCCCTCTGACCTGCACAGAAACATTTCAAACACCCCCTGCTGCTGCTGAAGGAAAAGCCATGTCACTGCTCCCAGCCAGTGACAGACTGCCACCCGCCTGGACAGAAGTCACCCAAGGGAACGGGAACGGCAGCCACAGCCTGAGGCATGAGAAAGCAGGGCTAGCAAACACCACCAAGCAAGGCAAAGGGAAGGGAAAGCAGCCTGGCTGCAAGAGCAGACCTCTGCCCCTCAGTCCCTCTCTCTGAGGGCTCCAGGCAGCCTTATTCACACAGGTGCAGCAGAGCAGAAACACATGCTGCTTGTTCCAGCCTGGGATTACACCTGAGCTAATAAACCTCGCTGATCAGAGCTGGCTCTCAGCATTCTGGTTCTGGAAGCACGATGCAGACAACTGGAAGTTGGCTCTGGAAAGAGCCAGTATGGGTCTGGGGTTTATTAACTGAGGCTTTGCACCATGCAAAAAAATAAAATCTGGCCCTAGAGACTAAATAGATTATTAAAGTGATACTGAGCCTGAACTAATAAACCCTGACAGAATCAAACTGATTTTGCATCAAGTCAGCTCAGGTGTGCCAGCATCTGTGGCACAGTTAATCCACTGCTGCAATAAGCCACTGAAAACCAACAGAGCCTGCTACCTGAATTTTTAAAACTCACTTAATTTTACAGGAAACAAAGGGGTTAACTGTTGTTCAGTTATAGATTTTCTTTTCTTCTGCAAGGAACATCAGGAGCTTCCAGGAAAGGTGGTATCTGGCTTCTATGACTGTGAGACTAATCTTCCATAGCTGAATCAAGTCAATGCTATCTCATGGTTTGCCTAAGTTACAAAACAGACAACTTCAGTACATTCAGTGCTTCCCCTGGCCTGCCAAGAGAGGGGTGAACTGAGAAAATCCCAGCCAAGTGTATTATACCACTGCTAGGAGGAATTAGAGTAGCATCAGTGCAGAGAATAAAAATATTTAATGCTAAGGACAGCCTAATATCAGAGGTACAAAATAAGAAAATCCTCCCACCTTTCTTTTAATTCTATCTCTGCTACTCCATTCCTCCAGTTACTGTATGAGCTAATCCAGTAATTAATAGATTCAAATTAAATTCTACAAAGATATCCCATAAAAATCCAATTGTTTGACCTAATCCTTACTGAAGGCTCTAAAAATAGAAGGGAATCAAAAAGAAAAGATGAATGGTAGTTAGAGAAGTGAAAAAGACGAAACAAAGGACAAAAGGCAAAGAAAATTACTTAATTTACAAACACAAAAGTTGCCTGGAAATGAAAGTTACTAGAAGACAGAAGAAAAGCCATTAAAAAACCCAACATAACACTGTTTTGGTTTTGTTCAAAATAGTGACAGGAAAATTGGTTGACAATGGCACAGTTAAAATACATTTTTCAATTTGTGCCCTGAAATTACTAGGAGTTTTTTTTCATTTAGTTAGTCTTTAAGCTAAGGTAGATGTGTATTAAGCTCGGCAGTTAGCCTCCATATACCACTCTAAGATGAAGAAAAATATTCCAGTACTTGTAAGGTGTCAAGCAAAATGTTACTAACCTAACACAGCAGAATGCATTTGAAAATGTTAATTTAGAAGGACGTCTTAAATACTGTCTAAATAAGTAGGGAAATTGTGAAGCTTTGTCTGTAACTACTGTCATAAAGTCCTCGCTTCTTAGCAACAGGTCCATGCAGATCAAAGGTACTTGACCTTAGTCAGGATTACAAAAGTGATTGCTCCCTATTGTGAAAAAACCCCACACAGGGACAAAAGCCACTGGGGGGAAAAAAATCTTGAAAGCATTGTTTACTCCAACTCTCTCAGGAACAGTAATCTCTCCTGCTGAACTAAGCAATGTTCCCAGAGCTGCCCAATCTCACTGGTACTTACAGGAGTTTCCCGAAGACATGCCATTCCAGTCTTTCCTGACCTCATGACATCACTCCAGTTTAGCCATTTATAATCATTCTGAATCTTGCCTAAAGCAGTAGAAATTCTTCCGCTTTCCCATTAGAAAGAACAACTGGAGCATAGCAGGATTGACTCAATCAGTGTTATTTTATGTACATATTTTGTGTTTCTAGTTATCCCACTAAAGGTACATCAGTCTATAGGACCTTCACCAAACCTAGTTCCTTCACGTTATTCAGTGCTTCAAGAATCCCGTGTGGTAAGCACAGGATCCTTCACACGGGCTACTGGTGAAGGAACAGTGAAGGTAGACGGTGATTCCTTGCTCCCCACCTGTGCTCCTCTGGTAGAGTCTTTACCCTGTTAAGCCCCGCATTCCAGAAAACCAAGAAGTGATGGGGAGATGTTCACATATACAAAGCCTCCACAAAGCTCTCTCCAAAAATGTCACTATCCGTGCTAAGAATAAATGCAAGAGACACCCACTATTCATCCTTTAGCAAAGGTGAAGGTTAGGAAGGAGGGACTTAAGGATGGAGTGTTACATCTGTCCCATCGGTTCTCTAGCTCAGCCAGGGCCTCTTCGCCCACAGGCGATCTTAGCCAGCATCCACCACCTCGCCAGGTGCCGGGGTGGTCCCCTGGGCTCCCACCACACGCCCCTCCCCGACCGCACAGCTACTCACGTTTGATGCACCGCTGGGAGCCCGTGGCCTTGCTCCAGCCGTGGCAGCACTGCCCCCCGCACACATTGACCCTGCGGGAACAGCAAACAAGGACCAGTGTCCGGCGGGGCACCGCCGCTCCCCACGCCGAGCCGGGCCGCGGGGCGGGCGCTGGGCCGGGGAGACAAAAGGCGGGAAGAATTAAACCTCCCGATTAAACTCGACGCCTCATGCCGGCGGGGCCCGCCGCGGACTCCCGGGATGGGGGAAGCTGGCCCCGCGCCCGGTCTCATGTGCCGCGGATGCTCGGCGCCCACGGCGGGTCCCGGGGCCGGGCAGGTAACGCCGCGGTGCCCCCGGAGCTCGGGATGGCCCCCCGCCCTCTACCCCTTCCCGAGGGGGCGACAGCGGCCGCGACGGAGATGCTGGCGGTGGTCGGGAGCTGCGGTGGCGGAGCGGGGGACGTGCGGGACGGGAGGGCGCCTTACCCCGGCAGCGGCGGCAGCTGGTGCTTCTGGCGGAGGGGCAGGGCGGCGCTGCTGTTGCCGTGGGGGCCCGGCGGCGCCTTTAGCCGCGGGCTGAAGCGGGCCGGCTTGGCGAAGGAGGAGGCGTGAGCGGCGGAGTTGGGGTGGACCTGGCCGGCGGGGCCCAAGCGGAGCTGGACGGCGGCGCTGCCCGGCTTGCTCATCCGCCGGGTCCGCTCCAGGGGGCCGCCGCCGCCGTAGCGCGTGTTCAGCTGCACATTGAACGTGCGCTGCTGCTGCTCCCCCCTGAGGAGGGTCGGGCGCTGCTGCCGGCTGCCAGAGGAGCCCCCCCGGCCGGGCTGCAGGACGTACGTGATCCTCCTTAGCCTGCCCTTCTCGGGGGCTGCGAGCCCTGGTGACAAAAGTGCACAGGCAGCGAGGAGGAGGAGGAAGCCCCATCTGATCCGACCCATTTCCACAGCGGGAGCCCCTGCAGCCGGCCAAGTTCGCGGAGCTGCGGTGCAAGGGTTTCCTCTCCGCCAAAGGACGCGTGTGTGTGCGACCTGCGCCCCGGGGCGCGGATCCCTCCTCCGCTCGCTGCCCCCCAACCTGCTCCGGGCGGGGGGGAAGAAAGAAAAAAGCCTCAGGATCCTCCCGCCCGCCCCCCAAACTGTTAGGAAACTTCAGCAAACGCTTCGCCCCGTGGAGCAGGAAAACATCGTTGGAAGAAAGGAAGCGGCGGGTACGAGCCGAGCTGCGAGCCGGAGCGGGAAGGGAGGAGGAGCAGCAGGGGAAGGGTGTTTGCTGGAGGGGGGTGGTCGCAATGGAGAGCAGATGTCTCGGTTGCCGGAGCTGCCAGGGGTCTCCGTGCGTGTGTAAGAAACGGCCCCGAGCCGGTGCGGGCCGTCCCGAAGCCCCCCTTTAAAAGAGTTTCTCGGCGAGTGAGCGTGTGCGGAGGGGAGGGGGCGGGCGGAGGGTGCCCCTGCCCCGGTGCCGGCCCCGCGCAGCCAATCTGGGGCCGCCGTGACGTCAGGGGCGCTCCCGGCGCAGGGAGGGGGCCCGGCCGGGGCCAGGTGACCGCGGGCGGGGCGGCGGCGGCCCCGGGGTCCGGCTGCGGAGCCTGCGCCGCCGGGCGAGCCTCGCTGGTGTCTGCTGGAACCGGCTGCCAGGGACCCGCCTCGCACGGCTGCCCCAGCTGCCGGGGCAGCCCACCTGTACTTCGGCAACAGCTGAACCTTGCTGTTCTGTTTTAATGAACGGAGGCGAGGCTTTAAAGCCCCAAAAGCGTAGTATGCGTGCTTTACTCTGTAGGTGGGAACTCGATGACACTTACACGGTATAGGTAGGTAAGCACATTCCTCCGTCTCAGCCTGATGAGAGACAGAGGTTGCTCTTAGCAGGATTAGGAGGGACCATATTCTTCCTTGTTTCTCTTTATGTTCATAAAGCAGTATGTATTAGTAAAGAATGAAATACAAACCACAATTGTACACTCGTAATTGATGTATAAGCAAAACTGCCCACGTTTTTCTCCAGTTGTCTTGATCAATCTCACCCTTTAGCACGGTAAACAAAAAAAAAAACAAAGTTCACAAAAAAACCCGAAGGTTACATCTTTTAAAACACTCAGAAGCTGATATGTCCGAGTTCTTTCCAAGAAACTTCGTGGAGAATCAGTTTGCAAATCCAATGGCTTGGAATTCATGTCCTCCTCCCAGGGTTCTCCTCTGCTCTTTTCCAAAGCTTTAAGGACACTGACCCCGGCTCCAAACTGACGGGATTTTGCTCTTAAATGCTCTTGGCACAGCTACAGAGCCAGCAAGGAGAGCAGGAGGGTTTTACATTGACTCGATTCTAGGTAAAAGCCAGTGTTAGGAGCACAACGGTCCCTTCCTCCTCAGTTCTCATCTATTTAAAACTGCTCAAAAATAAATAGATGTTTTAAATAGATGAGAGTTTGGAGCTTGCTGTATCACAGTGTAAGGGATCCACATCAATGTTAAAGGCTTCTGCCCTTGTGCCTCCAGTGATCTGAATTGAAACCCAGTGTTTGAAAAGAAAATGCCACAAGTACTTGGGTATTCTAAATACACAGTGGGTTAAATGAGAATGAAACTCTCTGGTGCTTCAGAGGAAAACTGAGATAAAGCCTAAAAGTTTCAGAGCCCCAGTTTGAAGTTAACTGGGAAGTTAACTGTGAGACCACTGCCTCTTCTCCTAGCAAACATACACATCTATTGTCTTTTTAACTTTGAAAACATTCCCAGCAAGTGAACTGCTCAGCCTTCCAAAGGCTAATTACTGTGAATTCCAACTATGCTAAATGTTTTTACAGTATTTAGGGAACAGAGAAACACCTTGAAACCAGTGTGGGGAGGCGAGGACTGAGTAAGTGGAGAGAAACTGACGTGGTACTCAGGATTGTTGCTCTGCACAAGGCCACTGTCCTTCAGAAGTTTTCCAGAATGAGATCACAACTCCGTGTGTGGCTGGGTTTGTTGAACAGAGGGCAAAAACTGCATCATTCCACAGCAGAAGCCAGTTGCTTTTAAGAAATGTGAGGTTTAAGTCATGTCAAGCAGGGGGCAAATGTGGTGTATTACTGGCTACTGTACAGCAAATGGTAAGGAACCTCAAGGGAAATATATCCACAAAGGTGGATGCCTTGCATAGAATCACTGAGGTATAAAAACATTCTTGAAAAAATATTTACTATTATCTGAAATTGATTGCTAGAGGTCAAGCCCTCCTCACAAATTTACATGGCAGATCTGATTTTCAGTGTTCTCTTTTTTTTACATCTAGCACAGAAATCCACACTTTTCCATTTGTCTGCTATCTGGTTTTGCTTCCTCCCTTCCTCCCCCTCCTTCTTCTCCACAGGATCTTGGATGTTAGTGTCCAGGTTTGGCTGCAATAACACATCAGGTTGGCCACAGAGGTTTGAACAGCTAAAAGAGGACTTCACTAAAGTGAACCACCACTGCAAACTAAATCTAAGCTCAAAATTTCTTCACATGTAGAGGTTTCTGTGTCCAAAGGATCAAAAGTTCATCCAGCACAAAATAGGCAGATGCTGACCTTTTAAAATCAAGCCAGGTGACTACTAAAGTTCTGAGGATTCTTTAGTAAATGGTGTCACTGCTTGTAGGAAACCTGCTCTGGCTGCCTCCTCAGCTCCCGTGGAAAAGACACTGACTTGAGTTAGCAGTGACAAACAGGAATTAGTATCTCACACCACCTTTCAGGCACAGCCCTCTTGTGAAGAAGAGTTGGGAAAGCAGTTTGCACTGTTTCTGTTCTTGTCCCCTGTGGTTTGTGACTAAAGGGTGGACATAAGGAAACATACAGTTCCTAAGTCTGTACACCACCCACCAGAGGGGCAGATCTCTGGATGCTCTGTGGTGAGTATGTGAGACTGAGGCTGAGAAGGGCAGAACTGGCTGGAAGACGGGGAGCAGGACACATGCAGGAGGCAGAACTGCTGCCCTGATGAGATGGCAGGACTGCTTCAAGGTGTGAAGGCTTAATGGACAGGGGAGAAGCCAGTTCAAGAGTGTGAGTATCTACAAGAACAAAAATAGCATTATTCAAACCAGAATAAAAAGGAAGAACTAAACTGCTGTGTATGTTTTTGCTCAACTCTCATGACTTTGGGGTCAGTCCCGTGAGTTGCATGAGGAAGGACAATTGTTCTGAGCTGTCAAAGCTGGCAGCACTCAGACCTCCACCGTTCTTTTCATCAAACAACTGTTGCCGTGTCTCATGGAGGATGTGTTTGGTGCGTAGGCTTGCAGGGCAATGCAGGGACCTTTGCAGGACGTTTCACTGAGGATGTGCAGTTATGCTGAGGCTGAAGTCAGCTGAGCACAGGTGATCAATGAGCCAGCAATAAGCATCACAGTGCCACTGCATCTCCCAGTGACTTGATGTCCACATTAGCCATGCTGAATGATCAGCAATGCCTGATGTGTCCAGCTACCGGGTCAGTAAATGGCCCTGGAGATCTTGTAGATCCACCAGGCAGCAAGTCTTGGCTTGGAAGGAAAGCTGGGTTGCAAGCTCGCATTTAACATTAGACTTTGACAAGGCTGAATGCTGTATTTAGCCTCAATTTTGGCTATTTAAGAAAACTTTTACAGTACTGTAGCTCCATTAGCTTCAGTAATATTACTTCAAACTTCTTTTAAGCTAAAGGAGGAAAAGGAGTCTATAATTTCTTGTAAGATGAGAATCAGCTGGAGACCTGTATTTGCTCTTTTCCTTTTCTGTACTATACAATTATCTGAAAAAAACTCCTGTATTTTGCAGTCTAAATTACACCTTTAGCCATAACTCTGTACAGGTAACATGACTCTAATGTGGAGAGTATTTCTTTTGAACAAAAGAAAACAGCTTAGTCTAACTGTCGTCAGAGTAGGAAAAAGAAGTAATTGGTGTTTATTATGTCTCTAAAGTATATAGCACATGTGACTCTGAATACATATGTGATTTGCAGAGTAAGACCATGTAGATAAAAGTATCATTTCCACATGCTATTTTTCAAACAGAACTGTACCTTCCAACCCTGATTGTTGTTTGTTCCTTCAGGCAGAAACTGCAATTACTCTACAGTTTGTACTAATATCCTGAGGCCTCAACTGTTCCTGAGTGTTACCACAGTATAAATGTCATTAATAATGTTTCACAAAAGGACAAGTCCTGCTCACTGTATTCATGTAGGCACTTTACACTCACTTCCAAAGAACTCAGACTAGGCCTGGATGGATGTGTGAGATTTGGAAGGAAGCAGCTGCTGTACCCATTCACTACTGCTGACCTTCCTTGTGATTTGGAGATCTCTAATGACCACACTTGGCACATCCCAGTAATTCCAGACTCACACTACATTAGCTTGGGTAACCAACCTTCTGCCTCCCCCTTCTTGGATTTGCTGAATCCAAGATGAATGAATGTACCTTCCCAAGTACTTTCCCTGAAAGAACTCATCATCTCCCAAGGCCACTGCAATCAGGGCTCTGCTGCATTAGGCACTGTACACACAGCCCAGGTCATAAATCCTGTTGGCTCTTCTGACTGGAGTCACATGGTCCTGAAGCAGACCAACTTTTCAGGGGCCAAGGAACTTTTGTGATGAGCTTGGTCCATGATATGATATGAATTCAACATCTTGGAGCAGTACAGATGCTGTGTGGCACTCAGTTTCAGAAGCAGACAGAAAAGCATGCAGGTATTCTAGCGCAACAAGTCTGGATGGGAAAAGAAACCAAAGTAATGATAGTGGGGTAGGAGGTCATCATTCCCACTTTGACTACTACCAAAAGAGATTGCAATAAGGACTTTTGTTTTTTCTTGCATTAAGTCACACTGAAAGTTGGATCCATTTTGCAAAAGTTTGATGCCAGTCTGTCACCACTGATCGCCACCAGGTCCAGCAAAATACACACTTAAGGCAAGTAGGAATAGGCCTCTTTATAACTTACTAACAATAGATGTAGTAAAAGAGGTTGTGTGGATTTGTAGTCTTGAATTCCATTTTACCAAACTAGCAGAAATCCCTTCTAGAATATTTGGCAGTTTCACAGTCATCCTCACATATAGAAAATAACTGATTGAGAAATACAAGATTTTTTTCAAGAACAGAAAATCTCCACACTGGGCTGCTGTAATTATTCTCCTCCTCAAGGAAATAAATATAAAATTAATATAAAAATACTTAATATAAAAATAAAAATATCTTGTCTACAGAACAATAAAAATATCCATAGAATTTTTTTATTACACTATTCTTTACAATTGTTTGTTTCTTTGTACACTGAAAATAAATAAACTGCAAGGAAATTAGGTGGAAAGGACCACAAAAATAAGAAAATACATACAATTATGTCACTTTACCTTAGGAGAAGACATGTTTAAATAACATATTATTTATAAAAGCATTGGAAAACTCCCACGGCGTGACTATGTCGTATGCCAAAAATACTAACCTCTACAAAAAATAAACTTCACCAGTGGACCCTAATTTTTCAGTGTTTCACTGTGTGCTGCTCAGGCTTTTGAAAACTGAAGGAAAAAGAGTCTGTGTAAAATAAAGCTGCTTCTGACTTCAATTAGCATTGAAGAATGTCTTGAAGTTTTCATAATTGTACATAATCTAGGCAGACCAGCAAATCAGTGGAAGTGAAGCAGACAAAAATGGTATGAAAGTATGGAAAGAGGAACTGTGGCTCATGGGAACACCAGCCATGATTACCCCTGCAGCAGCTGCTGAATAACCTGAAAGGTAATATTTCCACAGCCTTGTCTGTGTTTGTTCTCCCCCTCTGACAGCTTGGGATGAAGCTGGGTGGACAGCTTGGGTATCTACTGTCTAGTTTAACCTTGCTTTGCCTCCTTGTCACAGAGACAGGAACCCAGCCCTGCTTAGCACCTGAGCTTGACTGTCAGAGTAAGCAGTTGTTTAAAGACCAGCTGGGCACACTGAGCAGCAGATCCTGGCTCTCAGAATTAAAAAAAGGGCAGAATACTACTTCGAATGATGCACTTGGAGCAGCTCCCAGCACAACAATATTAGAGGCTGGGAGTGTGTGTGTGTAGGTTCTCTGTCTGCTGCTCTTTCAAGGTTTGTGGTGGAAAGTGACGGAATGAAAATTACAAGCTTTTTTTTTTTTTTTCATTTTTTAAAGTAGGTAGGGAATAAAATGCTGGGCTTTCATTTCCATCACTTTTCCTCCAATAGCAAGACATGTCTGCAGAGACATTTAATGTCAGTCTGCAGCATGTCTGTGTTTTGCATCAGGATGCTTGAACGCTGCCCCTGGTCTGAGCAGGAGGACCTTTGAGGGTCCCCTCCACCCTTAATTGCTGTTTGCATCTGTGATGAGGTGTGGCATCACGCCTAACAAGCAGCCCCAGGTGGAAACAGGCACAGCTGCTGCCCAGTTTAGGTGCGTCAGAAACCAGTTTCAAGAAACCAAGCCTGCAGGGTAAGAATGTAGAAGACTTCCTGGTGTAGGCTACAGGTGAGAAGGAGATTGAGGACTGGAAGAGCTACAACATGCCAGAGGGGATGAGCAGACCCCAGGAAAAGGCTAAACACCTCGGCTCACGGATGATGCCAGGCACAGTCTGAACTGATTTTACCACCAGGCAGGTTGTAGCATAATAGTATTGTAGAGAGTCGCACCAGCCCAGCACCTGCGTTCAGAAAATACAAATTCACTCTGGGCTTATAGCAATAGCCAAAGAGGGTCTGGTAGGGGCTGACCGCACCAGATAATCAAAACATGGTCTCTAATTAGCCAGATCAAAGTGATGGGAGCAACTACTTGACTAGAATCTTTCTGGAGTCAGTTTGGCAGCGTTCACCTGATCCTAAGGAAAAAAAAAGGCATGATTATGAAAAACATAAATTTTTATCCTCCCTTAAAAGCTGTACTTAAAATAAGCCTCTGTAACAGTCGTTTCAAACCTGCCATCGTAATTTACCACGCTTCCCTAAAGCAGCAGCAGATGAATCTAAACAGTAGAGGGCTTGTGGTCCGTCCCCAGCCTGGCCAGGCACCGTGCTGCTGGCAGGCATCGCCGTGCCGGCAGCCCCTGAGCCACGAACCGCAGCTCCTCTCCGCTGGCAGCGGAGCCCACCCGAGGGGCAGCCTGAGCCCGCACTCCCTCCTTCCCCGGCGCTGTCCCCATGTCCCGGCAGAGGCGCGCTGATGTCTCCCCGAGAGCTTTTAGCGCACAAAAGCAGGCGGACCCCAGAGCTGCACATCTGCAGGCTGGTTTGGTGGAATACACAGATCTGCAGGGCAATAAGTATAGGATCCCACGAGCAGCAAGCAGAGAGTCTCTCAGCTCTACAGGTCAGCATTCCTAGCCGGAAATAAAGTCTGAAGGATGTGCCTCAGTGCTAAATAGCCTGTCTGAGAGTGAGATTCTTGTTTGAGTCACATGTAGGTGGGCTGTAAAGAGAAGACCCAGTATCTGTCCGCAACAGAGTCATCCAGGAGAGCAGGCATTTGTAGCGTGAAACTTCAGCTCATGCAGCCTCTTTTTCTCATTTTGCTTGTGTCGACTTTCAGCCAGCAGCATACAAAAAATTCAAATTCTCGAGATTCAGGATCCTAGTGTTTTGTTCATATAAAAGTTTAANAAAAAAAAAAGAAAAGGAAGCAGATTCCTCTCCTTTTCTTCCAAAGCAAGAGCAGCATTTTCAAGGACCACAGTTTTGACCTATCAGTGTACATACAATCTTGATCTGAAAAGAAGTAATCTGAAGACAAAAGGAATGATCTACCTCTGCACAGAAACTTCTCATCTGTTCCTGTTCAAAGCACATTGATGTCCATCTCTGACCTAAAATCAGATAGTACCCTTTACTTCTTCAAAGTTGAAGTAACCTGTGTTACCCCTCATTTTCTGTGGGGTTGTAGCCATGGCTGACAAGGATCAGGATTCTGCTCCAGGACTGTAAGTCTGATGATTTCCAGAGTTGATTTAAAGACAACTGCAAGTATGAAAATCAGAAATTATGACTGCCAACAATTTAAATTGAGAGAAAGGCTCTCCAGTCAAGAAAACCTGAACAAAGACCATATGTAAGTCCTTAGCACTGACTGGCAAAAACACCAGTGGTTTTTCTGAGTCTTTGCCAGTTTTGTGAAAGATAGAATGTATAGCATTTTTGGGGTCTGCAGGAATCTCTAGTGATTCTTTACAGTTCAACTCATCATGTACTGACATTTTGATCTCCAGTGTTTCAGCATTTAAAGCAGCTTTTCCAAGCCAAAATGGTACAGTTCTTCAGTCTTCCCTTGTCATCTATGATCATGTATCTTTCAAAGACTAGAATAGATTTATACTAATTGATTTAGTTCTTCTCAAATATAGGGATAATAAATTTCACACCTGCTACCTTTTCTTAGGCTTTCTTAGTCTTAAAATGAGGTGGTCTTTTTCTCTCTGAAAGAATTGAGGATTCATTTTTATTGCAGAGAGGATCTCAGTTACTTGACAATATAGTTTTGTAGAAGAAAGTCTTTTTACAAATAGTAATGCTGAACAAAATATTAACAAAAGCAGTTTCAGCATTTCTTTCCAATTTGATGTAGAGTCTGTGAAGAAAAAGAAAAAGAGGATACATATTTATAACTCACCTATTGAAAGTGTTTGTTTTGACTCTGCATCCAAATCTCATCTTGTCTCTGATCTCCAACTTTTCAGGCAGACTGTACCTGAGGATTAAGTTCTGCCCTATTCTGGAGAAACTCAGGGGGTGGGGGGGGAGTTTTCTTAACTTAACTTACACATGTTTTAGGTAGCTATTAAGAACTCTGATCAGCACATCAGGGAAGTGGAGGGGGGAGGACGGGGTATTCTCCTTTCTTTTAAAACTTGTTTGTACAGATAAGCTGAGGTTGAATTTGCATTTAAACTAAACAAACTTCTTTAGCAAGTAATTTTCTTGCATATAACTCTTTCCAAATGTTTCCACAGCTAATTTTTTTTAAGTGCCCATAATGATGTCACCAGACAGGTAGCTTATTATTCACATTACAAATAAAAATCATACAATAGTTTTGAGTGAATTTTCTAAGGAGCGTTTTGTGAAGGAGAATAGGAGTATCATATTGTTGAAAGAGCTCCTATGAATCCTCAAAGCAGGGAGAATTTCTTCTTCTTTTTTGTTAAATGTGCCTACTGTAAATAAATGTTTGATGGTTTGTCTTGTGTATTGAATGAAAAAGAGTTAATATGACCATCTAGTTAGGTACATGTGTTGAATACTTCATTAGCTAGTTTTCACAGCTAAAACCCCCCCCATGCCTTAAAGCATCATTTTCTTCTCTGGCTGTACAATAATATTCAGTACATGTTAGCCTGTATCATGAAAGCTTATCTTCTCAGCAAATGAGGCTTCAAGCTCTCTCTCACTGGTAAAGCAGTTTAGCTCTATGCCAAGCTGGAAAACTTCACCTTCCCCCAGGGGTAAATAAAATCCCTATAAGCAAGAGTTCAAGTTGAGCAAGTTCTTCACTAGTTACTCTTTCCATGAGTCACACACTTCTCTTTTGCAGAATCTGTTCAGCTCCTTGTGTCAGTGATATAAAATCAGCATAATCTAAATTACCCTTCATAGCTGATAGCAATATTAACCCCTAATACTAATGAGAATAAAAGCCCTCTGTATTAACAACCCAAAATTTCTTCTCCTTTCCTTCTGCAGTTTTTTTCCCTCTCTTATTCTTTTTGCTGTTTTTCCTAGGTCTGGCTCTCTAATCAAAACAACATGAGTACCTTTTCACATTGATTATTTTTAATGCAGCCACTCATCTTTTTAATGTTTTTCAGTCAGGGAGATTCTCTTCTTTCCTTATACTTTCTGATCATGCCTCCATCAGGAAATTATGCTGTTGGCATGTGGTCATTCCTCACAGCACTCCAGTGTACAAGGCGTAGACACAAACCAGCAGCAGTGTGGTGGGGCACACAGAACCTGGTTTGAAGGGCTGGCACTCCCTGTTAAAGACCACTTCTAATTTCAATAAAGGTTCTTATATTGGTTCTTGTAATGCTCTGAGCATACTGTCTGATCCTGCAATCAGCTAGTCTTGCACAGTCTTAACAATTGTCTTAACAATTATATAAAACCATTGTTTCCACAGCGTAATTCCAGCAAGAACTATAAATAAGAAAATGCTTCTACTTTTGTGACTTACTAAACCATAAACACCGACTCAGAGAATAACCTATTTTATCCAAAGAGGGACATACAGTACAGTGATTAGCATCTTCCAGGGCTAGGTGTTATGTTAGGAAGGTACATGAGACACCTTTCTTCGAAAGTAAGAAAGTAACATTCAAAGCAGCAAAGAATGCTTAAACTGAAAATGTGGGTGAGAAACCGTGAGTTAGTTTTCATTGTAGTGCTGAATTCTCGTATTTCCAGCCCATCTGAAATACTGTGCACAGCAAGCAGAGCAGTCCCAAGGGGGACCTTTGATTTTTATTGGGTATTACGGTGATACATGCACAAAGGTTTGTGTATTGTCAAGAGAATCTTGTCAAAGATAATAATCTCACTGAACTGCTTGGAATGTTCTCACAGTTTCATTTTCCAGGATATTTCCAGAAATG
This sequence comes from Cyanoderma ruficeps, assembly GCA_008694505.1. Lineage (NCBI taxonomy): Eukaryota > Metazoa > Chordata > Aves > Passeriformes > Timaliidae > Cyanoderma > Cyanoderma ruficeps. Next base: position 23,867,438 of record VZDJ01007749.1, on the reverse strand, counting down.
TAGCTGGTGATGTCCAGGCATTGTGAAAGATGAATTATATACTCCTGACCTTCAGTAGTGGGTTAAGGCACTAGGTAGCCTGTTGAGTCCAAAAGGAGTTACACCAATATTCTGGCTGCATAAACCTGTAATTTAAAGATGTTTAAATTATGGGGATTATCATAAATATCATAATTTAGGATTATGAGCATACTGAAGTAACAGAAACTATGGCACAAAACATTTTTCACTGCAGGCAATTAATTATTCTCTGTTTATCTCTTTGCTTTATGAGGTCTTTTTCCACCTATATGTTTTATGGTATACAAGAAGAAATTCATTTGGATTTTTGTATAAGACTTGCTAATGTACTTAGAGGAAAAATCGAAGCCCTATAACAGGTTTTGCTTTGTTTTAAAAATACAAGGGTGTGAAAGCCAAGCACATGGTTTTGGTTCCCTTTTTTCACTTTTGAGTGTTGTCTGGCTTTTCCAAACCATATACATAAATATGACTGTATAACCTGGAGATAGGAAAGCACTTGTTTAAACATGTGCATGCCCACAGCACCACAATTTACAGAAACTCAGAGCTGGCACTGGTCTGACATAGAAATTTAGGGTTGCACCACACATACTGAACAATTGCTCTAATGTTCGAAATACAATGGCTACACTGTTTTGTTTCCAAGTTCTTTAGGAAAAATCAGTACAAATTTTTTTTTGGTGCCATAGTACCTCTCTAGATACTATAGAAAAGTATTCAGTGTATTATTTCTCAATTAGCTGTTACTTATTATACTCTAAAAAAATCTTCAAATTAAAGCTTAGGCACAACTAACTAGCACTTAGGGAAAAATCCTTGAAATTCAGTGGAAATGCTGTAGTAGCCTGTGGATTCAGAAGTGGCAGGTGGAACACAAACAAAAAAAGGCTAAGAAAAATCTGTAAGTTATATATACCAGTTTCATTGTTATAAGCCAGCAAGTCAACCAAACACTTTGTTTTATGAGGTGTTACAGAGTCAGAGGAAAAGGGGTTAGGGGACTCTACCAAAAAGTAACATTGCAGGGTAGGAGAAAACACCCTATGTTTGTCCCTGTTTGAAGCCTATTCCCTGTGCTGGTTGCAGTTGTGATATGCACTGTATAAACATGCACAGCCTGGTGCTCCTCAGCCCCGGGAAGTTCACTCAGAAAACCCCATGTTTTCCCAGCCTGGCCTCGCAGGTTTTCCCTCCATCACTCTACATGGATCACAGTCCAATCACTTTTGCATATGGCCAGTCTCAGTGGGCAGTTGTGAGGCAGAAAGATTTTGGTGGCATGTTCATTCCAAGTTTATTTTTTGATGGCAAATCATACTTCTGTTTTGCTGGTCTTCAAAACTGATTCTGTCATCCCGACTCAAGGAAAGCGCCTGTGTGGGACAATGGCACTGAGCACACAGCTGCCAGTAGATATGGTAGGATGTACTAACCTGTCAGGAAATCTCTGTGAGGCTCTAAGAGAAAGCAAAGGTGCTTAGCTGGTCAAAATTACATTTTTTTGAAAGAGACATTAAAAAATGTTAGCCAAAAAGTGATCTTTTCATCTTGGTCTCTGCTGCATTTGACTCAGGTAGACAGAAATTTTGATGGAGTTACAGGAATGCTGCAGCACTTTTTTTTCTTGTACTCCTTGTACTCTCAGCAAATGTGTCGACTTATCTGGGTTTAACCTGACACTGCTGTGGCTCATTGTACCAGGTTCATTTGTAACACTATCTAGTTCTATTAATCAGCTAATAATACTCACACCTATGCCACACTTTTCATTTATGGACTTCAACACACTGGCACAGCTGTACTCCCGTTTTACACAGGGGAAAAGTCAAGGAAAGCAAGGCCAACACTGGACTTTCTAACACACACAGCAGTTTGGGTGGCAAAAGGATGTCGGATATTACTTGTTTTTTTCCCTGGTGTGCTGGGAAAGGGTTTAATTAGGCACAGTGGACTTCAAGTGTGCAGCCATTTATGGGGCTGAAGGCCCAGCGGGGTTCCTGTGTCTCGCAGGCACAGCTGGTTGTGTTTTGGGGGCAGGGGCTCAGCCTGAAGTGTGAAAGCCCCCTACTGCCACAGCCCCGGGCACAGCACAGCTGCTGCACCCAACCACACCCTGCTCCCACCTTCCAAGGACAAGCAGGAACACAGAGGGGAGAGACACGCAGCCTCGGAAATGTTGGTGGAATGGGATCAGAGGAAGTGTGAGGGGGAGACTGTGAAAGGAGAAGGGGAAACAGCAGGAACTTCCAGGACAGTGTGAGAAAATACGTTCAGGGAAGAAGAGGCGGAACACGCTGCACCTCGTACACGTAAGTTTTGATCCAGCAAAGAACATAAGCAGTGCTTAGGTGTCCTTTTAAATTTGGGAGCTGCAATGCAAAGATGCCTGCGCTTAGCCGTCTTAACACTTTTCCACTTTTATGTCTGTCTCTTTTCCTTCCCTGTGCTGGAAACATTAGCAGAATTATAGTCCAGTTCTCCTGAGTACCATGCCCAGGTAAATGGAAGCTTAACGGGACAGGAAGCCAGCCCCTTTCATTACACAAGAACGAGATGGACCATAAAGCAAGATCCCAGGGTGAGACTGCCAGCAGTGCAGTCCTTATTGTTAGGAGCAACCCAATCAGCCCTGGGGCACAGGCATACCAATGTTATTTTCATAGCCTCATTTTCATTGCCCCACCACTTCTTTGTGAAGCTGACACTCTCTTTTAATTTCCAGCCTCCATTTGTGCACCACCACTTTATACCGACTCCCTGCTTTCTGTGTGAGAGTTTTCTTCCCACCTTAGCAAAGTTCAGGCTTTTCCTGAGTGGATAACTTATATGTCGCATGATCTGCAAGTCTATTAGCACTTCACTTACAGATTAATAACAACTTCTGCGTTTATACAGGAGTTTATATCCAGTGTACTCCCTAATACCTCCTTGTAATTGTTAATATAAATTTCTTTTACGGAGGTGTAGACAATGGTCTTGTCTTAAACCACTAAAAAAAGTGTGATGTTTAAGAATTATTAACTAGGCTAATAGATTTATCAATTAAATAACTAAGCTTTAGCCTTAAAAAAAATAAACAACATAGCCTTAACAAAATATTTATATAATGGGGAATTAAGACTTTTATAATGAGATATATTAGAGAAAACACACTTCAATAACATTTTAGAAAACACCAAATATTAGAATGTTTAGTCTGATGGTGAAGCTTATCAGTTTAAGAACTCATGAAATATTGGCATTCAGTTACTTGACAATTAATCACATCCTGGCTCATGTATTGAACATGAAATTCACACTGGACCCCTCTATTGAAAACAAAATACTTTTTATGTGGTTTAAGTTTTAAGGCATTCATACATTTACCAGTTAAACTGCCAGGTTAAAAAAAAAATTAACAATGAGCAGAAGTATAGTCTAAGAATAAGCTATCAAGTGTCCAAATACTCAAAAAAATCATAATCTGACTCTTACTAAAACAGTTTAAGAAAAGTCACAGCAGCTGTTAGGTTCTGATTTCCTTTCAAAATTAGATTATTAATTTAGATACAACTAGAAGGTAAATTTGGCTATACCAGTTTAAGTATCAGTCTTCATATAATGTTATTGTTCCCTATTTTGCAACAATTCCCTAAATACAAAGAAATTCTTAAGTTGCTGGAAGGCTGTGCCATCAGACAGCTGGCTCAGCCCATCAAAACTAGGATTTTCTTTTTAAAGTGAATATTGCCATTCATGGCCGTGGGCTGCATGCAGCTCTAACCCAGCTGTTCAGGATAACAAGGGAGCAGACAAAGGCATGTTTCACCCTTTCAAACCTTGCTGCACTGCTTTTGCTTGGCTTTTGCTTTGAGAAATGATGGCACGAGCTTTTGGCTGGGGCACAGCCCTGGGAGCTGGATGAGGGGACACCCCAGGTTGGAGCACACCCCTCCAAGAGCTCCCCTCCTTGCCAGGGCTGCTGCCCCCATGAACACTCACCTTAACCCATTCTCAGCAGAGAGCAAATTTCTGCCTAGTGGTTGGAACGGGGAAAACCAAAGCCATGCCCCTCCATCAGTTTGAATCTTTTGGTCACGTATGATGAGTGATGGTACAGAAATGTGCCGTGATACCTCTCTGTGCATGGGACGCGCGCACGGGAGGTACGCACAAACCCTAAAAATACGAGACTATAAATGTATTGCAGAGTCAACAGTAAGTGAAATGTTTTCAGAAAATCCTAAAGGGAAGAGTGGAAAAAAAGCAGACCAGCCCTCTGGGAACTCCGCTTTCCTAAGTCATAAAACTCTCAGTTTTCCCCGTCTGGAAAAGCTGTCCACAATGCTCAGAACAATATGCTTTTATTTTTAGCCTTTTACACCAAATAACCATGAGAAAAAAAAAATCCAGTGTCAAACATTGTGAGTGGGCAAAAATACCATCTTGTATTTAAGATAGATATGTTTTTAAAAGCTGGAGTTTGAGACATGAAATTGATATTGTTCAACAAAGTTTACAAGTAAATTTAATCTTTCAGGAACATGTTTATGTCCTTAACTGAAACATGTTTTTAAACTGCTTTAGTTTTTTATGCTATGTGTAAAAAATATTTCATGTTCTTCACTTTGAAATTCACAAAAATTTAGAATCTTAAAAAAGTCCTGAAAAATGGACATGCCAAATGTGTTGTTAATAAACCAAAAAAATTTATTTTATTGAATAAAATGGCTTGAAATCAAGCCAAATTTCCAAAATGGAAAGGAAGATACATTTTTTCTTCTTTTTCTGAAGGCATCCAACAGTGCAGGAATGCTTTGTTGAAAATCTAAAGATGGACAAATAATCAAAAACTTGGTGAAGCATGGAGCAGCAGACTGTATTAATTAAACCACAATTAACTTTGCGGCACTATTTGGTTTTGCATGGTTGCGCAGTATATTCATGCATATTATATCTAATCCTGCTATCACCAGATAGACAAAACTCCAGACACCAGGAATTTGGTTTGGCTAAGTCAAGCACAGTGACTTATTTCAGATGCTGATATCTATTTCTTAAAAAGAAGCCTTGTTACTTTTCCCTGTATATTCTACAGACCAACTCAGCTGAGGCTCAGTTGCGTGGGTGTGCTCAAGGCAAACCTTCAGACAACACCCAGATATTGCAGAAATATATAAAGATGTTAATGAGGCTTTGCCTGGGTGTGTTGCTCTGTCTGCAGCTGAATTGGGTCAGAGAATGAAGCTCCTGGGCACCCTCCCAGCTGCTCACTGTTGCTTGTTCTTTTTTTCACTGCCAGAGGTCACCCTCTTTTGATATCTGCCTCTGTCACTGCATGCTTAGGTTGACGCTGTGAAATGACATAATTGTCACTGTCATGATTGCTTTGTCATCGGTACCTCTCAGGAGGTACTCACATTACAGATAGTAAAGAACAGAGTGAACCTGATCAGTGGGCTTGCTGATACCTGCACCCACCAGTGTGGCTCAGGAGTTCAGAGTTTACAGCAGCAGAAAATCATTGGAGGCACTTCTCATCTCGAGGGGCTGGCAAACCCCTCTGGGTCTATGAGCCCCTCTTTGCACCCCTCCTGAGACATGGAAACCTCTACTCCAGTTCACTGGGCTGGTCCCTATTCTCAGCCTCTGCTGTGCCAAAAATGCTGACTCTCTCAGATGCCAATCAAAGGCAACCTTTTAATTTGGCACAGCACAGAATAGGTGTTAAGGAACAGATACAGATAGGGTTTCACTGCATTAACACCTGTGGCAGGGTTTCCCAGAAATCTAACAAACTGTAAAGGGAAGAGGTGATAAGAGGCAGGGTTGTTTTGGCAGCCTGCCACCACAAACTGGTGAACGCTGAATGTATGTCACAGGCAGGTCCTGTGCAAAGGTCACAGCAAGCTAAACATTACAAATCCTAAAAGGTCCTTGCACAATTAACATTTTAAAAATAATGTATATTATATAAACTGCTGTGATTAAAAGAGGCCAGGAACAGGGAATAGTAGCGTGCAGCCAGGATTGTGCTAATTAAAGTATACAATAGAAATATTAATCAAATGAACTTAAGGGTGGGAAGCAGGCAGGAGGAAGGGGGAAGACATGACATAATCCCCTTAATACCATGTGATATTCCAGTGCCCTGAAAAACGGGACAGGCAGACAGAAAGAGCAGTCCTGCCATCCTGGCTGGGAAAAGCTGTTTCTACCAAGGCAGGGGTTCTGCCTGGGCTCAAAATCCATGTACAATGTCTCTGAGTGCCCACCAGTGCACATCACAGCTGGGGTACTGCAGCCTGCAGCATCATGAGCCCACCCATGAAAGCCTTGAAGAGGATGCTTTCCAAATGTAGCTTTAACAGGGAGTTTTGTTTTACTTTTTCCTACCTTGGTATTACAGACTGATGGTTTGAAGTAAGCCCTGTCTTTAGGGATCTCACTGTGAGTAACCTCACACACTAAAGCTCTCTGTTCCTGGGAGCATGGCAATGTCCAAAGCTTTTTCTGTAACCAGCATTCCTATTTTTCAGGCTACCCTGATGATAACGTAGTCATCCTCCTCCTCTTAGTCACAAGGCTGTTTGGGAGATGGTATCTCTGGGTCTGAGGTGGAGGAGCATCTGCCAGCAGACTGCTTTTACCCAGGAAAATCCTCTGGCACAGAGGGTGAGCCAGGAGCCTGCCAAGTACAGAGCACTACGAGGGAGTTTACAGTGAAGCAATGAAGCCTGTGCATGCTTCTGCCTTCGTTTGCTTGCTGCTATGGAGGATCATCCTTATGTTACAGCCCAGCTCCTGGCTTGTTTTGTTTAGATCTACTAGCTCGACTCAGCTTCCTTTTCTGTCCTCAGCTGATCTTGCTGGTAAGCTGGGCACTTCTATTGAAAAATCCTTTTTGTCTCTATCCCCTCTTCCTCCACACCACCCTTGTGTGTGGCTGTGAAATGCCTTAATTAAGGAATTTTAAGAATTAATATTCTTTTTGTCCCTTGATCGTGACCAGACATCTTTATCAGCCTCTGATGTTCAGGTCGCTGGGTATGCAGCACACAGCACCTTGGGGCTGGATTTCCCTGGCAGGAGCCTGGGGAACTGCCAACAGTAGTAATGAGGAAGAAGGATGAAGAATCTCAGCCAGATTCTGTCACATGAATACACAATCTTACAGTAATTAGGAACCTCACAGCAGCTTGGATATACATGTACTTTACACTCTGCACACTACTCCCTTGCATACTGTATTTTTCTTAGCATTTTTTTTTCCCCACTGATCATTTGAACAGTATTTTGGAGAAGCTCTCAGTACCAGCAGTAGGATAAATAGGGTAGTCCTGTTCCACTTTAATTAGTAGTTTGCAGCAAGGACAGTATTCAAATATCAGCTCTTACTATCGTAATTACATAAACTCACTTGCACGCAAGCACCCAGTCAAAGGAATGCATATGCCCATACCAAAAGTTCTTTCAATACCTTTGCTGGCATCTGTTATATATTGTCTGAACAAAGAAAGAGAATGGGTCTTTTCAGCCATCTAGCCATTCATACCTAAGGTCTTTGTTTGTGGGGCACAGGAATGAAGCTAGTCCCCAGGAAAGAAAAAAAAAAAAACGGTTAAAAAGACCTCAATGTAATCTTGTTTCCCTTCATGATTAACTGAAGTTGGGAAAAAAAAGGGATCTCTTTCATGAGCCTTAGGTCGCTGGAAACATATTGGAGTCATGCTGCTCTGTCAGCTGAACAGGAGCTCCCAGTGTGACACGCTGCTCAGAGAGACAATGCTGCTCTTGGATACATGAGCAGATACCCAGGGGTGTATCCAGTAGGACGGCTATCAGATGTCTGCACGCAGTCCTGAGCAAATACTGCTGGAATACTGTCCTGGCCTAGTGCCTGCGGCTCAAAAGGGATGCTGATAAATTATAGTAACTTCAGAGAAAGGCCACAAGAGTGTTTAACATGGACATGACCAATCTTCCTTGTCCTATAAGCTCTGTACCAAAATCATTCTTTGAACAAAAGCCAGCCAAGGGGAATTCCAGGAATAATCAGAAGAAGGCAAAATTGGTGCCCTAGGAATTCCACGGCTAACTGCATGGAAGCTGAAACAAGGCTATGATAGAAGATGGGTTGGTCACTCACCTTTTCCACAACCATGCCACAGTCCTGGCATGAGTTGCACCTTAACACTTCCATTTCATGTAGCTGGAGCACTGCTAACCAGTTACCTGGAAAATAAACATCCTCTATGAGAAAACCCATTAATAATGACTATTTAGTTCATCAAAAGGAGGTTAAGGACTGAGTTCAGAGTGTGATAAATAACTAAGACTTTGCTAACAACTGTTTCAACTCAGTAGAGGAGAATGAGTCTGAGGGTTGAATATAAATAGTGTCTTCATTTCTTAAGGTGAAAAAACTGTTTTTGAATGTAATACAACATTTGAAATTTTGAAAAAGAAAGTTCAAAGCAGCCATAACCTCATTTTCATTTTCTTTCTTAAAGCCATTATCCTCTTCACAACCTTGTGAGCAAGTATTGCTTATTCACACGGTAAATGGCTGTAGCTGTATAACCAAAAGAAATCTCATTTAAAATATTATTTTCTTAATCCTACATTGAAAAGAATAAAAATGTTCATGCCCACTTCTAACTTTCTATTTTGGAAATATCTCTTTATAACATAGAAGTTAATTAAACTGGAATAAAACCCCCATACCCTAAACCCTAAGCAGTCCAGCTCCTCTGGCAGCTTGTCTCTTTTCTGATGGCAGCACACAGCTACTGACAGTACAAACCAACCAGCAAATTGTGCAGGGCCTTCAGACTTACTACAGGAAAAACCCCAACCATTCAGAAGCCTTTGGCCAGGATGACTGACCCCTGCTAGCAGTTTTTAAACATCACAGTGGATTAAGGCACGGAGCGTTTTTTTTGCAGTCCAGAGTTAAGCAGAAGAGCTGCTAAGAGATGAAGAAAAGCAGGGGCTTCTGGGAAGCCAACACTTGCAATAACAAATACTCTTAAATAACATTAAATGTATTTTTATGAAAGAGCACAGTCCCTCTTCCTTGGCTTCTCTGAGAAGAGGCTAATAGGAATCACATGACAATGATAAGTGCTTCAGCAGCCATTATTGTGGCTAGTGGGGTTTTAAAACAACAACAGAATTATTGTATGTTCCTATTAAATCCTCTTTGTCACCATTGATAGAATTGATCGAGTGCTCTTCAGCGAATAAACACATTGGTAAATGACTCTTTCTCTTGGTCAGCTGCTGTGTTGACAGGACTCTTTTATCCTTTGAGTGGCAGATGGTATGTGTGGCTGCTGGGAGGCAGCAGACAGAAAGTCAAGTCCAGGGCTTAGGGAACAGGCTAAGAAATGCCAGTGGAAACTTGTGCAATGTGCAAGAATCAGCCAGATTCAGAAGGGAAGGAGAAGCCCTGTCTAGTGTCTGTTGAGTCTGATTTGGGATAGCCATTGGGATTATCTTCCTGATGACAGTTGCTTTTGAAGATGCCATAGTGATATCAAACATTTGATTTCCCCAGCAGTTTCAGAATCTTAACCTCCAGGAAATCAGATGATATGATTATCTATAATGGTGCTGAAATACCTTGCCACAGAGGACAACACCAACACGACAGCAAAGGGAAATGCCACTTTTTCACATGCAAACCTATTAGAGGAAAAGAAAAGCCATTAGAAGAATCTTCCTCTAAATTTAAATGTTGCATATCATAACCCTCTTATAAGTCCAAATGTTTGGATATTTTTAGCACCACTCTACCAAATTAAGAGGAGGCACTGAAACCAGTAAATCAACCTATGCTTGCTTTGTACCTCAACACGCCACATCCAGTATGCCTGTGATTTCCAGTGATCAGGGAAAGAGAAGCCTGTGAAATTGAGCAGGTATTTTTTTCCCCAACAGTCACATTGTGTTTCCCATTTCTCCCTAAGGCACTGTCCTGCCTCTGGCAGCGCACTCAGCACCATCCCTACTCTCCCACACCAGCCAGGCAGGGAGAGTTGGTGCAATGAATTTTGCAGCTACTCTCTGTGTGCACCCGTCAGTGTCACTGACCACATTCCTGGGACTTGACACACACTGGAGCACCTCTCCTACGCATTTTTCTCCTCCAGTTTTGGCTCATTCCAGTGGTTTTCTTAGAAAAACGATCAAACTAATGGTTGTATTACTTTAAAATGTAAAGCAGACATTTTGGCCCCTCAGCAAAACATCTTTAGAGTGAAATACTGTCGAGATGTACAGAAGATATTTTGACCACCAGAGGGGGCCTGTATTGTCCCAAATTTAAAGTAAAACCAGAAAAGCATGTTTTAGGAAAGAAAACAGCAAGTATGTATTTGTACCAGGGTAGCACCTACAGGCGTGGAGTAATGATCCATCCGTTCCCTGAGATTAAGGGAAAACAAGTTTGTGTGGGATGAGCAGGGAGTGCTATCTGGTACCCACTCCATCAGCTGTGCTCAGAAGGTATCCCACAGAGGAAATTATTGAGGAATAACATGAGTTTTTCTGTGGATCTATATATGAAATACAACAAAATTATTTTGGCTGTTGCTTTTAACTGCTGCCTCCCCCATGTACATTTCAGTAAAAATAATGCTGTAGATGAAAGTCAAGTTTTCAAGGCTCTTACTATATGTCATGGTATTAATAGCGCTGTCTTAACTTCAAATGGGACATCTTTAAAACATCAATATCTTATGAATATTTTGCATAGATCTAAGACAGGGTTAGGTGTCACAGTTAAAGTACAAAGAACAGACATCAGAAATAGTTTCCAGTTAATGCTTCTAATTATAGTGAGAAATCCTAGCACAAAATTTAACATGAAAGATTGGAAAAACCTAAAAAAAGGTTTTTTCACCCTAAGAAAATGAACTGATCTACAACTGAGAGATACCATTTTCCAATACCTACTTCGTTATTGAACTGTGTATCTCAAAAGTGCATGTTTTCCCTTTGTCTGCACTTTGCTTTTTTTATCTGTGTAAAATGAATGCAAACCATGTGTAATTCCATACCCCACGCTTGCAGTCTAAAGCAACTTTCAAAATGCATTCATATATCATCATACTAATAACTAGGCAGCAGAAATTCTAATCCAGCATTTAATGCAAAAAAATCCTGTTTATGTTCTGTGACTTTTACAGCAGACCATCTATACAAAACCATGGCATTAACACTACCACAAAAAATTTAAGAAGATAGGAAAGTTTCTGCTGTTTGAATAGCAATTGACAAACTTGCATGTTCTTGCTTGGAAACATTGTTCAAAGGAAACAAATCTTCCAGCTGAAAGCCTCAATCCTAGAGTCATCCAGTAACACATAAATAGGGCCACTTAGACACAGCATTTGTCCCACACTCTAACTTATTCATCTATTTGTAGCGGATATGAGAGCTTGTGGGTGGCCTGACATGGTCCTCATTCAATTTTATTTAATTACTCACTTGATTTCACTTGAAAGAGCTATTAAAATGGCATCTTAATTGCTCAGTATTATCCAGAAACTTTTTCAAAGCCCATAAACTGTCAGGGATTAAAAATGATGTCACTTTTCTGAATTCCCTATTCAGAGGAGAAAAGAAAAAAAAATATCTCCATCCAAGCCAAAATAAATACATAAAAATACACAGCCCTTGAGGAGGGGGCCTACTCTTTCCCTCCCCTTATGCACTTCTACTGTGAGNCCACCCCCTTAATATCCTCTGTGTTTCCGACAATCAGGAGTTTAGGGATTTCCGGAGCCAGATGTTGCATGTGGACCACTGTTTTTAATAATCAAATAGAGACCCTTTTCCACAGGGGCTTGGCTGTAACTGCAGCCAGCCTGACACAGTAGCAGCCACAGTGAGTGGCTGTACTGCTTCCCTGAATCTACGGAACACTTCTTCCGGTTTCTGACCTTCATATACAAAAATGCTATAAATTCAGGATTAGCCCTAAGAAGAATTCATAGCCATTGGACTTTATAATGATAGATTATGCCATCAGTAAGTAGTCTTATTAAGAAATCTTTTAGTTGGGTGGAAAGCCCTGTTTTTACATGCACAAACTCATAACCTACATCTGCAAGCAGGTGTTAACTGCAAGGCATTTGGAACCTACCCCTTAAATATCTTAAATATCTTACATATCTTACAAGTATCAAGGTTGGATATTTGATTCAAGTTTTCTTTGATCTCTCTGGGAACTAGAAGACTAGAAAAAAATAAAATAGAGAAATCTTGGTATAGAAGCACAGGGCACTAGTGCATTGGGCCATGATTTCCCTTGAAATGCTGCAGATTCCTTGTATAGGAGACTTCACATAATGGCTATGAGGACCAGCTCTCATGGATCTAGAAATTTAATTTTTACCTTTGTAGAGGGGAGGAATGCAACAGAGAATACCACCTTCTTTTTTGTGCTTGATGTCCAAGAATACCCTTGTATTTTCTTTGTTTAATAAACCAATTTGAAAGAAAAAGTGTCTTTTATTTCAGCTTTAAATAAAATCATCTCCCTTTCTTCTCCTGACCAAATGCCACACACTTAAAAAAACCCACTTATTTTTATGGAGTTAACTCAAAAATAACTGAACTCTGGAACCTAGCATGCAAATAGTTCTAATCTTAGTGTACACACATGTTCAAGCTTGAAAACAAACTGAGTAAGATAAAAATAAAGGTGTTGGCAATTCTGAATATGGCTGCTTGGCATCTGTTAAGACCTTTAGAATGTCCTGATTTAACTCCCCATATTTTGTGGCTTGACACAGATACACCTGCCTGATGCTCAGATGGCTCTGCAGAGGCAGTGGACAATGAAGGACAGCAATGCCTCACAGTTACCACAGCAGAATCTTGAGGATGGTGAGGGAAAAGAAAGAAGAAATTGCCTAAGCACAGACACACTGGAGAGTGCTTTCTTCCAAGAACTGCAGCTTCCAAATACTTCTGTTGCATTTTGCTATAAGCTCTGCAGTTGACTCTTTGGACTTGAATCTAAGCAGTTCCTGTCACTCACTGTATCACAATATACATCAAACTGGTCACACCACATTCCATTCCAGTGAAACAAGAGCATCACTGACTAATTTTATGATAATTCAGCTCCTGATTCATCACTGTTTAGTTATATGTTCACCTTCAAGGAAGAAGGATCTCATACCCAAGTGGCTTACTTAGTTGGAGTTCAGTTTGAAGTTTACCTGCTCCAGAATCCAAAAGCCATAAACCCTAATGCCCCTCAGCTGGAGTTTCCAGTACTTTGAAGCTGCCTAAAAGGGAGACTAAAAATTGAGACATTCCCCCCAACATCAGGGTCAGACATTCCATTAGGTAGGGATGTGCAGGTCTTCTCTATTTCTCCCTTCCTTTCTCAGCAGGTTTGGAGAAGTCAAGTATCTTTGGGGAGCTGGGATCCTCTCAAAACAACTTGCTGTCTCATGGAGGATTGTAGGCAGTGGAAATAATGCTCACTATCTTTCAATCTCCACCCCTTCTTCTTTTGCCCAAACTTTTCTGCGCTCCCCCTGACAATCACTAGTTCTGCCATCCCTGTGCAGCAAGAGAGTCTGTCTGCAGGGCTGGAAAGGGAAGACAATGCAGATGGAGAAACCAAAATCATCCTCTTCCGTGGACCCCCTTCAATTAACAATGCAAGAAACATCTCACCTATCACTTTTAGCAAGTTTATTACTTTTAAATGCTATTAACTGATCTCCACGTTGTCAGTAAATTCTTTTAAAACAATGAGAAAGTCCTGCTATATAAAGAGAAATTGTCACAGATTTTACACACTGATACAGCGAGTTAGGATTGCCAGAAATCCCCACCTGCACAACTCAGCCAGTGACTCCTGTTGGAGTCAGTGTGTTACCTCACATGCATGACACTCAGGAAGTGTCCAGCCTAAGCCCTGCTATACTCATGCTGGGCTTAAAGTTTAACATTAATTCACTGAAAAGAAGGGAATGGGCAGTTCTAGGAACCAGGGAGACACACACATGTAAGTAAAATATGTACTGACAACCTTCAGAGTTCCTGAGATGCAACAAATCATCCACCTGGAAAGTCTTTCCTATCATATGAGAAAGTGCAGTTAATTGATTATCTGAATTTTCTGAGCATGAGGCATGGACATCTTCTCTCAAAAAGATAAAAATACTGAAAAAATTCAAAGTATGTTTTAACTCTAAGTTGGATTTATCATAAAGAAACATGTCTGGTTTATAAATCAGAATTTCTCTTTTCTTGAGTCATGAGTTAAAAACAGAAGAAATGGATCAGTTTCCTCTGTTCTTAGGTACGTGTACACATGGACACACCTACATAGAGGAACAGCAGCCATAACACGTTTTACCATTTAAAAAACATCTTCCTCTGGGAAAATAATGCTGAAAGTGGCTTTTCTCATATCATTAATTAGAACTCAAGTGGTTTCCAGTTTTGACAAAGCTCTCCAGAAGTGAGTGTTTCCACCTGTGACTTACCTGATTTATGTTCCATGTCACTTGAAATTCAAGGACTCATTCATCTTTACATCACCTACTGGCAGGTGCTGACTGCAGACTTGTACTCACACAGTCCTGAAAGCTTGCACCACTCCCAGCAGTCTCAAGAAGTGTTTTCCGAAATGCAGCAATGACAATTCATTTCAAACAAAACAGTCCAGTAGCTGGAGTTACACTGTAACCAGAACTGTCAGTGGAAGCAGCATATATTCCAACTAAGAAATTGCTGGTCACTTCAGGCCTATACAAAATAAGGGGGAAAAAACAACCCCAGCTAAAACTAAACTAAAACTAAACTAAAAACTTGCCTTGCAATATTAAGCTAAAGATTTTTTTTAATATTGTTTTTTTCCCGTTTGTTGCTTGCCAGATGTTAACAGGATTGCAGCACATTTGCACAGCTCGTGAAGATTTTTGACTGCAAAGTTTATAAGAGTCATATAAAATGCATCTCCTAGCCTCTGATACAATTTATTATTTTTAACTAGCCCAAGTGAAAGCACTAAAATTCCCTGCTCAGCACTTGAGGAATGAGTATCTAACAAGGAATGCAGCACAATTGCCCCCAAATAACTTTGCCCTGACCCACCAAACACAGGGATAAAACAAATGATATGGTTCTTGCCCCTCCTCCTTTTCTGAGAAGTCAGCATTCTCCACTGAAAATAAACCAGTGTCACTAAGTGACAATTCTGGAATTCTCCTTGGGAGTTAAGTCCCAGCTGAGACACTAAATCACTTCATGAGAATGTGTCCTATTGCAAAACATTTGTATCAGGGTCCAATTGCACTATCCTTGGGTGCATTCCTTTTTAAATAAAATTGACATTTTATTCCACTTAGGCACATCATAAAATTGCCACCAAATAATACTTCATGTGGTAGTTCTGCAATAATCAAAGAGACACTCCAGGCACTTTATTCTAAAAGCTAGTCCTAATCCTCCAGGCAAATACTAACAGATAGTAGCAATTTGGGTAGTCAGTGGAGCATAAAAAATGAACTTTTTAAAATACCTAACGCTTAAAAGCAAACAAACAAACAAACAAACACAATAGTTTGCTTGTCAGAACACAAACAAATTCCCCACAAAACATCTGAGAAAGAATGAAAAGGCAGAAGTTTGGACAAATCCAGTTTAGTCATTGTGTGCGAGTCTCTGCCTGCAGTGGGAAATTTTGATGCTTTCCTCTTTTTTACTGACATGACTGCTGCTGCACCAAAGGATCAACAAAGGAAGCAGTAATGTATATGAGAGGAGACGGAGTCTGCAAACTGAAAAGCATTCCCTATTTTCCTGCTCCAGGATAGTGGATACCACAGCTGTCAGTAGATGGGTTAAACCAAAATGACTGAGAAACCAAAACTAGTGAAAAGCAATTGGAGAGACTAACAACTGCTATGTCACATAGCAAACACACACACAAGCTGAGTTCCCCAAGTGAATGGCCCCAACTGCACTAGACGAACGATGACAGTATGCTCTGTGTGTTAACTACCTTGTAGGAGGCAAAGCCCTTCAATTTCAGTCACAGCCACATGGGTATAACTCTAATTTTACTTGTCACCTGAACTTTGCCAAACTTCCCCTGAAAACAGAATACATTGTCTTGGAATCATTAAACAATTTTAATGTGTCCTTTTCTAATTAAGTGGTTGAAAACAAACAAGGAGGCTGATCCACACACTCAAGACTCTAATTTCCTCATTAAACATTACATTCCCTTTCTTCTCTACTTTCAAATGATGGAACTGCACTATTTGATCTTTCCTTTTGGAATGGAATGCTTGAACACCTACACCCTTCATGGGGCTGAACCTTACCACATTTAGACCCTGGGCAGCAGGATACCCCAGCTAACACATCCTGTGAGTTGCTGCTGAGGTCCAGGCAGTGACCAGGGCTGCCCTACAGGACCAGCCTGTTAGGACAGCTGTCAAGCCCAGCATGACTCAATCTGGTCTCTTCAGAGCCACGTGTCCCATAGCATCCTGCAGCCATCCTGGCTCCCAGAGAAGCTTTCACCTGTGAACCTGGGGGAGCAGGGAAAACAGATGCCCATGGAGTGCTGCACTGATACACACCTCCTGCCCTGTTTCTACTGGGAGCACTGGCGAAGGAGGCCAGACGCAACCTCAGGCTTTTTCTCAGGTTAGAAGAAAGTCAAGCCATGTACAGTAAGTGCAGGACAGAGCTTACCTGTGCCTAAGTGGTCAGTTCAGTCATTTGGGAGGAGAGTTCTGGTCTTGGTCTCTGTGCCAGAGATCATTTGCAGCTTCTTTTTAATGAACAACAGACATATACATAGATACATATCCACACAGATACCCACTTAACTACCTGAGCTTTGGTCTAATATCTGCTGAGGGCAGGTACCCTCAGCTTAATGTGAGAAGTGGCACATGGTCCCAATGAGCAATATCTGAGGGAGTCGAATCCATATTTGCACTGGCCTGATCCAACTGGATCATGTTAAAGATGCTCAGCTTGCTGATTGCACTGGGGCCCTTCTGAGGGCTATGGCTACAGGACCATGCCAAGCATTGTCACTTACTTAAGTGCTTCTGAGGCTCCAACCAGAGGTGTGCAGAATAGAAATCCAGACAAAAGGTGCAAGTCCAAAAAGTCCAACAAAAGGTGGACTTGATGACTACAGCACCGGGAGGAGCAAAGTGCAGGCTTTGTGGCTTTGTATTTTGGTATTTCCAGTTTGAACACCTACGCCCTTCATGGGGCTGAACCAGAAGCTCTAAGTTCACAGTAAATCTTGCATGTGTTATCAGATAGGAATGTTTATCCATCAAAGCCAACCATCTAGCCTTATTGTTACAAATACTTGTATCTGAATTATTCTGTAAACATATCTCCCCGAATTGTTCTCAAGGAGGAAATACTATAAAGCATTACATCTATGGAAAACTTTATAAATGAGGTAAAGACTCATTTGGCAAATGGCAATTATTCAGTAAAGACTAACTGCTTTTCACAAGAGTATTTAAGAGAAAAGAAAAGAAATATGGGTACTTGGAGCTTGATGGAAGAATGACCGGAGGGTAAAGGATGTATAGAATTTGAATATTCTGTTTTTTGAAGACTGCCATTTCTCCAACTATTTATAATGTGGGTAAGTTCATGAACTCACCTGAACTCAGAAGACAGTAGGATTCAGCAAACACTGTTTACTAGTAAATATTTACCTTCAGAGAAGCTTAGCAACAACTCTGCTAATGTTTGGTGAAAATCTGTGAAACCAAGCCTTTAGGGTACAGATTCAGCTTTTTCATCTGAAAAGTACCTTACATTCCTGTTTATAATAAAAACAGTACAAATTACAGAACCACAGAATCTTCTGAGTTGGAAGAGATCCACAAGGATTCATCAAGTCCAACTCTAGGCCCTGTACAGCCCCAAGAAGCACAACATGTAAATTAAAATGGCAAAGTACTAAAAAACAGTGGATTGGAGGCTTCACAAAGAAAATATTAATGAATTCTGTGTGCCCGAAGTTTTTAATTGTAGCATTTGAAGATCACTGATGTTCTTTGATATCCTGAGCTTCAAAATCAAAATGTCACTATAAATATTTCTTGAACGCTTTTCTGCTTTTTTCCTCTTTCTAGATGGAGAATTTTCACCAAAAAATGTTCCTGTACTCTGAGCTTGTGACACACATTTTGGTGTTAATCTTGTTTTGCTGAGCTGATATCCTCACCTCAGTGCAGGCACTGGTGTTCACATTATAAAGACAGATGCTTTAATGCTGGACATAATGACATGGCAAGATCCCATGGCTACAAAGGAAATTTAGGTAAGTTCAAATGGTAAAGCATGCAAATTTGTACTGTGAGGAAATACAACATTTACTTCAAGTTTGTGTCAATACTGAATTTTTTCACACCTGGCTCAAAGGCACAGACCAAGAACTGCAGGGTGAAATTCTATGGTTCGTCCTATAAGGAAAGCTGAAAGAGATGAATATTTATAACTTGCCTGGCTTTAAAATCTACCACTTCTTTGATCTGTGATCAGACTGCCAGCAAGTTTTTTGGAAGAGTTCTCCAACCTATTGTTTCCAGGCTATTAAAATTTTGTAATTTTGAAAACATGCTCCTGTTTTTTAGTATTTCCTCCACCTTTTATTTTCCAGACTTTTTTTTTTATTTNGGGGGGGGGGGGGCGGTTGGGGAGGGGAAGGGCGAGAGAAGGACATGAAATTAAAAAGCCACAACTTTCCCCAAAAGATCTGCTTAAACTACAACATGGTTTTGTCTACTTCAGATGCAACCCAGGGTTTTATGCATTCATTATAAGATAGTACGAAGAATTCCTTACTATTGCTTAACTTTGATTTTGTTCTGAAAGGCAATTAACTATCTTTTTTCAAATATATTCAGGTGACTCATTTCAGCAATTAACAGATACTTCAAGAGGGGCATGTACTAAACATCTCTGCAGGCATCACTTACTATGTTAAGGATTTACTCAATATTTGAAATAAATAGAATCCTATAGTTAATTTTACAAATAATGAATCAGCTCTCTCTGACATGGGACATATACCATTCTGTATATAATGTTTAAAGCAGATAAACCATCTGAACTAATTTCCCCTTTGACTTCCTGTAATCTAAACAAATAAATACATATCTTTTTTCATCACCTGTCCTTCATATGGGGAAGAGCAGGAGGTAATGATCTGTCCTACGAAGGAATCTGCAGACAATTGACTTTACAGTGAACCCCTAAAATGCATAATTCATTTTCCAAACAAGATCCTGCCAAACCTGGAGAGTTTGTATCTAAAAACATCCTGATGTGATTTTATCCAGCAAACTCATATCATTATTATTCTTGGCCTAGTTTCCTAAGATATTGAAAATAGTGTAATCATGATATGTGTCTTCCCCTAATAACTTTTATGGACACAGCCAACTTCAATTGCCTTTTAAGAGGAACAGAGATGTCAAACGTATTCAGTTTCACAAGGCTGTTAAACTGAAACGAGGACAAGCTCCACTGTAAAATGACAACAGTTTAAGACATCAGTGAATGCGAAACATTGTGGGAATCCTAGGTCTGGGACAGGTTTTGTTGGCATTTGCACTGTTGATCAGACAAGATCTACCCACAAGACAAAGTTATGTATTAGACCTCAGTAATGTTGCTGCCCATGAAACTGTTTTCTGTAGAATGACTGAAATATTTAATTATTTTTTTTTCAGACAAAAGTGTTGATGTAGTCCCAATCTGCTGCACACCAAATGGCTGCCTCCATCTGCCATCCAGACTGCCTGCTAATTCCATAGAAAATATTGCCTCTGCCTCCTGGGAACCACTGCTGCCATTCCCTCTCCCCCATTTATTAAGGAGTGGAGTTCTACTGCTGTGAGGCACTTCAACCCAGAAGCCATTATCCCTATGTCACGTTCTGAGAGCAGGTCTCACAACTGGTCTCCAGCCCTGCCTCCTAAAAACAGCTGGACAGCTAATCACATGTGCCATAAAATCTCATGCAGTAACTTCATCACAATTATATTTGCATTATTTCATTATATTGTTATAGCTTTGGTCTGCTGTTGGAATTGTGTGTCTCTACCTTCTTTTCTTGTAAGCGAAGTTCTCATCTGCAAGCTAAACATACAATTATGCTCTATCTATAAGAACTAAAAAGCCACTAAAAACACACTGAACTGAAAAATGACCCAGTCTCTCTGTCAAGATTTTTCCTGGAACTGATAAATACAAGATAGACTGCAAGAGAAATTGAAAATAAACTTTAAAGTATGGCTCTAAGAGCAAACCAATTTGGACAGTCTTATGGAAACTTAGAAAATCAAGTTCAAGCCACAGAGATTTCAAATAAAAAGGCAGAAAGAGCAGATCCTTAGATTCTGTAAACACATAGAACATAATATTTGTTCTGACTGAAAGATTTCCCATTATATTTTTAAAAATACATTTACCTAAATAACACAAAATTGTACATACAAAGAATAATGTACATTTTATACCCTGACATAATCCATCCCATCTCAGATAAAAAACAATTGCACTATATGCCTTAAATATTTTGTCATTGGAAGTTTAGCTAGGAAAACAAATGCCTAACAATTTTATTTTCAGTTCTTCAAAGAACTGAATTCTGGTTCTCATTACAGCAAAATGCAGCTATAAAAGCTGCTTTTCAAAGACTGTGTATGGTACCACAGACTAACATTAGGTACCTAAATAAAGCCCATGATGGCACTAAATCATGGCATATTTGTATCATCAGTTGCTGGATATTTGCAGTTAATTGCTATGGAATTAAAATCTCTAATAGCATTTAGAGCATGGACAGTCCATGCCCATTAATCGTTCATCACTTTCTTTATGTTTTTAATTAGTTAAGATGACATAGGAAAAGCCACCTCTGGCATTGTGAAGCCCCATAAAT
Source organism: Cyanoderma ruficeps (assembly GCA_008694505.1). Classification (NCBI taxonomy): domain Eukaryota; kingdom Metazoa; phylum Chordata; class Aves; order Passeriformes; family Timaliidae; genus Cyanoderma; species Cyanoderma ruficeps. The sequence continues at coordinate 23,846,455 of VZDJ01007749.1, read as the reverse complement.
GTAGCCAAGCCACAGCTTCTGTGATTCTGAGCAGGTCATACCAGAAAAAGCCCAGCATATCAACAGATGCAGCAGCAAACATCCCACAAATCTCATCTGTGTCCTTCCAAATAAAAAGGTGAGCATGAGAAGAGAGATGGAAGAGATCAGGAGTGGACTCTATGGTCCTAGGTGCCTCCTTCCACAAGTAGATGGATACTTCAGCTAGAAAGGGCAAAGCACAGCCAGGGAAAGGGTGTGATGGGAACCAGGCATGCTCAGGTTATTTATTTCTACAGCTGTACAGGAAATTTCAGCTGTTGGCAGCCTGCCTTGGCAAGCCACACCTTGTCACCCTTTCTGAGCAGACAGAAAAGAAGGAAGGGGAGCCAAATGAGATCCCTCTGTGGATTCAGCCACCAGCCCATCTGGAGCCAGCAGTATCTGAAATGTGATGTTTGAGTAACTGCTTTACTTTGCTTTGCTTATGGGTTAGAGATTTCCGCTTCACCCTCAAATTGGGGAATAGTTGTTGGCCTAAATGCTGGAATGACAAATGCTGGTAGGACTGTGAAACACACAGAAAAGTTAGATGCTTTCCCTTCTCAGCATGGCAAAGAGCTCAGCTGAAGTATTCTGCCCCATTTGGACTCCACACTTCCCAGATGGAGCCAAATGGAGATAGCCCTGAGGGGAGCAATGGAAACTAATCTGAGGTTCAGAAAACCTGACATACAGGGAAAGACAGAATGAACAACTTGTTTAGAGAAAAGGGCTGTGAAGAGCCTGGAGAACAATCTTTGATGTATAAGGCTGCAAAAAGAAAAGGAGAGGAACAAACTATTTTCCAGGTCTACCGTACACAGGATAAGCAGCAATACGGTTCATTTGCGGTACAAGAAATCTGGGGAAAGGAGTCCTCTAACAAAAAAGAAAACAAAACCCTGGCGAGTTTGTCTGGAGAGCTCATTATGGGCGGTATTTAAGAACAGACCAGACAGCCAGACAGATCTCTATGACAAAGTGATGTTGGTTTAACTGATCCTTCCTTGGGACAGGGAGTGGACTTCACAACTTTTCTGAGATCACTGCTTAAGAAAACTCTAAATGAGGTAAACTGTGTGTCATGGTCACACTACAGACCCCAAGACATCACATGTGAATGAAAGTCAGCAAGGACTGTGCCATACGGAAAGGCCAAATGGATTCCTTGACACTTCACTGGAGGATTGTGGGTACTTCTTTTGGTCACATAATGTGTGTGAAAGATTACCTATTGACACTCACTTCCCACTGCAATTTCCAAGTGATTTCTGGTTATCTGAGAGCTGATTCAGAGGACAGTCTTTGTTAGGTCACTGTTAGGGCCTCACTTGGCCTCCTTTCCCATGAGGGAAGAAGTGGTCTGGGAAAAGAAGTTGTATCCTCACAATAGTTGTTGGAAACCACAGCTTTTTTGGGGAGTCAGGAGAAATCTCTTAAATCTGCTTCCAAATCTGGATTAACAGGGACACCAAGCATGTCTACAGTAAAAAGAGCCCTAGGGTGAAAAATAGACTATTAGATAAGTTAAATAAAGAGGACTAGAGAGCCATATCACACATACCTCCTGCATTTGTAAAGGGGCCAGGAGCCTTCTGGCCACTCCCAGCTCAGGTGAATCCTCTTCTTTAATCAACCCTACACCAGCAGGAATCCTTCCAGGAAGGCTTGCCATGCTTTTCTGCCTGCTGGTCATACAATGTCCTTGACCTCATTCAGCTCTGCAGGAAGCACATTTTGGTGAGTGCTGCAGTTTAAGGAATGCAGGCATGTTAATTATTAGAGCTTCAAAAGATACAAGTTCCAGTGGGCTGGATTCCAGAGTTCTGAATGAAATGAAAACCTCATCTTGCTCTCCCCTGCCCACAGTTTGGATTGTTAGTGGAAAAAAAAAAAAAGAAAGAGTACACACACAAGATGGTTTAGCAGCACAAAACAATAGCACACAGCTTTAGGACTCGGGGATATGTTAAAGTAGGAGCTATTCCTGGGCAATGTTCCTTATATAGACTTACCCTTCACTGCTGTAAAGAAAATTCCACAGGAGAATTTCAGTGTTATGTTTACAGTGGTCTCCTTTAAAACAGATGTAAACAGATCTCCTCCTTCTCTACTGTTTGTTTGGAGTTCACATTTCAGTTCCTATGCTGTGACCATGTTATATAATGGGTGCCACCAGCGTTCTGAATGCCATAAGCAAAAAAGAATCACTTAAAAATATATCAGAACTGAGTTTCTCTGTCTGGAGTTTCTCATCATGCCCCACACTATAGTTTCTTGCTGTTCCTCCTCTTTTGCAGAAGAATATATAAAGCTGTTATTTTTCCCCCCTCTCTGTCTGAGGAAGCCTGTGAGAGAAGCAAAAAACCTATGAGCTGTGTTCATCCTCTGGCTGCTGAAAAGCTGTGATTTGAGGCATTGGATGTAGAAAGAATAGCACAAATACCCCTCCACCTCCAGTTACACAGGGAAGACAGCACAATCCAGGGCAGAAGTTCAAAATTGGGTCTGTCCTGTCCAGGCTCCTACTGTGGTGCACATGGACAAAATGAGCTTGTTTAGGTCATGATTAAGATGACGAGATGGCTCGTCTAGTAAAATATGAGACCAGACAGTATCTAAAGGAATATGAGGTGTCTGCACAGAAGGAAAGGAAGGGTAATTCATTCTCTCATGAGAGCCACCGTCATAGCTGAACACTGAGAAAAACAGTACAACCACATTCTGTACCCTCAGAAGTATTTTTTCATTGAGAGAAAAAAATCACATGAAGATGGACTGAGCCATGGATGCATACCTCCTCCTAATAGAGGCAGACACATAACCTTCTCCTTGCCAGCACACTGGTGCAAGCTGTCAATTTCAGAAGGTGCCAACCTCCAGCTCTTTCTACTCTTCAGACACCCTGTTTTATGAACCACAGAGGTGAAGTGGTTGCCATTTCTGAAGATCAAAATCTCTGCTCTTCACTGCTTGCATGTGACATCATCTCTCCTGATGGCTTCTGCATGTGTCTGAATGGCTGTGGCACAAGGTAGAAGCATGAGCCCCTAACTCTAGTTCGGTTTCTCACTTGCTGGATGGTCTGGGGCAAGTCCCTTCAATCTTCTGTGCCTCAAGTTCCCCATATGTGAAATGGTGCTACTAATACCTCTCCAAAGCCTCTGCAAATGGATGACCGAAAAGTTCTAGACTCTGTAAGCAGTTTATTTCCCCAGAAGTTCTTAAAAATTGCAGGGAACACTCTGACAAAAATACAAGTCATTTAAAAGAAGTCAGGCAATTTCCAGTTCAGACTCTAAGGAGAAGAAGTAAAGCCCAAACCTAAGAATCTGCCTAGTGAGAATCCAGAGTTTCTCATTTAATTAAAATATAGACAGCTAGCTCAAACTCCACTTCTTACCTCACTGCCTGTGACTAATTCACAAGGGTTCCCTAGCACCCAAACAAGGGAGGATTTTCTGTGAGTGGGTAAAAGAAAAATTTGAGGGAGATCTCTCTGGGATCAATAAAAACCATGCATATTACACTCTCAACATGTTCCAAAAACATCAAGATTGAAAAACTGCATTTCAATACAGCCAAGAGTTCAAGTACTATAAAAGCACCATTAAAATGTACATTTGTATTGCATCACTGAGGCAGAGCATCAAAGGATACACACTAGAATTTTACTTCACTGGCTTTAATATAGGCATTGCTATATCCTGGCTGCCCTAGGACTCCTTACAACTTTGCCTTTACCATCCAAAGATATACATACAGTGCTAGAAGTTGTTTCAGTGGACTGCACTGAAGAACACAGTTCTTTAAAAAAATAACAGTGCATACTTTGCATTTGACTGGATAATTACCTATGCAATTATGAATGAGTGTGCAACTGTGAAAACTAAAAGATTAGACTTAACATTTGCCAGCACAGGCTTTTGTAGTAGGGCTGAAATGAAAATCTTCTGTTCTGAGCAGAAAAACTATGAAATCTGGATTAAAAAGCATAGTTAATCAGCTGGTGATGGTGGTAGTTCTATGGTCTCACCAAAAGAAAAAGACAAAACCACTATTTTGGGAGTGCATTACACATCTGCTGTTGTGCACACAACATTGAAAACCTGGAAATAAATCACCAGATCTGCTTTCTCTTATGGGAAAAACTTTGAACCAGGGTTTTCAAGCACACAAAATATCTGATAGTCACTGCAGGGCTGCATCCTGTTATATCCAAGTTATTTTCACTAGAATTTCCTACAAAATTGGAGCCTATGTGATCATTCATTTTGTGTTCACCTGTGTATTCGCTCCATCCATTTCTTAAAGATATTTCCAACCAGCTTCTAACACTGGTAGACTTGTGAAAGATACTCAAATTCTTCCTTTTTCTTCCTGAAAATAGACAGAAGGGTAGAGATGCTATCACAGTCCTGGCTCTGAGAAAACTTGCAGTTGTGAGTTCAAGATATGAGAGAAGCCTCATGGGAGAAATCTCTTATATAAACACCCCACTGATGGGAAAAGCTTTGCCTGGGGCTCACATCCTCTTAGATAGTGAAAGTCAATCACCCATGAGACAAAAAGCTATAGGAAACCAGGCTTCCTTAGCTCTGCTGCCACAAAATTTACTTGTTAAACAAAATGGCTATTCCAGGATTTCTGAAGAAGAGCACCGTACTGTAGTCATGTGCAAGTCTGGATTTTTTTTCCCCTTTTTCACTAAGTATTTCTGTTTACTAAGCTGTAAGTTGTGTACCTAACTCACCAAAATGTACAGTCTCACTGCCATCAATAGCAAGACAAACTGGTGACCTATGAAACACAAGAGAGTTGACCAAAGGTTTGGACAAACAAACCAGGACACAAATCTACTGAGAACAACAAAGAATAGACAATTTAAATTACTTGCCTACTTTGCCAACACATGATGCCTGATTTTTAACAAGAAAATCTTTAGCAGAACATGGAGAGGATAAAAACAACAAAAAAAGCCGGAAAGAAAGAATTTTCTTTTCAGCAGAATATAGTGTTCTAAATTTTCAGCAGTGGTTTTGCATGCCAAAACATCTGAAACAAGATTAATTATCAGAGAGCAAACTTTGAAAACATAGATAAAACCCCCCAAGCCTATTTCGATGTCTCATAGCTGGTCAACTCAGAAATGAAGTATACAAAATCTTTAACTTTTATTTCTAATCAAGTGTTATGACTATACTTTTTTGCTTCTTGGAATTCTCACTTTGTTTGGGAGAGAAGGAAATTTAGTCACAAAAGTCCCTCTGTATTCTTGATGACTGGCATTCTTCAAATACAAAAGCAAGTTACAATACTGTAATAATCTGTCCTTCAAATTACACACACACACACAAAATACCCTCAACATCCTGGAAAGCTTCTGCTATTGTGATTGCAGCAGCATTTGCAAAAACAACCTGGAGATTTGGGCTGGGGTCAAAAAATTGAATCTTTTCTGCTCTCCAGTATCACCAGTCTGAAAAATTAAGGCTCATGGCGGTCTGCTAGTATGGACATATACTGGTTTACATTTTTCAGGTCTGTTTCAGGAAGCAGGCTATAGACTTTAAAGAAAAACAACCCAAGTTCACCTCAATCCTAGTGGACACCCACCATAAACCTCACCAGACTCTAGCTCAAAAGCCTCAGAAAATGGAAAGGGTGAATGTTACCACAGTCCCACATATGAAATATGCACATTGGTATGAACAGAGATCCATCCACTCTGTCTGGAGAGCAATTGCTTGAAAGGTTTACTAATTGTCCCATACCTCTTATTTTTTCNGCTTTGGAACCAGAGGAGATAATCCACGTGGGGGGAAAAGAAATGGGTGGAAAACGCTGCAGGAATCTTTTTCAAGAGGGATTTTAATTATTATATATATATATAATTTTTTTTTTTCACAAAAAAGGTTCAATCTGTGAAGGTCTGCAGTCACACAAATCAAAAGTTCCTCACTTTAGTCCCTAGTCTATACTGCTCCCAGTAGGAAGACACTTCATGGCTGTAACCAGATTAAAACTAGATTAATATTTTCCTTGCCCTTCTTAAGTCTCTCTTAATTTAAGTCTTTCTCTTTACTCTTTTAAATCCTTTTTGTTTTTCCCAGCCCTTTCAAAGTAAAATCCCCATAATCTTTCTCCTTGCACCTTAAAACTTGATTCCGTTTGCCACCTCCACCATTTCCAGTTTATTCCTTTACCATGAGGGTTGCTTTGTATGTCTTACCACAACTTCTTTATATCCAATTTTCAGTTCTCTCCACTCAGGTTTAAAGTGACTGGAGCAACAATAGAATGTAGGAGGTAACAGAGCACCAGATGAGCTACAAGAAACACTGACAGTGGGAAGACCATGAGCATTCTCTAATGAAAAAAATACCTACTTATTTTTTTTTAGCTTGGCATGCCATAACTACTCTCTGCCTCACAGAATGCTCTGCCCCATGAGCAAGTTTCCATGTCCTGTGCAGAGCTGACTGGTATTGCTTCAATTAATCACAATTTTCCATTAAATGGAGATGTTTAGATAAGGGATTTTACCATGGGTCTCTTGAAGCCCAGACAATTACAGATTCTTAGATGATATATACATGCCTCTCTTCAGTGTTTACAGATTATTCATGGAGCCACTTTGCAATTATTTTACATTGTTTCCTTTTTTCAGTACCTTTGGTGAATTTCACTGATATATTCCCTAATCAATCTTTGTCCGTAACTCAGTGGTTGAGTCACCAGCCCTGGAGATATTTAATAGATGTTTAGACAGGGCATTTATTAGGGCCATGATTTAGTGGTGGACTTGGCAGTGCCGGGTTAATGGTTGGATTTGAAGATGTTAAGGGTCTTTTCCAACCTAAATGCTTCTGTGCTTGTAAATGGTTAACTAACAGCAGAACCCTCACCACCTAAACTCTGTGGCACCCACGCACCACTGCTCTAAGTCCCTTCACTATTTTTCAGATCATACTGATGCATATATTCAAGCTGATTTCAGAATCTGTACGCTGCACATTCCATGGTCCCCCACTGCTTTAGTTGTTATGTAAAAATAGCACAGTGGAGTGTGATGAGGTCTGTTAGTGACATAAACAAGGCTAGGACTGGAATGGCAGTAGCTATATGTAGGCATATGCTCATTGAAAAGAGAAATGACCCGTGAGAGTCCGGCATCCTGCGAAACACAAATTAAGGCAGTAAGTGCTCCAATGCAGATATCTGATCCTGCACATTCCAGCCTATCTGGGACCTTGATCTTCTGATTCCCCCCTCTCCTCCCATCTCTGTAAATAACATTTCCTGTTATGAACCACGCCACATCTGGCACAGGATTGCTTATGCCAAGCTGAACTACACCCTTCCCCTGGGGAATAAGTTCAGGAATCATGATAAACACAGCAGTATAGGAATTTCACACCTTATAAAATTATTGTTTACAAGTAATAGCAATGATTGCTCAAAAAAATCTCAGGGAAAAAAAAGATGGAAAAAGCTAATCAGATATGTAGACACAGTAATTGGGTTGTAGCCACTACCAGTTATCAAATTTACCCAACAGTTTGCGTCCTTATTTATTCTTCTGCTGCTTTTTCTCTAAGAAAGCAAACCCCCTGCAGTCCTACTGAAAGGAGAAACATCATTTAGATAGCCTGCCCATGCAGCACAGAGCCCTGATTCAGATCCTTTCCTTACTCCCCAGAAAGAAAAAAGCCAAGAGGGTGCCTTCTGGAATATGTTTATTTTGCTTACTAGCTTGAGACTAGTGAGATTTGGAGCCTATCCAAACTATCCAGTCTCGTTGCCTTCCCTTATGCAATTGCTCCAAGCATAATCCCGCTGGGAGCAGACTGCCGGAAGACATTCAGCACTCGTGAGCTTCTGCATCCTTTCTATGTGTGGCATGGATGGCCAACCACACAAACACCAGAGACACCATCTGGGACGAGGTGAAGAGCAAATTCCTCAGCCTGACTATTCTGGATGGGCAGAGATCCAGGGCAGGTGACCTGTGGCACACACAGCCACGGCAGAGAAGTACCTGCTCGGCCACACTTCCAGCTTGAAGGTGACACTTCTCAGCTGAGATGGAGGGTCCCTGGTGCCACCAAGAAACCTGCTGTAGTCTCCCCAGCCTACAGGGTGTTTCTTTCAACTTCAGTTTATTTGCAAGTGTCATCATGCTTAAAGTGGGAAGTTGACCGTTTTCTAACTTCCCATACAGGTGTTCACCCCCAATGCAGGGTCACGAACACACACAAACTCCCTGCAGCTCTGGAAGCCAGAGTGCACCACCTGAGTTACAGTGTCCCTCGCTGAGTGCCATCAGCTACACAAGGTTGGACAGGGAAGGTTTGACATGCCAAAAACCAATCTCTTTCTCTCACTCAGTCTTTTGGCAACGAAGACTACTTCACGGCTCAGGCTTTCTACATTTAGAAAACTTTCTCCCAAGCTGAAAACACCACTCAGGGACTTTCCAGACCCTTCAAAGCTATTGGAAATGGCAACACCATGTGTCCTCCCCTCCACTCTCACCAGTGAGTTATTTAGGAGTTAGTTCCTCTGGGTTAATCTTAAAAATACTCACAGCACAAAAATAAGTCATGCCTGAAGGTCAGTTAAAATGAAATCTTCCCAATGGTGTCTAGCCACAATAGGTGCAGCTAAGAGTATGGCCTGGGATTTATTTCCCAACACCTTTCATATAGCTCAGTCAGTACTATGCCAATGTCAAGGGGAGACAGGGAAATATTCCAGAGAGTCGGATTTTGCATATCTCTTTCTTTCTCTGTAGAGATGTGGACAGACTGACAGAAATGGTGGCAGCATGCCCATCACAAGGTTGTACTCCATGACCAGGGACACATAAAATAGGGTTGTAGAAGACAACAGCTACACCTTGCCTTCCCAGTCAGCCACAGGATGAGTCCATCTGCTGTTAAATTTACAGCTTCTTTACAAAGCAGACAGCTATGGCCTGGCTGTCCCACCAGGGACAGCCAGTGCTGTCAGCTGTAGCTGGAATATAGCACATGGGGGACTGCAGGCATGCATGAATTTTGGATTTCTATTTCTTCCTACAAATTAAACCCTTTTACGGTTATATTTCTCTAAAGATATTTGAGCCATTAATATATGTTCTGTGCAGCTGCATATATATGCATGTATATATGACTGTATATAGAAATTACATCTGCTATATTCACCATCTGCTATATTCTCAGAAAAGTGTAGTATATAAAAATAACATTAAGGTGGAGATAGGAGCTGACTAAATGAATGCAGAAGATTAAAGTCCTTCTTCAGGGGCAGAAGAAAGTAGTTAATTTTAGTGGTTACTGCTCACTAGCAAGTTTGATTATTTTACGGTTCCCATCTCTTTACCCTTTCCTGTTTAATTATTCTTTCTTATCAGTCATTTGAAGACTAAAACCTTCAAGCCTGGCTTAATTCAGTCTTGTCCTCTTTTATGTTTTCTTGTCAAGACTGCTGTTATCTACTACTTCTTCCATCTGTGGCTTATTTTTCTGGCAGGGCAACAAGCTTTTCTTTGTCAGCTCCTCAAGGTCACTTCTGGGACATCTTCCATATGTATAGCTACATCTAAAACCAATGTCTCTAAGGTCACCTGCAAAACCCTTTGCTATTTACAAGCCTTACCTCATATCTCCTCCAGCTGCTCACAGTAATTTGTACATAAAACAAACGTACTAGAAACTGACATTCTTATTCCTCTGCCTATTTGGCAATCCTTGGGCTGTGGTTTTCCTGGAGCAGGAACTGTATTCTTCAGCTATGTCTAGACTGCTCAAACTAACAGTGTCTGATCACAGACCCACCCCACTCACCCATCCAGCTGAATTGGTAGAATGGCCTCTGGCACGGTTTTGGCTGAGGCCAGCTAAGTCTCTTCCAAGCACTATGTGGGCACAGTTCAAGTTTGGACATTAAGATGGGCCACAGACCATTCCCAATAGGCAGTTGAGCCCCCTGTTTGGGAGAAAGAAGTGTTTCTCTGAGTGGATGTGAGCTCTGCCATACCATCACAGAGCAGGCTGACATCCTACCAGACGTTACTGCAATCCCCAGCTCTTGCAACAGGGACTGCTTGGGATGTGTGCAGTGCCCATCCCGGGGGGACCTCAGCCGTGTCTGAGATCTCAGCTTGCTGCCTCAACCTCAGTGACTAAACAACAGCTTTATTTTTCCATTCCTAAGATTTTATGAGTGCATAAGAAAATATTTGCCTTTCCCTCCTCCCCCTCCCATTACTTAAGTATCCCTTTCTTAAGTCACAGTGGCACTTCACATAGCACTTCAATGAGAAAACCCAATTCCAATCTCCCTTTCATTTGAGAGAAGCCAAGAGAAAGGATCAGAAGTCTCTGCACTCCCATCCTCATCCTTGAGCCATCTGCATTACCTTTGCTGACTCAAGCCAGTAAGTAGCCAAGTCTGTCAGGGACTTTCTGTCCAAACTCTCCCTGTGAAACCTGTGGGTTCCTCTTACGGGACTACACTGGAGCAGTGGGACCTGGAGAGATTTCCCAATTTCCCTGATTCCAGAAAAGCCGTGCTGCAGGGGAAAGGAGGGGTCTGGGGAGGTACAAAACCTCTCAAAGAGCATCCTGAAAACAAGACAGCTGTCAATGAGTTGAAGCAGGGAAGGGTAATGTGTGAGGTGGTGATTGAAGGCAAGGAAGATGCAACAGAAGCAGCAGCTGCAAAATTTGCACTATTCAGAGGCTGTTCCCATGATGCTGGAGGGAGCAGGGTGTCAAAGATCCCCTTCATGTGACTGCAGATAAAGCTGTTATTCCTTCCTATAAGGCTCCTCTCAGAATCCAGGGAAGAGAAGGAAAGATAAATAGGAGACTGGGAGGCCATTATCTCTTCTAGGTCCTTAGGAAGAAGAATTTGGTGGGAAAAGCTACAAATAAGAAAGGAGCAAAGAAAAGCAAGAATGGCTGTGCATGTCCCCTGCTGTCAACAACACACAATTATAGCCTGATGCCTTTCTTGGGCATCGAAGTGCTAGAAGGCAAAGAAAAAGACTGATGCCTGGAAAAGTGGGCATTTTGCTCCTTGCATGGTCCTGACAATAACTTATGGAGGTTTTCCTGCTACTGTGGCTTAGAAGCAAAAAAAGCAAATAGGGACAAGGAGAACGTGTGCATATTCTTATCTAGATTTTGCTTGTATATGACAAAAGTCTGAAGAATAATTCATATCTCTCTTAACCAGGATTCTTAATGAGAGCATTGCTGCATCATCTTTTCCAACTGCAGGCACAGGGCTGAGCCCTGAGATCTTCCAACCCCCATCTCCTAAACCCTCCCACCCCACGGCTCCACCACAGTCAATATTTACGAGTGAGACTTATAAAACAATTTCATACCCATGCCCTCATTCTGCCACAATTAAACACCATCTCCAGAGCTGTTCTGAGATCACTGATGGTATCAAGAGCAAAGGGGACAGTAATTTGTAAAGACACGTTGGCATTGTTTGCCTTTAAAAGGCACAAACTCGCACACATACGTGCCCTTGCACATACACAATTTTGCCAAGCATCACAGCCAACATTATTTTTAAGCTTCTGTCAAAAAGATGCATGACTGCTGTGGGGATTTTATAAATTAAAAATGTCTAGTATTATTTCAGATATTCTCCTCTTAAACCCCTACCTTTTATTTTAAATTATTTTTCCAAACAAGTTTTGAAATATTCACAAAGCCTAAACACATTTAAGCTTGCAGAAAGGCACATTTAAGGTCCGACAAGACAATGTTTAAGTAAGTTTGAAGAATCACTACTTTTTCAAAAATACTGTTCTTACTATAGTGCTGGGGTTTGGGCCTGATAAATCTACACACAAGAATATGCAAACAAATCAGGCTTATATGCAGAACAAGTTATGAGAGCTACTGTTTTAAACTGTGAGGCCTCAGTTTTAGGAAGCATTCTTTACATTACAAATCCTCAAGTGAACAGAAAGGCTGTTTCACCAAGTTTCTCAGGGGAAGTTCATGGCCTCTGCATTTGACAGATCAAAATAACACTGCTGCTCCATTCCTGAAGTGGTGATGCAATATTTTCACTAGAACTCTCTGAGAAAAAGTCCAAAGAAAAAAACCAAAACATCCTAGATTAAATTTCAGTGACAACAAATCAAAGCATGAATGCTTTTAACAACTCAAACGCAATTACTTGTCTGCACAGATACTACCTTGCCATTGCATGATACATACCCCATTTGTTTTCACTGATGCAGAACCTTGCTGTAGAAATGTCATTACAGCAAGAAGCAGCATAAGGGAGGCTATCAGGTTCTCCTTTGGATTTATGCCTTGGAAGGTAAGCATATTTGCATTATATCCAAAACACATGCAGGCAGGATGTGACAACGTATCCCAGTTGTGTTCACTGTTGTCACAGTAAGCTACGTTCACTGCTTTCCCAATACTTTCACAAGAAGTAGACTTGTATGAAAAATAAAAATAATTTCCAATGTGCAAAATAACTTCTAGTATGAACGTATGAGAAAATGTCCTGAAAAGATCTAAATACCTTCCAAAGTTCCTTGGCTCAGCTCCTCAAGCTTCCCCATGTAGCATCAAACTGATCACTCAGCTAAAGGCATTGCCAGCAAAATAACACAGGATTCAACCGCTTTTAGAAAAAAAAAATAACTTTCCTTTTAGAAACCAATCCAGCAAACAAATCACCCCACCACGGTATTCACAAAAGTGGTATCTTTTTCACTCAGTTAAACCTCATGGAAATAATAAAACCTTAACCAGAAACTCTAAAATTTAGCCTCAGGCAGAATGCTTGAAAGAGCATAAATCAAAAGCTCCCATGATATCCACAAGAGACTTGGTTATAGCCAGTGATATTATGCAGCAGGCACTCAAAAACTGCAGTAGCAGGTGGGAGCATTCACATGCAAGAATGATAAACTAGGGAAAAAAAAAACTCCACAGTTTCAGACATCTCATCTTGGGAAGCTGGTGAGTTCTGGAAGAACATTCCACATTGCTTTGCCTCGAGGTGGAGGGCGGATCACTACAAACATGTGTGCTCATGTGTGCTTGTGTGTTCTACGAGTGGTCTGCAATACCTGCAGCAAGTTAGGTAGTTGCTGTAACCCAATCAAAGCAGAAAATCCTTGGTTTTATCCAACAGAGTAAGGCGCTCAAGAGTATAATAGACACAAGACATCGAGGAAACAGGATAAGCAAAGGGTTAAGCTCAGGAGAGTGAATCTTTGTCCAAGATGGAAAAATCCCACTTACCTCAGTGCCAATCCTCCTGATTAATAGCTTGACAGAAGTTTGCTACAGTTCTGGTTAGGAACATACCAGAATCTGTATTTGACAGTTCTGTCTGCACTGAAACAGCATGTGCAGGCAGCAGCAAGTATCTCTCTGCCTGTGCCACCTGTGAATGGCATCACAACACTGCATGTCCTTGGTACTATCACTGCTTCATTTCATTTTATGGACTTCACTTCCCACATTGTTTCCATAGGCCAGTTCCTTTTTTCTTCTTCCTCCATTAACTTATAAATTACACAGGACTCAATTTAAAGTCTTATTTGAAACTGTTTAAGCTATTCTACATCGATTCTTTGCAACTGGCTTTGTCCACATATCAGCTTTCTTAAGAGACAAAAAGGGCAGTAAAAGCCCTTATGAAGTACAGACCAAATGTAAGACATATTTTAGCTACAAAAAGCCCTCCTCTGCCTAGCATGACAATAAGATTACAAAAATTATCTGATTTCAGCAGCTTGCCAAGCTTATGAATCACTTGCCTGTTTCTTACTTGCAAACAGAAATGCAGACTGATTGACACTGTGTTCACTATACCTGGATTTAGGACTGTATAGAATTTACAGTCAAATTAAAAATCTCTTTAACAGGAGGTGATAGCACTGACAATAGCAAAAACTGAACCATGGGAGATGGACTGCTACAAATACAACACGTAAAAAAAATTGCAGGGACCACATGGGCTGTTACAAGTCCTGCAGTATGCTGGTTTGTGCCTGAAAGGTGGCTCTTTTAACTTCAGGCTATTGCCAAACCGTGACTTACTTTTCTCTCCAGCTGCATCTGTTACTTCTGGTTGGTCTGCCATCTCCCTCTGGCAATGTATGGTCTGCTTATTTACTGCTCCAGCTTTTACTAAGGAAAGACTTGTGCTTTCCTGTCTGATGAAGAGTGCTAATCTTTTTTTCCTTGTTTCAGCAGTTCCACAGGGACCATCATCACCATCTCTGGGCTGCTGTTCTTCCTCCACAGTCTGAGTTTTCTGGCAAACACTAATGGTGCTCTTAACTCCCCTTAAACATAAAGGTCCTTGCCCTCTGTCTCATCCCCAAGGGGCTCAGCCAAGACAAAGGGGGAAAATGCCCTTTTCCCACTACTTCAAGTAACTCTCATCTCACTACAAATGAAATTTTTCATGCTGCTGCCAACTACTCTACAGTAATTGCAATCTTAAGGTCCTTGCTAGCACCATTCCTATTAAGACCTCATAGACAGACCCTAAAGCAGGGAAGAGAGATTACAGGGAGGGGACAGTGGGACAGTACTGCTGGAAAAGGACAAAAGGAAAATGGTGTGAGGCAGAAGCATACAAAGAACTATAAAAATTAGGAGCGCTTTTCTAGGGACCAAAGGTCACAAAACTGACAGAGGGCTGAGAGATCACAAAGATGGGCAAGTCAAGTCTGTGCCAGAGAGGGTGGAGAAAGAATCACAAAGGTAGTTTCCGTACTTGTAGGATCACCATTCCAGTGAGCAGAAACTGAAAAGCAGTTCCTAAGCAGGAAAAATCCACTTGAAAGTGGATGTAACGACGGCACTTAAGACAGAAAGAATATGACGCTCATTTAGAGATGACAGTGGAAAAGAGTTGAATTGTAGGGGTTAACTTCGAAAAGCAACTTTAAAAATGTAGCTACTTCACTTCAGCAGTGATGTCATTAATAGGCTAACCTGCAGTTTTGAAGTTCATGCTGTTAATCCCAGTTTTCCATTGCATGGCTCTTGGCTGGTACTTCTTTGCCTGGTTTGTTACACTGATTTTAGGCCAAGAACTCTTGTAGTTGACTCACAGGCCACTAAGGTTTAAAATAAATAGGAAAAAAAATTGAGAAGGGACATATGACATCACTGGTGATGAAAAGGTTCTTGGTGTGTTCTGAGAAAACATTCAGATCAGAGTAAACTGGAAACAGAAAAATGGACATTTGTACTTAGGTTGACCTGGAAAACACTTCTATTAAGAAAGTGGGGTTATTTAACATAAGATTTTTAATCCTAAATAACTCCATTGTTGCCGAGGCTCTTTTTAGGTTTATATCAGTATTAGTGGATTGAATTTGTAATAGGTCTCTCATCTAACCCAGCAGAGAAGAACAGCAATTACTTGAAATGGCACCCTTGTCTTGCTCAGTGAAGAGAGCCTGAATCCACAAACTTACTTTTCTTGCCTTAACAAGGGTATCAAAGTGCATAAGGAAGTCAAAGGTGCAAAAGTGTGAGTGAAAGGACAAATGCTATAAAAACAGTAAAACAAAACAAACCAAAATGTCCAACAAGATAGCTGCCATTGTCTGATAGTTTTCTTTGTTTAAAGAGCAGAAACAAATTCACTTTAGCTACAGCATATAAACTACTCCCAAAAGGAAGGTTGTCTCCATTTTCAGTAAGAAATTCTAAGAACATGCTGTTAAGTTACCAATTTTCAACTCATTTCCTGAAAACCAACTACTGTCCCTAATAATGTTAGACCTTGGTCTTTGAAGGATGTTAATAGTTAAAAAGAGAACCCTGTGCTACTACACTCAGCCCATAAAGCGTAACTCTTTTATTAGTGTAGCTGAAGGATTAGTAGAAATGTTTGTCTAATGAATGCAGCTACTATATTTGAGCACATGCCTGAATAAGCTACTGGTTGATTGAAACCTATCTATTTTTAAGTATGCCTGAATGCTGCAAAAACTTGCCCTACTGCAGTATTACATTGGGTTTTGTATAAATGTAAACATTTTATTGGCACTAACTTGTGAAATTCACCTTATTTGCAAGTCTTATGCCTGAAACACATCATATAAAATGTACAGGAATGACTTTCCTACATCTGGTCTGATTTCCAGTCTCTGCAATGCATACAGCTTTCATGAAATATAACTTTCTGTAAATGTACCTCTTACACCTTCAGAATTAATAACTGTTTCTGTGACAGACACAAGATTCTACATATGTATGTGCATGTTTATACACGTATACATATAAGCTTACAAATACATACACAGACACAAATAGATACAATATAAATGAAAAACAATATTTTGAAACAGTTTTTGAAACACAAAGCACTTGAGTAATCACACTGAAAACAACTCCATACAGTTGATGGCAATCTTTTCTTCTTTACAGTAAGGTATTGCCTATCAAATTCCAGTTTATTTTTAAGTTCAGAGAACCCAAGTTGTACCCTATCAGCTGTTACCTTTTCCCTATTTTGTATGCACTTCTGGTACAGAGCCCTGCATGAATGCAGATGAAGAAAAAATTAGGTACTTGTATATTATTTGAATTTGTATTCCTCTGGAAATAGAATGAGTTTGTTTGGCTTCCTTTTATCTCCTGAAATACATTATGTCCATCTGTACTGTCAATCACTGATACTGAGACAGAAATACTGAACAGAAGAGCTTAGTCAAAATAATTTCAAAGAGAATTTTACAGCTTCTCTAAAGCAGGGTAAAATTAACACCTGGGTTTTTTTCTGTCTAATTTACATTGAAGAGGCATAGTTTTAACCAATGTATGTACACATCCAAAAGCTGATCTTGTAAATGGGTTCTCTATATTTGGTATAAAACATGCACCATTTTTAGAACTGAAAAATTATTCAAAGCTTTATTTCTTTCCATAGTTTTAGTACAGAGCTCTGCATGAAAGATGAGATGAGAGCTGCCTGCCTTTCTGAATGGTCAGTGTGGTGGAAGGAACACAAAGGACAATGTGACATGGAACACAACATTTACTGGCCTGTACTTGGGATGACCTGCCTGAGTCAGTGTGACCCCACCAGCCCTAAGAACATTCACTTCAGCTCATGAGTAATGTCCCAACCCCAAAAAAACACACCCAGCCCAACACAGCCCTTTGGGTGAATCAGAAGATCTTCCCTGGGTTGTAACCACCAGGGGCTAAAAACACATCATGTGTTGAACCATATTAGGTCAAAGACATAGTAACAAACCCTTTTAGACCATGGAAATTAATTCTTTTTCATACATCATACTTCCTGGCTTTATACTCACCTTCAAAACTCTGAGACATGCTTTCCCTGTCTGGGCTGGTAGAAAAAATCTCGACTCATCTGTTTTACCTCCATGTCACACCACATTAACTCTAATGGCAGACAGACCTCAAAAGGGGAAAACCCCAACACTTCTGAAGTCAGAAAGACAAAAAAGATCGGGAAGTACCTGAAGTTCTACGGTGAAGTGTAAGCCATTCCTGCAACATACTTCTTAACTGAGTCTATGCTACACTAATTATTAATTGGTAGCATGTGCTGTACATAAAGCTTTGAAAATAACAGAGTGGATACAGAGGTATTTGCAGATGTGACAAATGTATCAGGAAAAGACTGTCCAGTTTTGCTAAATTCTCAAGGATTCTGCAGTTGTCATGAGTGTGATCCAAATAAGAAGACAGACACCCCCAATAAGATGGAGAAAAAGTCTGAAGTCTGTTTAGGAAATGATTCTTCCTCTTTCAAGACTAGCTGGATTTTTTTTTTTTTTTTTTTTNTTTTTTTGACAGCCAGAGCTTTTATAGAAACATTGTCTTTATGACAACAGTCTCCTAAAGCTATTCTGAACCAAATGCTGCTGGCATGAATACAGAAAATCAGTACCATATAAAACTGACATGGTTTTTGTGTCTGGAAAGTTTTAAAAGACCTGTGATGATCTCCAAAGAAAGAGTATGGGCTCACCTTGTACCTGAGGAAAATGAAAACACCACCAACACACAGGAAGAGTTAGCAAGTACATACCTGGTAGAGAGATTTACATCAGGTGTTCAGTCTCATGGATAAAGGCTGGGGTCTTCTGGCATCATTATCTGCTCTGAAAAGCCAGACTCCTTAATGATCAGCCAGCTCCTGCCTTGCCATCTTTCACACCATGTATATTGTCTGTACATATTTAAGTTGTGTATTTATAAGGCCCTGCAGACATCTATTACATTAATTGTGACAGGAAGACTGATGTGGTGTCGTAACGCTGGTCATCCCACTGTACAGGAACACCCTGTCTGTTGTCACCAGGCTTTTCCTGCATTAGGTGAAAGACAAAGCTGCTTATGTTCCATGCACCTACTAAGACAGAGAGGCACAAATGGGGAAAAGACCTGTACAGAGAGAGCACGTGAAGCACTGTAAGGAAAAGACACTGAAAGAGCAGAATGACATTTTCACTTGACCACCTTAGGCAAAGAAACAAAAATAATTTTGAAAAAAAACAAAATCAAAGGGAAAAGGACTTGAAGGCTTTTCTACAGGCTTTTCTAATATTCCACATGAAGTGTTAAATTCCCATCTATCTTTTTTAAATGCTAGGCAGAAAACATTACACAAAAATTAATCCAGCTTCATGTTCTACACCACCAAACTGTAGCTATAAAAGTGTCTCAGGTAGACTCAGTAGAATTATTGTCTTTTAAATCAAGACAACGGAATTCAAATCTCATGTTTTCAAGCTAATCATGGGATGTAATTCTGGTTTAAAATTTGCCATAGGATTACTAGAAAAATTGAAGATTTTTCTGCCACTGAACTATTCCACACCAAAAGCCTTTCGTCCTAAAAAACTTAGTGCTGGGAACAAAATAATAGCTTTAAAGATACTTTATTTTCCTTAGTGAGTAAGGTTAAGTCACATCAAAACATAATGACAAATCAAAAAGATGGTTGTGGTGCTAGTCTGTCACAAAACTCTAAACCCATTTATTTATTTTTTTTTAAAGTCAGGTGGACTCCTCATTATATATATAAGCAAAATGGGAGCAGCTAAAGCAAACTCCCTCTGCAAAAACTTTAATGTCTCCTTTCTTTCTGGGCAATTTCAACAAAGACGTGTGCTGTCCTTCGTTAGCAGGCAACCTATTACTAAGATGGCAATTTCTGTAGGAACCTCATGTTTTAACACACGTCACCAAACAATTTATTCTCCATTCTAAGAAGTCTTACAAAGATGTGCAGCTTTATGAATGTGTCAAGATGGTTTACCCCTGCATGCATCAAAATAACATGCATGTACTGCTGCTTCAAATAGAAATAATTGTTTGGTTTACTTGTACCTTCTGGCTTTCTCTTCAGAGAGAAAATTCTTACCATTCAGCAACCGATCATATCACAGGCTTTACAGAATATAGATAACCACACCATTCTCAAAGGGAGGAGCAAGCCAAAACCATATATGCAAGGGAATTATTTCACACAGGTTTCTGGAAAACCCTGAAAAAATCTTATTTTAAAAAGAGCAGTAGCAAAGATGCTGAAAAATGAAACCATGCAAAATAGTCTAGATGAAAATAAGACACTTGGGTCTAGTCAGATGTAAGTATTTTAGATTAGACTGCAGTTTTATTGCTGCCTTAGCAGGGGAAATCCCCCTGCCTGTAAAAAGCCCAAATGAAGTACCAGTCTATTGCCCATGGGACACAAGTTATGTATATTGAATAAAACAATACTGCTTTAAGTAATAACTGTTTGCAAATCCTAATGCACCAACCACCTTTTACTTTTTTAACTGTATTACCTGAAGAACAAAAAAGACTAAATTCCTGCTCTCAGGACCCCACTCCCATCCTGTAATCAATTAACGCTGAATTGAAATGGGAAATAGGCTGGGCTCAGCTCCCACCTCTGCTGCTTGCTTTTCATCCCCTCCACACCAGCACCTCCCCTGCTTTCCCACCTGGGTGGGGAATCCTCCAGCATCCCAGCACCAAGGCGGATGAAGCAGGCAGAACTAATCCTCCATAATCACCTTACAAAGGTCAGCAGCTCTCTTCCAGGAAATCTGGGGCTGAAGGACCAAAACATGCAACTTTGTAACACAGTGGGACCAGGTAAGAAAGAATCTCAAAAGGCAGCTGGAACTTCAAAAAAAAGCTGACCACAAGAACAGTACTGTACAGAAGAGTGTTTATTGAGAGTGTTGCTGCCTAAGAATTGTTACCACTTCATCAGCAAAAGCGGTGGCAAAGGAAACATGTCATTCTTGTCATCCTGTCCCAAAATTTGGTCCATATATCAGCACTGGTCTCTCAGCTGGTTGCTCAGTTCCTGAAGTTCAGCAATCATGTTGTCCATAGCTGTCACCTCATCAGCTATCTCACCGTGAACCTCATTACTTGTTACGTCTATGAAAAGTTGCTGCACAACAAAAAGAAATACTTGTAAGTACTTTATAAATAAATACCTTTAAAAGATATATACAGTTTCTCTCTTTCAGGGGAGAGACCAAATACAGAAAACTCATCATATTTATACTGCTTTTCATAATTTTGTAAACTACAATGGTGTCTCTAAGACCATTTTGTGGCTAATAAGCAGAAGTTATGCACACACAAATAGACACATATCCTGCATATAGACCTGAAATCTGTGCTACACACCTGATATTGTGCCAGAAGGGTGAAATCTGCCTGTGGATGTGGGGTTTCCGCTCTGACCTGACTGCCTACACTTACTACCGATTCCCTGAAATTAAAGGACTTTTTCATGAAACTCAAATTAGAAGAGCATCTCACTTTCTGATGCTGCAGTTTATAAGCCCACCTGCTGATAAATTGCTTGTGAATTTTCATGACCATTTTTCCCTGTGTCATATTCTATTGCTTCATTTTCTCCAAAACCTCAATTAAATATTTTTTCACATCTGATGTCAAGACATGCATGGGTGGAGGCATTCACCTGTGTGTAACTAAGTTATATCAGAGAAAACAAAATGCTACAGAGTAATAAAAATAGATTGTTCTTAAAGACCTTAAGACATTAACAGAAACAAACAAAAAAAAAAAGCAGCTAACTCAAGAGCAATCATAATCTTCATCTATTTAACATTGAGGCTGTGTGAGGTACCACTACAGAAATATGGGGAAGGGGGGACAACCAAACATATGCTTTCACTTCATTATGTAAAGGGAGAGCGATTCACACTTCATTTGACAAAAACACAAAGTCTACATTTAGAGACAAAAACAAACCAAGAAAACAAAAGTTGCTCTGGAGTACATCTGTACATCATTATATCATTGAAACATAATGGGATAATACAGATATGTATATAAACAAAAATGTACTTAAAAGGCTTGAACCAAGGTAATCATTGTGCATCAAAACAGTATTGTCACTGAAATAAGGAACATCTTACACAAAAATAAGAACATGTTCATCCTAGAAGTACAGAAACTTCTTTGACTTTCAGCCCAAAAACCTCACCCTGGGAGGGTGACAGAACAGTTCGGTTCTTTCTGGTAAGACAGCTAAATAAATCAGGATGATATAATTACTTTTTCTTTTTTTTTTTTTTTTTCTTTCTTTCTCTACACACAGTTAGAGAAATCTATTCAGCTAGAGACAGCCTGGGGGAGATTCAAGCACCATCATTTTTTGGGCTTTGTGCCCTATGCTTCCCCAAAACAGCACCCACATTTCATGCATTTACAATGTACCTCCATAACCTTCCTCTTTTTTCTGACCCCACCTGTCAGATCCAAATGATGCATTGGGACAAGAACCAGAGGAGTGCCCACTGTGCTATCTGCCACAGCATGTGACTGCCCAGCAGGCCCTGTACAGAAAAGAGGCCAGTACCACATTTCTGATCTGCAGCCTTTGGCAGATTGTGGGTGCTTCATGAGTCTGGCACAACACAGGAGCTCAAACATAAAGTGATGGGGATCCTGGAAGCAGTGATATTGTCTCACC
This sequence comes from Cyanoderma ruficeps, assembly GCA_008694505.1. NCBI lineage: Eukaryota > Metazoa > Chordata > Aves > Passeriformes > Timaliidae > Cyanoderma > Cyanoderma ruficeps. The sequence goes on along the minus strand of VZDJ01007749.1, from coordinate 23,824,399 downwards.
TGTTCTACTGATTTGTTCCAATTGCATGGTCCTGACTACAAAATTTTGGAATTTTATTTTATCAGTTATTTTCACTTTTTTTACTCCTTCTGAGATCTTAACTAGTGAGTCTGGTCTTAGCCCATTTTTAAAGTGCTTTTTTTAGCTGAAACTAAAAATGAAAAAAACCAAACCCACACTAATATTGACTCACAGGGCAGCAACATGAGATGCAGTCAAGCTTGGACAGGCATAAACAGTGCTAAAGTGTTTGTGCATAGGATCTGACAGAAGATGACTGCGTTTTTAAACTTTTCAACACACTCTGAAAATTCAATATGACTTCAAATTAAAAGTAAGATGGAATCTTGGAAAGGATACCAACCTAGTGCGTTCATATAAAACCCTTCATTGCTAATATGACAATTTTCTCAGAAGTACCATAAAACCATTAGCTGCCAATAATATAGATGTTCATTTAATTAGCACCTTTGGAACTTAGAATTTATTAGACTCATACATTCTTAATCTTTCAGATATTACATGATCTTTCATAATATAAACTAACTGCACTCATATTCATATAATTTATGTCATTTAGTGCTTTCTCTACAGTAAAAGTCTATGCACTTCTTTTAAAGAGAAAACAATCATATTTTATGAGTAAGAGCAAAACATACGTTGTCTCTTTTTTCAACACATTTGAAAGTCTTACCTATGCCTGTATCTAAAAACTGAGTTTTTAGAAAACAGATCCAGCTTGTGTTTGCTAATGCAACTTTCCTAGGCTTTTATCCTTAAAATTAAAGGACTTAAGAGAAAATGAGCCAAGTTTAGCACACTGATGATGAATCAACACTTTGTAACACAAGCACACATTATAAAACTTCAGCTCTGTGATTCACAGTTGCTAACTCCTCTTCACAGGCAAGAAGAATCCCTTTTTAAGACAAGATGTGTATTTTAACAGAAAAAGTATGATTCAAATATGATGACTTTTTCAAGTAATTGATATCTGAATTGGTAGGGTATCCACAAAAACCAGATTAAAAATTAGTTCTATCTTTCAATAAATAACTCTTTTTAAACCACGCCAAGTGATGCAAAGTAATCTTGACACATGGGTCTTTTCTGCAGGTTTAGATCTATTTTTTTTCTGAGACTGCCCAGTTTATCCCATGACTACTCACATTAAAAACAGGTCTTTGAAATGACTGATTGCTTTCAAACATTAAATCTGTTTGCCCAACATTTTAAGTAAAATTCTACCTTACTCTAAAATGTCAATGCTGTCTCTTAGACTAGTGCTGCAATCAAAGCCTAGCAGGAAGAAGGGAAATAAAAGTTTACTTGAAACTGGAATCCTTAATAGCACTGACATGAACATCCACCTGACGGTGCACTGAGACAGACAGGTATTATTTGATCTATAATTGATTCAAAACAGAGAAATTCTGGCAACAGAACAAAGATTTCCACCTTTCGAACATTCCTACCTTTGCCTTGGATGACAAGCCACGCAGGTTGAGCCGAGCTGAAGAAAGTATCTGCAAAGCTTCCTGATGATTAGATTTGTTCTTGCTGCATTTTATAGCCACTAGAATCCAAACACAGAAGGATCCCAAACCAAAAAAGCATTATCACTCTTGCAATAGTCTTTGAACAAAAACATTTAATTAAAGATCTTGATACCCTCCACAGACAATTTTAAATGTAATATCCCCCCAAAAAACCAAGTAATTTTGAGAAGATAACTCTAAACACAACAGGTATCTATACCCTTCTTAAACATAAGTATCACAGAACAGGGAATAATCCTACTAAGTTTCATTCATTTCCTGACTGGCACACTTAATCAAACAACTTATGTGATGATCTGAGGACTGAGATGAACTGCAGACGCATTTTCACTTGCATTATGAAGTTGCTAGATCATGAAATGAATTGATTCCATGTTTACCAGTCATATCTTTACTGACTCACCCTACACAATTTCTGCCTCATTCCAAGTATATTTTTGTATGCAGTATCAGGATGATACTCTCTGTTACAGGACTCCTAGTAGTAGGAATAAATACCATAAGTAGAGTATTATTTTGTCACAAAGCTTAATAAATATTTGTTACACTCTCCATGAAAAATAAAAGTCCTTTTCAGGTAGAACGTACCATGTGCAACCTCTATGGCTCCTTTCACCACTTCCTTAAAAGAAGAAACATCTTTCTCCCAATCACTTGATTGGATTTCACATTTATGTGCCTTAGTGAGATACTGCAGTGACTGCAAGGAGAAAAAAAAAAAAAGCATTAGTATGTCAGAAAATCAACAAGGAGACTAAATTAGTTTTAAGTATTTATGAAATTAGTGGTGAATCCAGAAAATGAATCTATCTTTGCTATATTTGATTTCTTGTGAGTTGGTGTAGTGTCCTCCTCTGCAGCAGTAAGCACCAGCTGTAACACAGATGTTCTCCACCAATACTGCAGCTCAAGTATGAGAAGCATATAAAGTAACATCTGTCTAATTTTTATCTTCTAAAAATCTGTCTAGACTGATGGATGTGACTCATGTTTGCCAAGTCATCATAATTAAATGCACATGAAAAACAGAAAAATACTTGCATTCACACTTCAAACAGACAATTAATATCTAAAATAATTATAACAGAACACATCAAAGCTTTCTTCCGGTATATGTAATCCTGGGAAATATACATTTTACAGATGTAGCTATTAGTTGCCATACTACTCTGGTTCTCAGTGTGAACAGCAAAAAAAAATGTAAACAACATGGAAGTAGGGTCCCATTAAAGAGGAAAAAATAATTTCAGCAGAAGAAATTAATTTTTGCTTTTGAATTTTGTTTTCTTTCTACAGCATCAAAATATGAAACAAATACATGCCAGAAGTTACATGGTTTAGTTCAATGACAACTCTCCAGTTATCTTCTTAAAGAGTTTAAGTATAATATTAAAGAATAAAAAAAAATTTGGTGTGGTACATATATGTGAGCACAGTAAAGACTTCTGCTTTTGAGGGTTGTCACCCCAGAGGCTTCCACCTTCTCTCTCCCACCAGCATTCCAATGACTATGGCACATGTGACTGAACTGCTTATGCTGCTCTGTAAATGGCAATAAAGGGATATTAAGTCAAACCAGAGTGAATTATTATTATTTTTTTTTTCATAATAACCCAGGTTATAACTGGTAGTAGTTCTGGCAAGCAGAGGCAAGAATTTCCAAGAGAAGGAACAACAGTTTTTACGGCAGTCTGATTTCAGTCTGCATGTGTCTGACTCAGAGCAGCAAATTAGGGGGGTTTTGCTGACAGATGTCGAGGAGGGGAAAGAATTCAAAGTCTTGTGGGCTGTTTGTTTGCACTTCTGGAACCTGGATTTATCCTGAAAGGAAACAGTTATGAGCTGGGGAAAGTTCAAGGAACAGAAAGGATTCACAGCCTGGGATGGATCAGCAGGAAACTTGAAGGCTGGAAAGATTCCTCTGTGGGAAAGGTATGGACTGGACTGCATTCAGTGTAGGGAAGAAAGAAGTACTGAACAAGGAGGCAGTTCAGATACACTGAAGTGTGAGAGTAAATATATGCTAAGCTAAAGAAAAACCTCCAAAACAGAACCACAAACCAAACACTTCAGTAGTTTTACACTCCTAACTTGCAAACTTTGTCTTTGATTCAATTTACAAAGCACTGTTGTGAATTATAACTGTAGACCCTAGTGATTCACGTGGCATCAGACGTATCAGCACAACAGAAAAGTAAAAAATCCCAGCATCCAAGACACTCTTTTACAATAGCAGACATATGAGATTGTTCTTTCAAATTCCATGTTAGGAACAAAATTGGTTAAATACAATTAAACCTGCACTAAATAAGGTGCAGAATGGAAAGATATGGAGTAAAGATCAAACCCTACATTTGTAAGGAGGTGCATGACACTTCTAAAGGTTTGTTCCCATCTCTTTGTCCTCTGATGCCACAGAATAGTAAATAATGCTCTTTTAGAATTCATTGACCTTTTGCCTAATAAATATAGGTGGCAAACTGACTATACATCTAGAATTTTTCTACAGATACGGTTATATTCACTGAATATCCGACTGATCCATGATGGTGCTTGTGGCAGTAAAGCCAATAAATACTGGTTTTATCATTTTTACTCCATAATATGATTATCAGAAATCAGTGATTATTTGGTGTATTGCAAATTAATTTTTACACAGTAAATTAATATACGATGTGGCTGTAGGCAGTTTTGCTCTTTTATAATCTGGATCTATGGTACTGTCATACCAGGATATTTGGATACACATGTAAGCATACCTTAAGTACCTATAAACATAATTTCATCTCACAGGCAAGCTAGACCGTGTGATCCACAACCAGTCTGATTAGGAAACACAGTTAAAGTACTGTCTACTCTACAGATTGAAACCATGTTTTTTACTGGGTTAGTCAAAAATACCATGATGTAACCAGATTCTGAAATAATTACATTCATAGTATAGACAGGGCCTCTGCTGCTTTGCATGTCTGAGTAAGAATTTGAGGATATATTACAGGATATTGCAGTGTCTGTATTTCTGCATTCTAAATAGGCCAAATCCCTTTTACTCTTCAGCTGTAAAGAAAAATAGGGAAGACAAAAGGGAGGAATTGGAGGTATAACAGATACCACCAATGACTAAACAAGGCTCTTCACAGGGCAGAACACAAGAAGACAATGAGCAAGGCACAAAGGATTATAAATTTAAGCCCACAGGAATACACTTTGTAGGCCTAACCATCTTCCTTGCTTGACATCAAACAATCTTCCAGAGAGGCGTTTTTTGCCCAGGCCAAAGGCATACCCCCATTAGCGAACACATACTGAATGTTGACCTTGTTATTTTCAACTTCAGTGAAGATCTGATAACCCTAATTATTTTTGAACTGTGCAAGGCTATTTGAACTTTCTGAGATTTAATATCAAATGCAAAGCACACTCCAGCATACAACAAAGTAAACACTTCTAGCAGTGCAGAGTGCTTATTCTGGAAATGCAATCAACTTAATTCCTTGGGAAGTGATAAGGACAAGAAGTGGAAGTTAACACAACAATACCCAGTGATGGGTAAAGAGAAAACAATGGTTCAAAAGACTAAGAATTAAATAGCATTATTTAATTCCATTTTAAGCTAATTAACAAAAAAAAATTCTACTCTGGGTCCTCTAACTGTGGTGTAGATTATTTTAAGTGCATCTTCCCTTAGCAATTGCAAAGAACCCAGATGGCTTATGCCACAGCTGGATCATGCCTTTAAGATCCACTTTTTTCCAGAAGCTGCAATATCCTGTCTTCAGAATCAAGGATTTCAATTTAAAAAAAAAGCCAAAACTCACACCACCATTTGACTATAGATATTAGATTGTTGCCAAGAAAAGTTTCAGAATACAAATTCGGGACAATACACATATGCTGTGATATGATGTTTTGAAATGAAACACTGGTTAAAAAAAAAAAGAGAGAGATTATTTTTCAAGTCCAAGAAAACTGATGTAAAACATTTTGCTCCCGTTGTGTGTAACAAAATGTGTGCTGGATGAACAAGAAGGGAAAACAATGAGCGTATAAAAGCACTAAGGCAAAATAGGTCTGGAAAAAGAGCATGTTATACTACAGCACTATAGTTCTTACCTTTTCAATATCTTCAGCACTATCATTCTCTCCATTTCCATAAAGTTGGGCATAAAGTCTCCAGATTGCCCCATCATTTGTCACACGTGAAGTGACTCTGCCCAAGAGTTCTTGCAGCTTCCCCTTCAATCCACTTGATACCTCTCCAGCACGATCTGCCAGACCATTCACCACTGCTCTGACTAGAATAGCCAGCACCTTCAAAAAGCAGCAGGAGAGAGTTATTTCAACTTGAATCAACATCAGTATACATAATGTTATCTGTAATATTTGGTCTCTATTAATGATTGTGCCATATGACAAGTACAGAATTTACTAAGAAATACATGGAGTAATTGCACTAATTTAAACCTCATCTATAAGATTCTATGTTGATGAATGTGAAGAGGCCAAAAATCTAAGACAGAAATTTGGGTAAAGGAAATTTCGTCAGAAAATATTTTCACCCTCTAATACAGTTATAAAAAGATCAGTGAATAGGCTGAGCAAAATTAATTCAGGTAATGGAAGACACTCTTTTTAAGAGGACCTCTATTTAACAGGCTGCAGAAAGTGAAAGATGTACAGTGGATAAGATGAAAACTGGAAGGCAATGGAATACCACCCTAGGAATCTCTGTTTTTAATGCACTCCTGGTGAATTACTAGCCAAATCAGTTCCATCAAACTCTTTTACAAGTACTCATTAGTGGCCATACTTTTTGAATCACTGGCTTCAGAATGTGGGATCTGACCTGCAGAAATGCTGAGCACATGCAGCTGCTGGTGGGAGCTTGGTTTTGCATGTAAAAAATGCTACATTGTACCAGTCTTTTTGTCCCAAACTGGGCACTGAAAACTAGAAAACAGTGTCATTTTGCCTCAGTTTCTCCTCAGCAAAATAAGAAACAGCAAATGCAAATCAAGGCAGTAGATCATATGATGAATTAGAAGAAAATAAATCCCAGAAAAGCTGTGGCTTATCAAGTAATACCTGTCCTATGCAGAGCATGAGACACAGAGACCAGGGAAGAAATAAGGATGAAAACAAAATGCAAGTTTCATGAGGCTTGCATTAAAGATAGACCAGTAAGAGCTGCACAAACGCCTTCATGCTGCTACTTCCTAACTTGTGAGCCTGTCATTTGGCAACTTTAACACTTCAACATTTTTGTCTACATGACCCTAACACAATGAAATCACACTCATAGCAACATTAATACCAAGATAGTAATAAAACTAACTTCAAAGATGACCTGTGAATAGCTGCAAATCCTACAAATACACCACTGCACTACTAAAAGTAGAATGAGAGGAATCCTCACAAATCAAGATGCAGTACACTGGCAGAAAGTAATGCAAAAATTATGACAGTATCAAAGTATATTACACTTAGAATAAAACCACCCAGTTTAGCATTTGTGATATGTCACTTTTCTAAAATAATTTTTCTTCTATAGAATGACTCAATTACAATGCGTCCCAAGAAATAGCGAGTTTTATCAGATACAGAAAATCCTCGGCAGAGCAACCCAAATCAATCAAAATGGCTGATAATTTCCTTAAATAAATCTAATGCAAGAAGCGAAAACAAACATACATCTACCTTTTCAGAACTAATGGTATCTCAGTAACATCTGAACATGAGTTAAACAGCTCCCCTCTTGTCTCCCCAAAACCACAGCACTTGCTTATACTCCTTATAAAATGATATGACAAACTGGCAGTTCCTTCCTTCTTTTCAAGATCTCTTAAGAGTCACTTAAGATAATAGAAAATATGTTCAACTATTAATAATCCAAAAGTTCTGAAATTAATTTATATTCATGATTTGGAATATAAGGCAGCAAGCCCCATCATTAACCAGGTCTTCCATAATGAGTTGCTAGAAAAACACCAGCAAGTGTTGATATTTCCATTGCTACAGCAATGTAATAAAAAAACATAAGAGGTGTAAGAAAAACCACTAAACTATGTTCCCTTTGACATGGAACTAGAACTGGTCCTGAGGATTCATACGTAGATGTACGACTTCTGAATCGATTTCTCAGTTTTACAAAACTGTTAATCAAAGTCCAAAATATTAGTTCATGTGAATACCATATATAATCAACAAAAGTTTTAAAGCCAATGATATTTCATTTGTACATAAAAAAAAAAGTTTCCTTAATAGGATGCAGCAACTGTAAAATTACCCCTACTCCCATAGAGTCCTGGCTTTGCTTACACTTCTATCATAATAATCAATTTCCTTTTTTGTGTAATCCATCATGTAAGCTTTGGCACTACAGCAGTTAAAATGAAACTAGTGTCAAGACCCAGATTACAGGGTCCATTAAACAGTAATGGATCATTAATGCTACTTGGTTGTGGGCACTTGTTAAATAAAGTTACTTCAAACTGCAAGTGAATTGTACTAATCATACAAAAGTACTCACAGTGTAGCAGTGTAGCATTTAGGTTGCCATAAATGTTAAAATTTGTATCTTTGAGAGATTTTAAACTGCCATACACACTAAACTACTAGAAATGTGCTCTGTTGGCCCAAGATCTCAAACAAGCAGTAAAGGATTTTTTTCACTGGTTGGTTTTTTTGTGTCTCTTTTAATGAACTGGGGAATATATATGATCAGAGAGTTCATGTTTAGTATGACATCACACCATCTGCATTACTCCTTCTCTTTTGCTTTTGTGAATAATGTGTTTACTACAAACTGAACAAAAGACACTCTGAGACAAAACCTTAGCAATAAACCAAACAATTTATAAATGCTGTCATTTTCATCAGTTACTCTCATTTCACAATTGTTCTCCAAACAACTCCTTCCATGTAAAAATCCTCTTGGTCAAACCATTTTTAGATGCTTCCCTAATACTAATCCAACTTGACATTGGCCCAAGAAAGATGAGAACCCTCAGATAACAGATCCAAAATGACAAATCTGCAGCCTGTGAGCTCTCACTATTTCCCCTTCCAAATTAAGGATTTTATAATAAAGACAATTGCCATTTGTGAGCTACTTAGGTGAAGTAGAGCTCCAGAAATCATTAATTCCTACCCTCGCATTTCAAAATCCCCTTGGAATGTGCTCTTATGGCCTTTTGTTAGAAATGGTTTGGCAACACGAACTGATGAAATGAGGATGTTACTTGATGGAAAGGGTACCAGAAAAATTTTGTTAGAATCAAAATAGCACAGAATTGCAAAGTGGAACCCTTTGTCTATACTTCTGTATTCACAATCTTCGACAGCACATAACAAAGATGGTTTCTGAAACACTATATCTAAACAATTTTTCCAACCACAAAATAACTTAGTCATTTACAAAGCTGCAACATTCCAAGTAAAAAAAGATTGATTACCTCCACAAGCATGCATGTGATGGAAAGTGGTATAATCAGGAGTTGCAGAAACATTCCAGGTACATTGACTAGCTCATACCAATAATACAGAGAACAAATTGATGATTATAATAAGTAAGACTTTCTCCTTGGGTACTTTTTAGTGACTGATTTACTAGTGGAAACTACCGATAATTCAGTTGGCCTTTATATTTGATTACATAACACATATATTGAAGGTTTTTCAGGTATATTTCTCAGCTTTGTGAACATTTAAAATACATGGAAATGTGAAGAATTTTAAGAACCAGCAAGGAGGGAAGGCAAGAAAGTGTGCTTTTAACATTTACACACAATGCTAGCAAACTGATACTTTTGAAACTGTCCTTTGATGTAATCTTTTACTGCATTGTTTCCAATTTATAAAGAGCCTTTTAGCTCTTCCTTGTTCAATCTGCAGAATCTGTGCATACATATCTTCAAGCTTCATGATATCATGATATCATGATCTCAGAACCTTTACCACAGGAATGGCATTGTTAAATAATGAGAACAGCACAGAAGCAAAATTTCCCAAATCAGTGTGCTGTACCCATAAGACTGGCAGGAAGGAGAATAATCCAATCCTAACAATCCTGTTAGGCACAAAGGCCTAGCAGAAATCACCAATAAGAATCTGAATACTTTACTATTATTAGAAGAAAAAAGTGATTTAAAAATATGACTTCATGCTCTTCTGAAATAAAATAAAAAAGTCTGGTATAACTACAGAAATCAAGGGCATTTCAAATTGTACCTTCAATTGCACACTTGTAATGGATACTTTCAGTCTCACAAAGGATACTCTGCAACAATGATTATGCTGAAGGCAGTTGGTTTTCACAAAGAACTGGAATCAATGACTCAACTTGTTTCTTCCAGTCCTGTGCATATTTATTTTTTTTAAAATTCCTACCTTGTTTCTCAGCACTATGTCATGTAGCTTAGTAGTCTACCAATTAAAATCTATGATGACTACAAATATTAAATATAACCTGAGAGAAGATGATACTATGTTGAATGAAAACAATGGTGTATGTTTTCATTTACTCATGTTCATGATTTCACATTGCCAAAATACAATTGCACAAGATGGTTATAGGTCATCCCTATTTAAAACAGTCCAGCTGGAAAAAAGGAGAGGCTCACCAATTAATGGTGAACTTTGTAAACAATTTCAGCAGAAGCTTTTATCTGCTTTTTTGTTTTGCTACAGAAATACTCATCTCCTCCTTGTAAGATAATTGTTTCAAGCCTGAAATTCTCTAATCAGGCTCTGAGGTTTTTCTTGGCAACTAGTAAAATCCTCCGAATTGAGGCAACTGTATTATACGTTACTATGAAATCCACAACACACTTCACATATCAGAGGCCAAAGTTAAAATTAAGATGCAAAAAGAATTTAGGAAGGATAGCATATATACTTCTGTAAAAGTTATAAAAGTTGTACAAGAACAAAACAAAAAAAGTTATGCAACAAAAATAGAAATCTAATATAAGCAATATCCTCAAATTCTTTAATAAAATGTACTACATAAAATTTGACATATAACAGTAAGAGGCATCTGTATCATCTCAAAATATCTCAAATGGGCAAATATATGTAGGAACCTCTATTCCTAGTCAGCTGTCAGTCTGTTTAAAATAATACAGTAGACCACCCCTGAAAATGCTATTTTAAGTAGCAATTGAGAAGAAAATTTATTGAAAAAAGCCAACCATCTACAAGATGCTCCATGACAGGCTCCACCAGTGCTACAGTACTCCAGCTGCCAAGCACACGAATCTTTACCACACATAACACAGTTTTCCATTGACACTCTTTAGTGCTAATGTTTAATGTTTAGCTATATCAAACCTAAAAGATTTTATTAATACAGAATGTTATCCTGTGCATAACTGGCTTTACTAGTAATAAGTATTGCATTCATGTACAATTTATTAAAAAGTAATGTGAAGAAAGTATTTGACACCCCTGTCCCCATGACCATATGAGATATTTCCACAATTGTAACTAATTGTAAGAGATGGTCCGAAGATCCTCATCTGCCTCATGACCATCGTCAAGGACAGAGACTGAAACCCCTAAAGGACTCTAAAACCCCAACACAGGAGTTCTGGTCTGGCTGAGGTGGGACATTTGCCAAGTGTTGCCTGTAGGTGTGTTCGATGGAAAAAACTAGCCCTCATTTTCATCGGAACATCAGAACCTGAGCAGAAACAACGGGCAAGTCACGGTGAATTGACTGCACTTGCTGACGGCTGTACTTGTTCTTGTCCTCTCAAAACGAACACCCCGTAACAATCTCCCCACCTTCTGGCCAGCTGCCTGCGGCATTGGAAAGGACTATAAAGGCCCCTGAGTTAACCAAAGACTTTGAGATCTCCCCACAGAAGAAGACGGATCTATTGGCCGGACCATGAGGATTTCATCTCTCCATTGGTAGCTATTACCCACCCTCTCTTTCTCTTTTCTTGCTATCCTTTACTTCCTTTCAAATCCTTCTATCGCATTTGCTGTTGGCACTAATAAAAGTGCATTTGTTTTGATGAATACTGAAATCCCCTCAGTGTTGTTTTTGCACTCTGAGATCGGTTAACGAACCATCACAACTCCCACTTGCATTAGCGGATCGTGACACTAATTCTATCTGCTCTCTCCTCATCACTGGACTCAAACTCCCAGGAGTCAGGAAAGCTACTTTTTTTATGGGACAAGAAACAAGATCCTGCAATCCATGAGCATCAGCAGCTGGTTCCTCTTATCCTGGTACTACATAATCTCCCTAAGAGCTCAAAAGCTCTTCAACCAGATCTGCTAATTTTGCAATGGCTTTTAGAGGTATTCTACTACTCTCCTTGAGAGATTCTCTGGCTTGCCTTGCAGATTCGTCTCGCTATTTTCACTGAGTGTACAGAACCCTGCTTGGATCAGGACCCTGTTTCAGGCAAGGTAACATCCCAAGTAGGTTCTCTGGATTTTGTCCAGCGTACACATAAAATTTAACTGAACTACAGTGAAAGATGAGCAAAATACCTCTTTTATTTTTCTTTATTCTGGTTATTAATAATCAACATTATGACCATAATGCATTCAATTTACTTTCAAAGGCTCATTTGTGGAATTTTCCATCACATGGGAAAAGCTTCCCTTGCTTTAAACTAAATCATTTATATTAATTCTGATGCAGAGATATGCAGCAACAATATGGAAAGATGGGATTATGCACTGAATGTTATATAAAAATAGGCCTTAAAACTGCAAGGCTCATGCATGTTCTTTCACAAAGTCTTTTGCAATTTGGATGCAAAGGTTTTCAGTTTTGTCCACTTTAATTTTCAATATTTATTCTTAGAGTCCAAATCTCCAAAACTTTAATCACTTGCCCACCTAACTTCATTGGCACATGCACTGTCATTACTGTTACCTCTATCAGCACCTATCAGCAGTCTCTCTGTCTCAGAACAAAAAATGGTGAACATACAGAATGACTAAATACGAAAACTTCCCCACCTGTGTATCCTTGTACTTTTCTCTTAAGTCCATGAGCCGGTGATAAGCTTTAATTGCTTCTGAAAACTCTCCAACATCTGTACTTGTCAGAAGATAGTTCTCCCATATTTGCCAGTGCTCATAGTTGCACTTGAGAGCTTCTTGGAGGGTTCGAAATGCTTTGATCCTAATCAAGAATAAAGGAATAACAGAAATTATTACAGAAGATTTCTACACTGAAATCAGTTGGCATAGAATCAACTAAAAAACTACTTATTTAAAAAATCACATTTAGAACACAGAGCAATGCAAAACTATTGCTTGTAATTTACAATACTGATAATTCCTTAATCTCTCTTGCAAACTATTTTGTATTAGTTCATACACAACAGTACACTCTGTAGTTCAAACTAGGTAAATGCTCTTAGCTCTGGTAATTTTTTTTTTTCAAAAATTTATCAAAATTTTGCCATCTCTGTCAATATTTTCCTTTCCTAATTTTTAACTGGAACCATGAGAAAACAATCTTACTCACCCCGCAGTTGTAACACACATTAAAAAATGAAAAATCAGTGAGTTTGTGACAGATGCAGAATGGTATTGACTTACTTAATCACACAGAGGAAGGTTACTTGACAGCTTTTTGTGATTTATTTTAAACATTTACACATGGCAAACATGTATATCCATTGCACAGAAGCCCATCATTTTCAACTGTTCTTTTCCTTAGGTCAGGTGGAAGGTTTGCCTACACCCTCTGCTCCCTGATGCTGTGCTGGTCAGTACAAATGTGTCAGAATGGCCCCAACCACTACTAATGTCCTCCTCCAATCTGACCTATCTCATACTGACAGGAGAAAGTGTTATGGAATAAAGGTGGAAAGCAGAGTTCCTATAAAATCATCATCAAGTTACAAAGCATCTTTAGTTTTTCATATGCATTCACTGCAGGCAACTCTTGACAATTTCCTTACCGAAGGAGAGCAGTAATGGCATCCTCTGATAAGAAAATGTCATTTGAAGTATATGTTGGTAAGGTTTGTAGTTTACTCTTTAAAGCCTTAAACATTACTACCAAAAGTGGCAATAAATTTGAAACTTTAAAATAGCTCTGCTAGAGAATTGGAATGATACAGTTCTTTCTAAGACACTGAAGTTGGACAGTCATGACATGTAAGAAACCACAAAGGAACGGATTTCTTTAAATTAAGACTTGAATCAGAGCTTTCCTAGGCTGGCAAAAAAATCTTCTTTGGTAAGGCATAACAATACATATCTTCTTAATAAATATCATATAAAGATGGCCTGTTATCAAAATTTGCAGTTCACTTGCTCTATATTGCTTGAGTAAGTTATTGAAAGTGCTTTCTCTAAAGAAAGACAACACAAAGATATTGTTGGCTGAGTTTCAAAAAGAAGGTCCAAGAGAGTGTAAACACCCCAGCCAAGACAATGTAATATCTAAATAGTTGATCAGGCCACTAGAAGTTTGAAATAGCTGGTCAGGGCAAAACATAAATAACTGCCAATCTAAGGCCATGATATTAAGAGTTATCAAATATACACAAAGAGCAAAATTATTTGAGGACAGCAAATACACTGATACAGCAAAATTATTTAAGGAGAACCGGTCATTTGTCATAACTAGGGCAGAACAGTTCACATGCAGGATCTTCCCACATTCACTCACCTTTTCTCTCACTTCTCATATATATTGATAGATGTAATGCTGATGAACAAATGCACTAACAGTTGAGTTTTCTCCACTGTTAATAATCTCACTAAGGGATTTCAGACCCCGATTTCACTAGATTAAATTAGAAAAGAACAGAGTCCTGTTCCTTCTGTGGATTTTGCTACAATGGAAGTTGGGATCTGCCACTGCTCTCTGACAGGCCGGAAGGTGCTCTGCCTGACTCATGTATTGTTTCTGCAACTGCTCTTAACCATCTGCAGGGTTAGCCTGTATCATCTCCCCTATCTTCCTGAAAACTAGTAAACTATCAGGAGAGCAGATGCCAGTAAGATGGAAATGTAAAATCCAGAATGTCAAGATACCAAAGGGATGGGACAGAAATAGTATTCCACAAATCATCGGTCTTACTATGTAATAAAATTCTCCAGATTCACAAAACAAATCCCATGTGTATTTAACCAATCACATAATGATGAAGTATCCTTAGCCAGTTAAGTAAATTCATACCCAGACAGGAAACAGTAGGCAGTACATGTGCATCATCTGGTCTTGGAAACCAGGAATCTTTCATATGAAGGACGGAGGGCCAGTCCCAGTTTGTTCTGAGAAATCTGAGACCTACATTTCAAAGACCTTCTGGCACACAGAAGTGGTTTTTCTGGTAAACCAAAGCAAGGAGTTTGTTCTCATCACAATTAATTTTTCTGGAGGAAATTCAGAATACACAGAACTTGTGGAGTCTTAAAAAGCAAACAACCCCAAAAATCAACAAAACCCCTGTCCTTTGGGTGTTAGCAAGTTGCTTGCATACAATTTTCAAAAAGTACTTATGTTATATTTGTCTGTTTTGTGAGACTCTGCCAAGCCTTGGCCAAGTGCACAATCTATGAGTGGGCCTGCATTAAAAGCCTTGTTAGAGTAAAGCTGGATTTTTATTTTTTTTAGGGAGTGAAAGAAAACTATTAACCACCTTACTTTTGTTTTCCTTTTTTTAAAATCCTCACTCCACTTATTTTTTTTTTCTTCTGGCAGGCTTGAAAAATAAAAATTTATGTAACCCCACACAAACTATTCAAGTGTACTGCTATGGATATTCTCTGTTTTGAGACTGAGTTAAACTGGCTCACATGCAGTCTTGACCTGTAAGTGACTACACAAATAATCAAAGAAATTGCTATTCCACAGCAAGTACAGGCCACCCTCGGCTATGAGCATGTAATACTCACTTTAAATTTACTGTACATTGAGTCCTACCTCACATGTTTCCTGTGGAAATAAAGCTCAGTAACATGCCCCCATTTATTGCTTTTGCTACCATATCAAATAGGTTACAAGTTTTGTATGTACTTAGCATATTAGATCACAAGAGTAGATTAAGAATAGTAAAATTCAACCAGTAAACTGAAACTAATCACTCAGTAGTTTCTCAGTCTTGTGCAGATTGACAGAAAATGATTTTGATTAAAAATACTTTTATGAAACAAGCATAAGCCAGTACACTGAGCATCTGACATTTTGAATTGTACAGAAAAGAAGGAGCAAGAACCACATGAATCGCACATACTCAAGGCACTGCTGAAGATGGAAGGAACTACTGGAAAGTTAAAACAAGTCTTGCTTTCTATCACTTTTTAGCCTTGTGTCTTTATTCTAACACTTCATTTTCTCCTCCCTCCTGCTCCCATTGACATATCCATCCCTTAAGTCCATATTGTTTCTCACTTTTCCTATATATGTTTATAAATTTACACTTTTATGCAAACTTACTCTTCTTTCTCTATTTTTTTACTTTACCTCCTGACTACATAACCATATAAATCAATGTCAGATTTCAAGTAAGGTGTTAAAAAAGAATTCATCTTATTCTTTTGTTTCCTTCTTTGGTGGCAAGTTATAATGTGGAAATTCTTAATTATTAAATTATCCCAGGTAAACTTTTATTACATTGCGTCGAAATACAAAACAAGAGTGGGAGTCCACTTAGGTCAAAGCCTCTCGTATGAATCATTAGTTTTGAAGGAAAAGAATAATCCAGCTAGCATGTGTGCAGATTTCCATCTGCTTTTGTATATAAAAACCAAGCTGTCTGGTTTTCCCTTAAATCTACAAAGGATAATATCCTATGAAATTACATAGGTCTGAATACATCATTTGTTTGAAACAGATCTCTCTTCTTAACTTCACAGTCAAAGTAGTTTTTATTATTCATCTTTATTATGAATATTTTGTCCTGGTTGTACTTACTACATCACAAATACTTCTAACAAGAAAAAATTGTAGAGAGAGGCTGCTACTTGTATAAAGGTTATAAAATTATTATAAAATTATTTCCTCTAAAATAAAGTAGTTACCAGTGATTCAAACTGGGATAGAGAACTGAAGGGCTAAGAGTTACAAAATATGAGTGAAACACTTTTATAATAATAAAAAACTCAATGTCAAAAAAAGGGAAACCGCATTTATTTGTTTTGGAAGCAATATCTTCTCATACTTTTGAAGTACTTACTTCTGTTTTAATCTGATATAAGCAGTTGATAAATTGTTCCAAGCCTCAGCATTCTGGAACGATAAAAGGAAAAGTACCAAAAAAATTATTTACTTACATTGTGCCTACTTGATAAAAATATGCAAGTGAAACTACTGCCAAACATCACTGATTTTGCTCATCACACATATTGACACACACCTTCTACACAGCAGTTAAAATATTACATAGAAATATAAATTATATTAAAATTGAAATGCATAAATATGACTAAATCAGCAATCAGGTATATACATATTAATTAACTGCTTTGTGGCTACAATACACCAAGTCAGCTCTTTCCTTCAGTCTCAGCTGTAAGCAGGCATCCTCTTCTAGGATCTAGCTGGGATGGCTGGAAAGATCAGTGCTCCCAGCAGCTCATCACTTCTCACTAGCTGGAAGCTACTTAACCTGCACCACTCTCTGTTACCAGACAAAAATGATCTGGTGTCCCCTAATGCACATCAGGTAAAACCAGCAGAGATGTGCGGAGATGATTCCTGCCCTTTGCCTGACACTGCTGTTAATGTGAAGCCCCATCACTGAATTCAGCAAAGTGAAAACTGGAAATGATTTGAAGAACAGAGTCTGAATGTACTCTGGTACTGAGGCTTAAGGAGCATTTAACTCATGCTGGGAAACCTTTCTGAGACTTAATTCATGAAAATGGTCAGTACATTGCCACAGCTGCAGATCTATAAAGACAGGTTTTGCCTCCAACTGAGAGCCAGTCCAGCACCTTTTACTCATAAAAAACCCACCATTTAGCCCATTGAGAAGTCAGATGGCTTGGTCATATGAATACAATTAAATATAGGCCCTAGAGAGATAAGTGAATCCAGTTTTAGTATCTACTTGGAAGTAAATTTACTGCACTGAACAAAAACAAAAAAGCAATATACAAAGTAAGAATTCCATTTTTGTCTGTATGTGCATTTTTTCCCCTAAGGATGTTATTGCATTTTATAATAAAGAAAAAAATAATACTCTGTCACTTATCATTTCTCTTGGAGAAAAGACTGAGTGACAACAGTTTCTACTGAGAAGATGGCATTAACTCTAAGCAAGCAAGAAGCTGAAGTCAGGCCTTCTGGCAGAAGTACTGTCAGTGTATTCGTCAGGTAATTCAGCAGGCACCTTCACTGTCTCAATGTACATTCAAACAACAGTATTGTACACATGCATGCCCTGCATCTTGAAAATATGGCTATGCTATATTCTCCCTGTGCTCTTGAAATACACAGTTACAAATTTACTCATCATACATGAACTTAATTTTTTTTTTCAGGAGAATTTGATTACTTAGAGGACTAAAGATTTTAATATAACTTTTTTTTAATCTCTTTTTAGCTCTCCTCAAAATTTAGTCATTCCCTTTTCTCTGTTTTAGCAATGTGTGCAAGCATAAAGGAATTTTTCAAATATATTTTGACATTCACACACTCATACTTCGACAAAGTTAAGTACTGGGTAAGTATTTTTATGATGCCTTATGACAAAAATATATCCTTCATGAACAATTTTAATTTATTCAAAGGGCTAAGGTTTAAACAAGTTTTTCATTATTGCTTTGCTTGTTTATAATGAAAACATCCTTGCTGCTTTTAGATAAGCCATCTGTATCGTTTGTTCAAAGGTACATACATCTGGTTCCAATGTCACACAGCGCTGGAATGCTTTGGCAGCACCTTCGTAGCCTTCTAAAGCAATGTATGCACAGCCCAAGGAAAACCATACACCTAGCTGGAGAGAAAAAAATAATGGTTACCTACACACATGGATATTTCAGCACAAAAGAAATAATTTGGCCTGGGTAAACAAACATACAACTCTTGCTGATTTTTACCCATCTTCAGCTATAACAGTATTGTACTGGAAAAAATAATATCCTGTATGCTGATCAGAGAAAAACTTCAGGTTCAAAGTTTTAATAAATATGGATAAACAAAGGTGTTGACTGCATGAAGACCGCATAATCATTTGTGAAATACTCTTTAACAATCCATTTTCATTAGACGTTTTCATGTTTTGCTTTCATTTGTGAAAAATCCACATTCACTTTATACTACTACAATTAGGTCAAATGATAAACACTAGGAAATGTTTTTCAAGGTAATCACATTTTACAAAAAATATCTCAAATGACCCAACAGGAACAGTTCAAAAGTACCGTTCTTTCTACTAGTCAGAACATCGACCTTCTCAAGTTTCTATCGCAATGTTTGGAGATAGAAATGTATTTAAATAATGCCTTGCACAGAGAATGGAACCTCACCAGTTCGGTAATTCTGCATTTTAAGTCTCTAGTTGTTACAACCAAATACCTCTCATCAATAAAGATTCAACCGGGGAGGAGAGCTCAGCACCTCCCTTCTCCATTCCCCCTTCTCAGGGAGCTGTAGAGAGCAATGAGGTCATGTCTCAACTTCCTTTTCTCCAACTTAGACAAGCCTGCTGCTCTTAGGATGTTCCTTCCAGTCAGCCCTTTCTCCAGCTTTGGAGACCTCCTTTGGATGCTTTAAAGGACTTTCATGTCCTTCTTAAACCTCCTTAAATTATGGGGCCCAGAACTGCATACAGTGCTCAAGGTGAGAACAATAGACAGCAGGTTAATCCTCTCTTTTGACCAGCTGGTTGTGCTGTGTTTGATACATTCCAGGATTCACTGCCCATCCCAGGACTGGCTTCCAGTCACTGATGACACACAGGGAACTGCTGCCCAATTGTACGGTGTCTGGTACAAAGCTGCACCAGGGGAGGTTTAGACTGAACATTAGGAAGCATTTCTTTACCTAGAGGGTGGTCAGACACTGGAACAAATCTTCCTAGAGGTGGTTGATGCCCCAAGGCATGCCTGCTTAACAGGCATGTGGACAATGCCCTCAAAAATGTGCTTTAACTTGGTCAGCCCTAAATAAGTCAGGGAGTTGGACCAGGTGATAATTTCAAGTCCTTTCCAACTGAAATAGCCTGTTCAACACTAAATAGTATCAGATAACAGCATAAATTACAGCAAAATAAATTTTCACAGCTCTTCCACAGCAAGTTCCTGATTTGCCACGTGGTTAATTCCAAAAGACCTGCAAGTTTACCAGTATTACTTTTTATAAAAGTTCTGTAATTCAGAAAATTATTAAACTCTAAGTACAGTAACAGAACATTTTTCTGACAGCATTATGCTTTTTAAATGCATGCTGTCAAACAAAACAGGACATTTTATAAGGTGCTGCAAAATCATACCAGGTACTACTACCCTACTGCAATAAATTCAGCCATTTCTCCATTCTATCTGCCAAGGTGAAAAAAAAAAAGGTTTTTTGGAAAGGGAAAGAGGTGGGGAAGAGGAAGATGGAAAAACAGGTTACATTAACTTTGTATTGCACAACAACATAATACTTCTTGAGGTGTCTATTGAATGCTTATATTCTCTTGTGTTTTGGGTACTAGTTCTGAAGCAGCTAAGTCTGATAACTCATGTTTTTTTTTGGGAAATCATAACAAATATTTAAACACAAAAACATTACCTTAAAAAAAATTTCAAATCGGACTTTACAGCATTGTGGATAACACTGTTGGTTCATACACAAGGAGCTTCTACCTCGACTAATTGCAACTGTAGCAAACATTCTTAGAGTTCTCTCCACTGCAAACTCATTTTCTTGTCTCTGATACCCAACTTATATGCTATATGCTTATACGCTATATGCTGACTTAATTGCTATAAAATTTATAGTTAATCTGCTTCAGAGCTTAGATCCCAGAACACAAACACATTACATTGACCTTTGTCAGACCTGGCAGCCTGGTGAGCAATCTTCATGCTACTGAGAAAAGAACAGCACAAACTTGACAATAAAGATATCCTTTTGCTTATGAGGGTGTAAGTGGATGGCCGGCCCATCCCTGGACCAGGTGGATAAATAGGTGAAGGCAGAATTGGCAACAACATCTGGTGTGGGCAAACATGAAAACCTACTTTTCAGTACAGTCAACCTGTCACTTTCATGATTCATAAACTCATCAATCAAGGAAGAAACTACACACAAAGAGAACAATGTGTTTCTCAAATTTCAGATGGTAATATTAATAGTAAATAAACATTTAGTCAATCTAATTTTTTAAGGCTCTTTTGTCCATCAAGTTTCCAAAAGTCCAACACTCTCACATAGCTGCTGTCTCATTAACTCCCCTTTATTGTCTTTCTAGGTCAGTAACTTTCTGAACAGGAAAAGCAGGGGCAGAGACAGGAGCAATCAAGTATGAAATTGAAGGTTAGTTCCAACTTTATAGCTCACAATACAAGTTAAACAGTGCTTCTGTAAAGGGTGAGAGGAAAAACAGTCACCGCATGTCTTATAAATCTAATGAGTAACAGCAGCACCTTCTCACTTCTGAATTGTGCAGACTTTCACCACTGGAGAACTGACTCTGTAAGCTCTTTGACCTCTGGAATTGTCTGTCAAGCCTTGCAAGATGCTTATAGTGAAAGTACAAGATAAATGCATCTGTCATCCACAGTTGTGCATTAGATCAAGTAATTCTGTGAGCAGCAGTGCGAACGAACACGAGTTTCAGGTATATTTGAAGTTGAAGGCTTTAATTTCTTTGTGGGTTCTCCAAAGACTGATACAGTCATTGGCTTATACAGCAAACACCTACCTCAAAGATCTCAACCACTCTTGATTGGCTGGCTAAAAAGGACACAAGATTGAAAGAGGGTTGAGAATGATTTTATCCATTACATATTTTGGGTAACCACTTGATGCAGTCTAAAAATCTCTTCCTTCAGAAAGGTTTCTAATAACCACAAAAAAATTAGAATTTTTTTGTAACAGGGAGTCTTTGTTTACCTGATAAATTATTCACAATTCTGGGAACAAGTTAATAAATCAATTAATTGATTAATATTTTCATTGTATTAAAGTCCTTGCATTTAGAATCAATTTCCAGTCTGCTTTTCACCCACAAGATGCCCTAGAATAGGAAACAATTAATCTCTGTAGTCACAGAATACAGACAGAATTTAGAAGACAGTTATGTCAATCTGCACTATCTAGCTGCTCAATCTGTTTGTTTGAAACAATTTGACTGAATCTTAAAAAGAGCTTCCTAAGCAACAAGAGGAGGAAATGTTCACTTTCTTATATGGACTGGCCTATTTTTCTTGGATTTCCTTTCATTCTAAACTTCCTTTGGATAGGATACAAAATAAAAAAGCATTTCAGCAGAATATTTCTCAGTTTTGAGCCCTGTAGGCCATCTTCTGAAGCCCATTATTATCTGGAAGTCCTCTCAATTTAAATAAAATTCCTATCTGAGTAATATATATTTTGCTGACATTTTTGGTCATTTTCTTTTCCATTCTAAAGATGTTTAAAAGTTGTCTGGAGTTCATTTGAATAAGAATAGGACTCTGATTCACTGGAATATATTACATCAGCGAAATACAAAAAAAAAGCTTCATGAAAACTACTTGAAAGGCTGGAGGCCTTTAAAATTTTTCTAAAGCAAAAGTCCAGTTAGTCACATGGTACTTAAAACAGCAGCTTCAGCAGTGTTCTCTGGGGGCAAGAAGAAGGAAGACCCTGCTTTTGCATGGACCTAGAAATGGCTATGAGGAGCACAATTTATATACATAAACAACCGCAAAGCTTTTTTAACTTTTCAAGACCTTCCACAGGGTGAGCCTTATTGGCATGGCATCTCCTGGCTGAGAAACTGAAACAAGATTACAAAAGTTGTCTGCAGAATAGCTTGCAAAGATCAGCAAGAGAAACCAGCCTCATCAAGAGAAGTCTTTTCACTGTGGTTTCAGTTTTGATGCATTGTTGTAATAGAAGCTACTGTCATCACAAGTGTAACACAGTGCTTCTCAACGACTCCAGAACAAGACAAACCAGAACACTTGAAAAACATTTCTGTGAAATAAAGACATCAGAGTTTGTAACTCAAAGCCAAGGAAAACTTAGACAGGGCAAAGGGACACTTCCATTAAAATTGGCATCCCTCTTGTAACTGTTTTGCTTTATACCTTGTTCATCATTTATTTGATGGCAATTATTAATTTACAGTGGCTTCATCTCTTTGAAATTTCTTTGAAAGAGTGCTACAGGCAAAGATTTACC
This sequence comes from Cyanoderma ruficeps, assembly GCA_008694505.1. Classification (NCBI taxonomy): domain Eukaryota; kingdom Metazoa; phylum Chordata; class Aves; order Passeriformes; family Timaliidae; genus Cyanoderma; species Cyanoderma ruficeps. The sequence continues at coordinate 23,801,527 of VZDJ01007749.1, read as the reverse complement.
TGCATGCAAAGACCTGGATGCAAAAGGATGGCTTCATTTCATACTACCATTTTTAGCCAGTCTTCCAACTACATGGTGAAAATTTTGCTAAGGATAGTAACAAACTGTTATTTTGACAACTGTGCCTAGAACTGTCTTTTTAAAAAGTGTCATCATTCAAAACTGAACACAGGAACTAGAACCAAAGCCGTATGTGCATCATTTCCCAACCTGCATAGGATTGATCTGTACTGAACGTTCAAAGCACTCCACACATTCCCTGAATTCCCGGTTGCGGAGATGGAGGAGGCCTTTGGAGCGCTGGGCGCGGGCGCTGCGGTGCCTGGAAAGCTCCCAGGCCTTGTCGTAATAGTGGTGGTCTTTAAGAACATCACCAAGCAAACAATATAATGCTGGTGTTTCCTTCTTCTCCAACTCCCGCCTCAGTATTTCTTCTGCCTGTTAAAGAGCAAAGAGAAATCAACACATGATGAGACTATTTATTTTCAGTTAATTACCGACCTGAACAAATACTGCTTTAGCACCTTGCAATCATCAGCTGAAGATTAAGAAGTAGAGCTAGTGAGGAAACAGTATCTTCACCCAATGCAGTAACAAAGATAAAGTCCAGAAAGAATCTGGTTCCAAAACGATGTTTAAAACATACTTCAACATAATATGGTGGCTTTTGGTTTAACACACCAAAGAAAATTAAACCATAAAAACAAGGAGCAGCTTACTCCTTTCTTTACATCTTAGGTATGTATTCTGTCCCAAGAACAAATATCAGCCCTCAACATCAAACCTACACCTAATTCACAGCAATGCAATATCAGCACCATCAAGGTATTTGGAATGCTAGAAGTTTATTAATTTTTATGTGTCCTAGTAAGTACTCTTACAATTACTTTCATTTCCTTTTCTCTAATTGCTCTTCTCTGAAAACAGGATTTCCATTCTATTATGTCTGAAGACAAATCTACTTTCATACTTTTGGTTGTGGAAATGCTATGCTTTTACAGAAGATACAGAAATTACAAATTTAACTAAATGTTTAAAATAAAATATATTAGAAATATATACAGCTTTATGAGAAAGAAGACACAAATTGCGTCTCCCAGACATCTATTATAGGCTGTAACTAACTTTTGAAAGCTATTTTTCTTAGGACCACTATCTTTGCTCTAACAATAAAATTATTGTTTCTCTTTTAAACAAGAGATAGTCTGTTTTCTGTGGATTTTTGAGAAGATAAATACACTGGACAGATGATCTGTTGCTCAGACTGAACCTCAGTCCCTCACTGCAAAAATGCAACATACACAATTCAGATCAGCATAATTTTTCTTTTAGAAAAGACCTACTTGAACCAAAATCAAGAAAGATCCAACATAGTCTGAATTAAGGTTCGACATTGTAACTCCACTCATTCTTCTATTGTAGCTTGTTTACCTACAAGGAAACCTGACATCATCTCTGCATCTAAATTATTATTAGTTTTCCTGCATAAGAATTGCTTTCTTCAACCTTTAGGTGATCTTTAGAGAAGCAAAGTCTTCTACTATTCCAATCAGTAAAATTCATTAAATCTATTTTAGTAAAATGGCTGTTTTACTTTGGTTTGAAATACTTAATGCATAGCAATTTTAGCATCTCATTCTTACTACTATTTTTGTAAAATAATAGTACAGTCTACAAATATTTGAAGTGCACAAGTGTGAAGAAGGGTTTGATTTCTAAAAGAATCTTAAAATTAGCAAAAATAGAATCCCATTAAGAAGAAAACTGGTGGCTAAATATTAGGAAAATAACTTCACGGCAAGTGTTTTTGAGACCCTATGGAATAGTTCTCTAAAAAAAGCCAAAGAAACTATTATTTAACATCTAGAATTAGCCCAGCCAAATCTTGCCTAACTAGAAGACTGTACTTACAGAATCACAGAACAGTTTACTTTGGAAGGGAATTTGAATATTATTTAGTTCCAGCCCCCTTGCCATGAGCAGGGACACCTTCCATGAGACCAGGTTAATCAAAGCCCCATTCAGCCTGGCTTCCAGGGATTTGGTTAAAGTGCAGTTTACTTCCTCCTAACTGCCTCCATTAGTTGCTATAGCATATTAATAACAGACATTAAAGAAGATATTTCTCTTCTAGAGCAGAGAGAGCTGAGTGCTTCATTTTTGGCAGTAACCACATTAGACACAAAAAGATAAGATGGGATTTTCCCCCGTTTAGATAAAGAAACAAGACTGAAATGTTGCTGTATAAGGAGATATGAGGTGAAAAGTGCATTGCAAACTGCTTCTTCACCACTTCCTCTGCAGGGCACTCCCAAGCTCAGAGTGCTATCCTGTGGCAATGCCTAGACTAGAGAGACAACCATTCACTAACGGTACTTCACATTTAAGAGCATTAAAACATCACGTTCCAGTCTACACTTACAAGAATTTATTGCCAACATAAATACTTCAGCACACAGATAAAATACAAAATTAAATAAGCAGAAGTCTGACTTTTTCTTCATCTGATTAGCTATCTGATCACCTCTCTGGCATGTTGCAAACATTTTTATTACTTAAATCTTTAAAGACTAGTACAAAGATGAAACTAAAAGAAAACCCCTGTGTTGTCAAAATATTTGCCTTCTACAAAACCAGATAATACTCTAAAACTGGATTTCTCATTTTGCAAGGATATTGTGGGAGGGAAAAGAAAGAAAAATCCTTCCTCCTAACTGTGTGGTAAAAGGTTTTCAAAAAATCACATTTAATCTTTGCTAAGAACCCTGCAAAAACAAATCCTTCCTTAACAACAAATATTATCAAGAAACATTTTTCATACAGTGCATGTAATACATGTAAAAGAATTACAGCCACTAGAGATTTATTCTTACCCATTAAATGAATACTAATTATTAATAAGCATGTTTATAACTAAAAATTATAACTAAATTTAATAAGATTTGATATGAAAAATCTCAATTAAAATACAATAATAATTTTTAAAAAGCTTTATAACCGTCACTGACTGAATCAGGTGCATTTATAACAACACTACTTTTTCACAGCACAGTCTGCACCAGAGTGGATGGAACTCAATAATCACCTCAAAAGTCAGTTGATTTAAACACAAGAAAGATTTAGGCTCTTATCTAGCCTTCTGAGCTACTGTGAGTGGTATGGGAATTAAAAAGGCAACACTTCACAAAAATCCCCAAGCAGTAAAGAGGGGCCTAGTTTAAACAAAAGGTGCTGCCGTTTCCTTACTCACTACACAGACTCCTGGACGCCAAATTCAAGATTCATATTGCATCCAGCTTCCCAACCCTAAACTTCCACTTGCAATCCCATCCATGCATTCCCACGTTTTTATTTTATGTATCTCCTAAAAGACCCTACTAGCCTTACTTTTCATTGATCTACCAGTTCTACTGTTTCGCAATTAATTCCTTTGCTAATTCAAAGTATTTCCTAAAAAGTACTCATTTTTCTGCTTGCACATAATTTGCTTGGCTAGCAGAGAAGTAGCATGAAGAAGCAGAACAGAGGAGCAAGGGAAAAGGCAGGGAGAGATAAGGAAAGCTCTTTGCTTTTCATTTACTCTTCCCTGTAATTTCATGCAAGACCTTGGGTGAGACATTTACTCCTCTTTCTTAGCTTTGTAACCACATATAGGAGTGCTTATCTGCCTTCTATGGCTGGTACTATATATAGCGGAAATTAATCAAGTTCTTGAATGAGCTCATGCACTAATCAGTGTAGTACTGCTTCACATCTGGGAAGACATACCTGACTTTAAAGGTGGGCTCTTGAGATCTTGCAATAATTGTGTTCCCTCAATCAAATGTTTTGAGGTATCTTTGTCATGCAAGACAAGAAAAATAACCCTGTAGAATTTGGTCTGCTGGGGTATGTTGGTCTAAAACCAGACTGTGTGTCATGCTGTATACTCTCAGAAGATGACAGAATGCAGATAGGGCTGAAAGATGGAATATCCATCTGATGCCAAATGGCAGATCTCACTAATCTACCAAAGGTCAGCAGCTACCATGTTACAGAGATCTTGCAAGGGAGAAAGGCCTCACTTCAAGTGGAAGAACTGATTAGTCCCATCTCTGGTTCACCCTTTCTTTTTCTTTTAGCAGGGAAATAGTACCATTTTTAGGTTGAAGAGACCTCTTACACCTTAAACAGACAGAGCTGTCCAATGTTAATAATATTCTTGAATTCTCTGGGTCCCTCTCACAATTAAAAGCAGGGAGAGGGACACTTTTCAACACCAGTTCTGACTGCACACATGGAGATGTCTCCTTTTGCAACAAGTCTTAAAGGAATACAAGGAGTAAAACACTTCAGTGAGAAAGCCACAGCAACTATCAATATACTGTGCATTCAGGTTTTATAATAGCTTTTTTTCTCCTTGTTCTGTGCCATTTTGCTCATTGCTTGGCATTCTATTACTCTTCTGTTGACTCATGTTATATTAGTTCCTACTACTTCTGTTCAGGTTATAAAACAAATTAATATAGAGCCATCTCTAGTAACAGTTACAAATCCTCAAAACAGTTTGCTAAATGTTAGCAACATCTTACTCTGTAAAATTTGTACTGCTACATGGCCCTGTTATAACCAAATGAATTATGTGTTTTCTGACAGCACAATGTGGAGCTTCCCATGGCCTTATCTACATGCTCTGTTTCTTTATCAGCAGATAATTCCAAAATAGGAGGAAAGAAGGTATTACTTTGATGTGTAAGTACTCATCACATTGGTATTGCTGATATTTAGCAGTTTTATTAGATGTTTCAGGATTTAAATTCAGGTTTAAAATAAAAGCATTTGTGAATGAAAAACATACAGAAGTTTATTAAACAGAGTTTGTTCTTTTGCACAGATATATGTTAAGCTCATTAATGACTTGAAGATCTAGTGACGAACATACTACTCCAGTAGGTTTTTGTGCATTTCTACAAAAATAACTACCAGGTTTAAAAACATCAAAACACTTTTGGTAAATATAAGCAGCTCACACTCTGAACACTTTGCAATAAAGAGCACAGACATTCATTCCCCTTGGTGCACAGCTACATGTTTCTAATTTTCTCTTTTTTTGGTCCAAAGCTAGATTTTTTCCAATACTGCTATTTCATACTTACACAGCATTTTCTGTTTTTCAAAGCACAGCACAATCCCTCATTCTGAAAGCATTTCTAAGCAGTTTCCTGTGTCAGATATCCTGTCCTATTCTCCGAGAGCCATTTTCATAACTCCCTAAGGGCAGTTTGTGAATGTAACTAGGACAGAATGCATTTCCAGGAAATGGAAAATACTGACCTCTATTTCTCCACAGTACTGAGAAGATTGTGATATTAGCTTGCTATCCCCAAGGCATGCATAATGTGGCACAGAATTTGCCAGCAAGACATATCTGTCAGTTTATAATGAACAAAATCTAGGCTTTGGTGCATGACAATCAGAAAAAAAACGTGTAAGTATAAGGAATTCTGCTTTTTTCCTATCAATTGAAATTATACATTTCTATGCATTAAGCTTGAATTATGTTAGAGCATAGTCTTTGTGCTTGAGGTGTCATAAAGCACATGTACATTCACACAATTAATGCTACCATATACCAAACAGAGGGAAAGGAAGGATAGAAAAGAAAAATCCCCATTTTTGTCCGAAATTGAGTATTTCTGAAAATCTATATAAATTCTGAAAACACTGCTTGATAGTTCCTGCTACAGCCTGTGTGAGAGTTTGCACCAGCTAAAGTTACATACAAGTAGGCATTACTTCCAAATACAATTTTCTAAAATCTTCCTATCAATGCTCTAATAGTAAAAGCAAAATAATCAACAATAGGAAGGCTAATATAGCCTGTTACCAGCAATCTTAAAGTTATGCCACTGATATGCAGTTAGGTGATGGCTTGTAATTGCTTTTGGAGCTGATCACACAGAGTGGTAGCAGTGCTAAAGAAATGATGGAGAAGTTCAGGAAAACATCAACACAGACTTAACAAGTAAAGCCTTTTCTTTATACTATTTCTTGTCTCAAGTGTTTGATTCTGCAAATTGAATATGTTAACATTAAGTAATTAAGTACATCAAACACTGATATTATTCTATTTAAAGTGTTTTTTAAAACTACAGCTAATAGTTTGAAATCAAGTGGGAAAGAAAACTAGTATCTCCTCCAGGCAAAGTCTCAAGACTATCATGAATGACTGCTACAGCTTTCTTGAAATGCCCACATTGCTGTCTATCCATACTAGTTAATTTAATTATCCTTGAATATTTTCAAGGATCACTACCACAACCCTCTTGCATCTCAAGTTGCTTCCTATTTACCAACTTCTGTTTCATGTGGCTATTACCCCAAGTCAATTATTTTTGCATTCACAGGTTATGACAGGCTCTTATACCATGTGCCCATTTTTCCTGAGCAGATTTTCCTGTGATGACTCCCCCGTAAAAGTGTCAGTAGTGATTTGCCAGCTAAAGCCAGACAGTCCTTCCCCCTCCAGATGCTATTTCAAGATGGGATCTCAGATATATAAAACATTTTTCTTACCTTTCCATGTTGTCCTGATCGTTCATAGCAGATTACTGCATCTTCCCACATTTCCAGCTCCTCAAATATTTGTAAGGCAGAGCTGGTGCATCCCAGCTCGAAGAGTAAGTTTGCAAGCTGGCGCTGGAAAGGTAAGAAATTCCAGATAAGTGGAGGTAGCAAATAATGTCTACAATTTTAAAAGATGTTAGAGGCATTTCTGAAATCAACAAGAAGCAGACAGACAATACAGAATGATTCTCCTGAAAATTTAGGTTGTAACCTCGAACAGTGTATATAGCCCAAACCTCTCCCACCAACCGAATAAAAATTGTTGTGCTTTGAACAATCAAACAATATAATACAAAAACAGAAATGGACATGGCAATAATGAATTGACAGTGACGAACTTCCAGCCCTTAAATGAGGCCCATGTGGCTGGAGAACAGCTGCAGCAGGATGTTGGGAATGCTAAGTGGGAAACACAGCCCAAAGAAGGGAATTAAAGCCCCTTCTAGCTATGCTTTGTCACAGTAATCTGCACCTGTGAAGAAACAAGGATGGAGAGAAAGGCTGTGATACAATTCTGTTCAGTAGCTGTGAGAAATCACTGTCCTAAACAGCCACTGCCAAAGGGTGCTGGTTTTTACCCAAAACAGTATTGGATTTGGGTTTAGGTTCAACTCCCTAGTTGAGTTTTCCTCACAGTTCAGTCAGCCTCTTTGTTATTTCAAATTCAGCTATTATTTCAGTGTACTAATGAAAATAAATGAGTCATGTCTTCAATTCAAAAACAAACATGGCATGTTTTCATGACTTTGAAAAGTCATCTTTGGTCTTTATTTTTTAAGAGAAGATTAAAACTGCAAATAGGTTTTAACCTCTGAAGAAAGGGTAACTTATATACTATGTGTGACAGACAGACAAACAGGTTTGCAAAAATAAATGGGAGCATTCTGTGTATAGACAGCTTCTTACGGTGTGATACCCGGCACAGTTAACCTCTGCAGTGGACTTGGTGATCCTGAATGAACTCCCTGAAATTCCCTACGTATGTCCTGAACCCATCTTTATTGGTTTGGGCTCAGTATTTGTCGCAAATCCAAGGAGTTACTAAAGGGGAATAGACTAGTAGTAAAAAAAAACCAAAACAAACAAAACAAAACCAAAAAAACCACATCTGGCTACAACTCTTTGATATAAATGTGTAACAAACTCTGAAACCTCTTTGTTAGCTTGATATTAACCACTTAGGAAAAAAGCATTTGCCATTGTCTAAAACTAAATCTCATTAATGTTTAATTAAATTTGCTCAGTTATATTTGGTAAAATTTATATATGCCATGTGTCTTCATTACTATGACTAGAAGACTGAGTCATCTTTCATTATAAATCCCTATTTTAGCATTTCTATCTTTGGCTTAGAAAACTGGCTTGGATTGAAAATGCCACTGACAACTGGAAATGAAAACCATATTCGATGGTTATATTGCAAGTGCCTGTTGAAAAGTTATATAGAAAAATGTGAGAATGCTCGGAGAAGATATGATTGGTTTAAACTACATGCTTTGAGATTAGAAATCAAAAAGGAATAAAACACCATTAAAAGTAAACCAACATGAGTATCTTTGGAGGTATGCAATGTTAACAATTTTCTTGAGTTTCTTAAATACAGGATCATCAGATAAGACTTCAGTGTGTAGATTTCTGTTCTAGAAAATCAAGATAAACACCGTTGTTATGGGTGTAAAAAAATCCAGTCATAACTACTAAAAGAGGGGACTATCTCAAAAGAAAAACTTTCTCAGCTCAAGTTCTTCAATGTACTGAAGAAACCAACCTGCCTGATTTCACCATGATCAACTTCCCAAAGTGAACTTCAAAAGACAAGAAAGATGCAAGTAACAGTAGCACAAGTAAACCAGTAATAAAAGGTATTAAAAGACAGTGGCAAGTTTATTTTAATAGGAGATACATTTGAAGCTTGCAAGTTTTAATCGACTTTGTACTGGAGGAAAAAGGAAAGTAAAGAAGAATTGCACTAACAAGCAATTACTCCTGTGCATGTCAGAACAAGACATCTGAAAGCAAAGCCCTGTAGAACTTGACTTCTCTCCAGAAACACCTGGTTTATGTTAGGTTATGTCTTTATTCCTACAGTGTTTCAACTTGAAGTTGCATCACACTCAGTTGACTTCGGAGTGATGCAGCATCAAAAATAACCACGACAGACTTTTAAGCAAAGATTGAAATGGGATTGTTTCACACCTGTATGGCCCAATGTGGAGGCACCTGACAACAGTAGAAAATCTTCATGCGTTCAGATACTGATGTATTTGTATTTTCAAACTGGTCTGCGAGTGCCTGTAAATGCAAAGTATATCCTGATTTAGTGTTTACTTAGACTTAATCAACCTAACCCCCCCATAAATTCAAAGTATTCAGAATTTTAGCCATTTTTGACATAATGGAGAAATTACAATCAACTATAATCAATACCAGCAATAAGAATCAAATTTGCAATCCCAAGCAAACACTTGCAGAGTCAAACTGCATCAACTATTGAAGTGACTCTGCCTAATCCATTTCAATTCTTAAGCTAGTTTTCCCCTAAAACAGAATTGATGTGTTTTAGGCATGACATTTCTTAATAAAAAGAGAAAGACAAACATATTATAGTGGACCATGGTTTTGGAAACAGTTCTAATACAGAATAAATTATTGTGACTTAGCATACAATTCAATACAGGCTAATTTTTTTTTTTGGTGGAGCTTTGGATTGTTGAAATATTTTCTTCTGAAGCTCTTTGAAAGAGAATGGTAACTTTCACAGAGAAAAACTGCACCATTAATTTTTTGTCTGAAAATCCACTAAAAAGTTATTTAAATCAAAATTCAATAGCAAAAAAGTACAATATTAAAGTAGGCTGTAGCCAGAAAGGTGGTTAAAATTTTTAAGATAAGGGAGAAACTCTCTTCAAATGCCAGCCACCATTAAGTGGCAAATTTAAGGTCAGCAATATAAGTAAGGGAATATTAAATTAATTGTGTTCACATGATTCACCTATCAAAGTCTCATTAATAACTCAAAGATTTACACATGGTGCTACTGCGGTCAGAATTTTCTCAGCTTTGGGAAAATGCATGCAAAGACACCCAAGAAAAAGGAAAAAATGGATAGGATCACTTCTTTCTTTCTGCACCCAACTGTTGATATCAATGCAACTGACAGCTGCATAAAATAAATTCTGTGATTCAAACTGTGGAGCATCTTGTAACTGCTATTCATGTTAATGGGATTTACTAGAGTGGCTTCATTCTTTTAATAAGAAAAGAAATCACAACATGCAGCAATAATTTAGGCTCTGAATTGATGCTTAACCTCCTAATTTCAAATACTAATATTACACATATTTCATCTTATTCTCATTCTTCTTCATAAAATTATCTCCAGAGGCCTGTTCCTACAGATTATCCAGAGACCTATGCCAAGCAAATGGCTGAGATGTATTTGTAGTAAGGAAAACGACACTCTTATTAAAATTGCCTCTCTTTACACAGTTTCAGGCAATCCAAAAGAGTCAGATTAAAATAAAACTTTTAAAGTAATATTATTTAATTTTAGCACTTATTCGAATACAAACTATATAGTACATTATATTTCTCTGTTTTAGTTCTGCTGAAATGTTCTAATGCAATGCAGTAGCACATTATTCTATACTCTGTTGTAACAAAAATTAAACCAAAAAATTTTTCAATTCCTTGGGTACTCATTTTATGAGACAGTTTAGTAAAATACAGTTGAAAAATTTAAAAACAGTAATTGTTCTAACCCGGGAAGCGGGAAACTCCTAATAGGTCCTGTAAAATAATTTTCTGAGAACAGGAAACGAAAGGCAAGAAATGTTTTAGTGAATCAAAATGATTTTCCTTTCTTTTTTTAACTTTTTTCCTCGCCCTTTTCTAATTTCTATTGTTCCAAGAGAAAAACTGAAATACAAAGAAAAACATTTTTTCAGAAGAATGTATTTTATTTTAAAAAGTGGCCATATCTTTTCTGCATTTCACAAGCAGAAAAGCCTAATGTAAGAGACATGTTAGAATAGAATATGATTGTTAACAAGTAGAATTCTCCCCTTCCCAAAACCAACACTGTTCTCTGTTCAGAGTTCTAACAAAAACTGATAATGTAGGTAGAACTCATGAATATTACACATTCCTTAGGAAGAGTAAATGGCAATGAATTTAGAAGTCCTAAAAATCTGTGGTTAATGCACTCTTTAATATACTGAAAAAATAAGCTCTGACAGTTCTGCCTACTTTTGAAGTAAAGAAAATAAGTTACTCAAACTTTGAATTCTGTGCTTCTGAACAATGCCTGAAGAAATAAAATTTGGGTTGTATAATGGCAAGAAAATGAGAATCCTAACATTATTGCATAGCTAATATCTAACAGATATTAGATCATATAACAATAAATCAATAAATTCAACAAGTGAGCACTATCAAGTGAGCAGTCTTTTTCTTTAAGGACCTTCAACATTAATACGCTGCAATAAAGAAGTATGTAAATACAGAATACTTGCAACACAGTCACATGGAAGATTTTGTGACTTAGTTTAACTTGAGACTCAGATTCCTGCCTTGCAAGTTTTTAAATAGAATTAGAGCAATAACTAATTAAAATTCATAATTCTAAATTGTATGAGTTCTTCCACATGCAACATTTAAAAACATTAACAGGCTACTCTCCCACCACGTAACACACCCTTTTCCCAAGGCTTAAACTGTCATAGAATTCCAAAAACACAATACAGAGACAGATTAATCCAGTCTGAAAAACAAAACCAGATAGTTTTGATGGAATTTTATATCATGAGCAAAGGCTATGCTATTGCCACATGAATGCAGGAAAAGACAGCTTTAGAAACTATAATGCATTCTCCTCACCTCACACTCCAATCTCTGCTCTAAGATTAAGTAGTACAATATGCAGCCTGTTTGGGATACGCATACCATGCTAATTTGAAATGATCACAGTAGAGCTTTTATTACTTTACTTATCAACATCAGTCTAATCACTTTTCTAATCACTCTCAGCTGGTAATTATCCATGACTTGAGTACGTGAAGCTTGTAATGTACTCTTCCCACCTTGGACATCATTTTCCTATGTTCATTCCCACTGTATATTCCTGCTTTGCTTCTATGTTCAACATATGTGTAATATCACTAAGGTCCTCATGATAAAAATATCAGCTTTGATCTTGAGCCTGACCAAATTTCAGTCTCTTCATCCACTCCACATGCTTTGCCATCCTTATCTTCAATGGCTGACTGAGTTAGAACTTCTTTTCTTTTTAGCCAAACCTTATCTCTATGCTTAATCTCTGGAAATACTATTACACCCTTATGGTTTCTGAGTTGTCATTTTTCCACAATATTATGCTGCTTGATTTCTCAACCTACTTACTGTACAGTTTTTAAATTTGTCATTTGTACAACTGGTCTGAAATCCCTCCCCCAAAGATTTGCTCCTTTTGTTAAAGTATAGCCTTCAGATAGCTTTTTGAATCTCAGGTAAATAAATGGCCTTCACATACTTCTTTCTACTCTTAACCTCTTTATTCTAGATGAAATAGTTTACTTGCTTTAAAAAATGCTCTTTACTATGCAAACTTTTTTTTCCATCCATTTCACCCGATGTCCTGATCCAAGCTTATTTAGGGGAAATAAGCAAACAAACAAAAAAGGCCCAAATTCCTATCCTTTGAAAAGAGCAAGACACTTAATACTTGTCAAAAACTTATTGGAAACAGCATAACACCTTGCTTGTGCAGCAACTACTTAATTCAACCTGGATCTCCCACCTCAGAAACACTGAAGATATAACTATTCATATCCAAATTTAACATTGCTGGCCGAAATAAGACATCTTCATTTTATCCATGCAATTTCATCTCACTTCTTCCCAAGTTTTCATATCAGTAACACACAAGTGTGACTACACTACTTTTTCCTTTACCTATCTTTTCCAACAAGAACGTTTTCCAGTTTTAGTCTTCCAGTCACAATTGTTCCACCAGATTTCCTTCATCTGTGCAACAGCTTGCTTTACAGACAATAGCTTATCATCATAGCTTATTTTGTTTTCCTGTCTTGTCCTACTGCTAACCAGGCATCCAGCTGTTTTCCACCAACCACACCCTATTTAGTCTAGTCTAAAAAGGCTAGTCTTTATCTGACCGTTTGCTACGCATTTACCAGTACTGCTATCTCCATCCTTCTCACATTTCCTCATACCCTTTGATTTATCCTGGTACCCTTGAAATTCCTCTTTAGGGATGATTTTATACACAGGAAGATTAGGTAAGTTTTTTCTAGACTTCTGCTTCTCAGTCTAGAAATCCTGTCAGGCTGCCAGAATCAATCCCCAGTTAACATCTCTGGAACTCCAGTGGTGATGGTCCACCCATGAAGTCCTTCCTACATGAATGCTCCCACCAGCCATAAACCACTATGTTTATTCATCACCTAATCCCAGCTGACACGGTGGCTGTGGCATTATCTTGTCCTGCTTTTGCCCTTCTCTAGCACCTCTAATCTGTCCTGCTTCTCACATGTTTTTACCATATTTGACATGGATTTAGCCTGATTGGATGAATGGAATAGTGCCTTTCAGTCTTCTCTAACACAGAAACACCAGACACATGAAATTCTATGAAATTCTTGTAATTCTAGGGTTCTTTTTCTTCAATTTCTCCCAAGCCTAAAGACTTATTCCAAAAATCTCACTGATCACCCTGACCTCTCCACGCTCTGCCTAGACAACCACTTCCATTTTCCTTGCGCTTCTTCCATTTCCATACATTACCTCTGGATGATTTATAAGCAGCAAGCTGGTGTCACCACTCTACTGCTCTTGTATTCTAGTTGTTCCCTTAGCTACTTCCACGACCTATATACCTGTTAAAGTACCAAAGTATGGACAGCAGCTGTAGGACTGCCTGGTGGGTCATGGCACCATGATACAGTTGGAATTGTTCAGCTGCTTGGAAGAAAGGTGTCTGGAGACAAAGGGGGCAAGAGGTAAAAATACATCTTAGGGAAATGTAAAAATACACATTAGGGAAAACAAACCTGCTATCTCATCCATACTATGGTTCCTAAGAACTTAGCAGGTGTGCAGCTTAAACTGAACTGAGCTCACCTATGTTATTCACACAAAAATGAAACAGAGGAAAGCTTTGTAAAAATAACAGCAACTACATGTGTAACTCTGGTTGTGGAATTACATAGCTCTTATTTTGTTCTTAAGCGTACTTCAAAAATTATGAGTGAATAGGAAAATTTATCATCAAAAAGCTCCTTTGATTCCCTACCACAGAAGTCGTTCTCACAGTTTCTACTGTATTTATGAAACAAAAGGTGAGCATTTTTTTCAGCTTATGGAACATTCACTTCTTGTGGACCCTGTAATAGGTACAGACTCTTGTAAAACTTTCAGAGATTCTGATAAATTAATTCAAAATTTCGCACAACTTAAGACTAAATTAAAGACAATAAATTCTAAATGCTTTAAAATATTTATTTTTGTAGGCAGTGATATCAAGATACTTGTTTAACAGAAAACCTATAAAATTCTTGATATTTCAAAACATTAATTGGCTTTATATTTTTTTATGTTGTCTTCTGCGAAGTTACATTTTCTAACAATAAAGTCTGAAAAATGCTGCAGAAGAAAGAACTACAATCTGTGTGAATTTGGGGTGTATTACAACAGTAACTGTGGCAGCCCTGTTCCACAACAGTGTACACAGTAATAAACACAGAAAATTACTAACAAAACCACAATTCTCCCTGAAGAACATACATATAATCAGTATCTAAAATTCAGAAACTGTAAACATATCAGATAACAGGTAACAAACAGAGATAATTAAATATGGAGAATGATTTAGAATTTTTGAATTTTTTTTCCTCTGCATTAGGTATTAGGTATTCCAAGCTTTTCTAGTACAATAACTATTTTAGTACCTTGTGGATATGTAATTGCATCTTGAGTTACACTCCTTTGATAATCTTGCTTTAAAAAAGCATTAAACCCATATTTACATTTCTAACTACACACCTATTTCAAAACTCTTTGTCAACAAGAGGTCCTGCAACCAAGACCACCAGGACAAGCTGAGGCATATGAAGACTTCTAGAATCCAATGGTCAAACTTAAACTACCAGTGAAGCAATGCCAGAAATGATGAAATTATTAAAAGTTTTCATATAAAAATGCAGTAAAGTTTTGCTTAATGGGAGAGAGTAATTTCTGGTCTCATCAAAACTTCATGACAGAGATTATGACAAAATAGTGATTACTTTATTGATTGCCGATTTTATCGCTAGAGAAATAACCACTTTATTGGGTCATATTACATTCAATCATTATTCAAAGCAGCATATTGACAGTTCAGACAGAACTTCATTGTGTGGAAACTAAAATGATTTAAAGGAAATAACGAGGTATCCTTTTAAAAGCTCACAGGTTAGACATTTCTGTTAAACAATGAAACAATCTCTGAACAGTTAAGAACTAAGGCACCAAAACACACAGCAAAAATCATTAAGCAAGGATGCATTTCAACATCAAGAAGAAGCCTCCCACTCATTTATCTAATTTTCAAAGTGGAATTATGACATTAAATATGCAAGGAGAATATATTACAGTGATCACTATTATAAATTGTGATTTGTAATTCATGGAAGCTTAAACAGACCATTTCTTACACTGTGCAAAGATGCAAAGCTGAAGACCATTACTTACTGGACATTTTACATTATTCACATTCTCAGGAGGATAAAAATGTTTTGTGAGAACTCTGCAGAAGTTACATGCTTAAAAGGACAAAAATATTGCCTTTTTTTTACACCTCATTAAAATACAAGTCCTAGTTCTGTTAAAATCTTGTAGCCTTGAAGACTTGTGGTTTTGCTCATTTGGCAAATTCACCCTCTCCAGTCATTTTTCCATTCAAATTACTACTTCTTAGCATTGACCTCAATTGGTGTGTTTATTTAAACCAACTAGAGGACCACTCACTAGGAAATAACAACTGATTTAAAATTTATGAAAACTAACTTTACCACGTTGTATAGCACTGACTGCCTACTTTGTACTGCAATTGAAAGGTTACAGGGTGTCTGGAATACACAAACTGCAAAGATTTCAGTTTGCTCCACAGAGAAAAACTACTAACAAGGTAATGCAACTTGAAACAAAATTAACTGAAACATTCAAGTAGAAGACTTTAGGACGCAAGTTTTCAAACCCGTTTGCATTGAAAGCAGTGTTTTACCTACTTTGCTCAATGCTTTGGTAAAAACTTCTTGACAGTACGTAGTCACTACACTGATAGAAAACACAATGTTCACTGACCCAGGTTATTCCTGGGTCCAAAATAGGAAAATGGTCCAGCTTTACACACAGAAGGAAAAACGCTGATTTCCTTTAACTGAAATGAAAACAAAAATTTTCTATGCATATTCTCTCAAATTAGAGTAATCCCTTTTTAAACAGCAGACTAATCCCAATGAATACTTTGCTTATTTTTCCATCCCACCATAGACTCAATGGAGAAACCTCTCGGATCTGTAAAAACAGGAGATCTTCTGGTACTGGATTCAGCACTGTCCACCCTACAGCAATGTTCTAGCAGCTGATTTTGATGAATTCTTCAGCTAAGATGCTCCAGCTCTCAAGGCTGCAAGTACCAATAGTACTGAGTATGCATAAGGACCAGGGATTCTCCTCTACTATCTTCTTTTTCCTTCTCCCCACTAAACAGCTAAAGAAGCTCCTTGGCATCAACAATTCCTCACCAAATACTTCAAAGCTTAAAGTTTCTAGGCTCAGAGGACTGCTAGTAGAGGCTTTTTCAGGACAGATTTCTCTCTGGCATCTGCACACAGGGCTGATTGCACTGTCAGCACTTGACTTGAACCTGAGAATAATGTAGTATTCTCTCCAAGACAGATTACAACTAGAGAATTTCCTAACAAGTTTGGAAAGTTTAAGTCCATTAAAGTTATTATTCCCTTTAAAAGCATAAGCAAATATTTATTTTTTTTAAACAAAGCTTGTGTCAACTTTGCAGCAAAGGAGGAACTTGCTTGTAGCCTTTAATAAAGATCTGACTGTTCTTGCACCAGAAACCTCTGTTTTGGTGCAATCTTGCCTCCCCAGCCCCATCAGGCATTACACTAAATTGTTATAGAGAGTAAGTTACATCAAACATTTGTGTTTTGTAATATGTAACAGATACATTCTTTGAGACATGCAGTTCTTCCTCAGAAAAGCCAAGAAAGGAAGGGGATAGTCAAGCTAAACACTTTAATTTAGTAATTTTTCTATGCAGTATATAATTGTTAGTTTCGTTATAGTCATAAACTTTCATAACTATGACCCATTTGGTCTATCCTGTATTCCAACTGGAACACCCTGCTCACAAAGAATGATCTATCAGAAATATCCTGTACTTTTTCTATTGCTGGTGGACTTGAGTTTACCTACCATATAGCAGTTATTTGCATTTTGCTGACAGTAAATTGTGCAATAATGTATATATACACAAGCAATTAAAAAAAAGGTTAAAGTATCTGTAAACAGCAGAAAAAAACCTTACTCAAGTTGTAATATAAAGCGTAAGTAAGCATACAAGAAATATTAAAAATAAACATTAATATTTGGCAAAAAAAATAGAGCTTAGGAATTAGATGGTCATTTCTGAAACAATACTTGAAATAAAAAAAGAAGGAAAAGTTCTTAAGACCTTGTCACTAATCACAAGTATGCAAAGAATTACAGCTTCCTACCTAGGGCAGGAACTGGCTGGTATTCTGTTACACAAACAGAAATATCAAAGAAAAAACCAGCACAAAACAAAATGCTGTGTATTCATGTAACTGTTCTGGTGCAAGCACGTTTGGTTTTGGTGCAGTTGCACAAAGTGTAATTCTTTAGTGTTACTAAGATACATGGGAAAAGGAAAGAAAATCTTGTCTAGTCTTATCTACATATCCACAACCTGAAATCATAGAAATTCTGCTGTTTTAATTGCCAGAAGCTCTTTTTTCAGTAATAGAAATAGTCGATTTATCATGGGGCTTTTTCGCCCATGAAGTGCTCTTTTGTTGGTATCTGTTTTTCAACTGTTTTCATTCATTTGAAAACTTCAAGAACATCTTCACTTATCTGGTGAAGGGGACAGGAGTATAAAGGGAAAAGACAGACAAATTCAGTCTCTTTTGTCCTGAATCCAGCCAGAATGGTTCAGAGAACATCTTGGGACACCCATTCTTTTCCCTTCTTACAAGAAAAAAAGAAGTTTTTTATAAGAATAGCTGCCTTGTACAATGAAACCTGGATTGATACCCAGTAGTTTCTGTTGAAAAATTACTTGGCAGGAAATTAACATTCTTCCAGTAGCAGAGCCTGACCCAGCAACCATACAGTGTAAGATGGTAAGTACATTAGAAATATGACCACATGGGCAAAAGGTTTAAACTTTAGCTATCCCAAAAGAAAGCAGTCACATGTAAAGAAATCTGTTTTCAATATATGTATTTTCTTGAAAGATATCCAATCCAGTTCTTCACATGTTCCTGGAAAGCTCTCTATATATGAGGGAAAAACAAACAACCCCCCTATCATTCTCTGTTAGTGATTGATCTATTCACCAAAGAGGAAAAATAAACATCTTCAGTAACAACTGGTTTGAAATCAGTTCAATTTCTAGTGAAAATGAAAACACTCTAAATGCATTAGATGTTCCATGCCTAACTGCATGACATATTCAAATAGAAGTGTATCAAGCTCCTCTGAAGACTCAGTTCTTTATTAAAGAAGGAGGAATCCACAAAACCACAGTTTTTTCCACAACTATATAGCCTGTTTGGCGCACAACCAATCAAAAAAACCAGACCAAATGAAAAATTTTCAGTCAACTGGACAAAGTTTTATGGTCTGTGCTAGTCACACACACCAAACTGGTTGATGGATAGAGACAAAACAAAGAATCTTCTGCTACTTCACAGAACAGCAACTGGACTTACCACACTAAAAACCTTGCCCAACAAAACTATGGACTATAGAAACAAAGGGACAGCAGGACAACACGCACATCCTTTACTCTGTTAATAGTCTTCAACTGCTTAACTGAGGACCATCAGCTGCAAGTTCTAATGGTACCACTCTTGCACTGGAGGCAATTTTCTTGCAGATCTGCAGGAAGGGGTAGCACGCTGCTGCCGAAGGAACAGATGCACTTTGCTTTCAGCTAACCCTGTTTTACTTGAGATACTCTAACCTGAGCCAGGAGAGTACTGACGGATAAACTAACTCTTCCACCAGCAGCTGCCACCACTTACTTCCTGCTACCATTTTTTTCCAGGGGAGAGAAGAACATGAGCCCAGGAGTCTGCTGGGCTTCTGGCCATTCATTCAACCCTCAGCCTGCACCCTTAATGGAGAGCCAGAGGGAAGAAGGCAGATTTCAGACCAGAGAAAAGGGCAAGGTGGAGCTTGGGGGCTCCTGAAATAGTTAAAGATTGCACTATAACTTGGCATTTTTGACCTTATAAGTGTCTGAACCTGCAACATTATTAATGACCTCAGCTTGCGTGCATTTCACACAGGGGAAAACAGAAAGAACGCAGAAGTGTTCTGTGGTAGAATCATTTACTACATGTTTCTATTTCTAAGCAACTTCAATGTTTTCACAGATCTGTATCTGGAAAAATGGGCAGGTATAGCATGGCAATGTGCATAACAGCCACAAATATTTATGCCATTTTAAAATCTAGTCCTGGCATGGAAGGTCATATTGCTTACAAAAACATCTCCACATTTGTCAAAACGCCTAAGTCTTATCACAAAACCACAGTGCTATCATTTACAATATTCAGTCAGAAAGCAATACTGTGAAAAAACTGGGTAACTGCAAAAGTAAATGGAAATATTGAAAAGAATCATTATCATATACTCAGAGGGAGGCTGGATACCAGACTAGGCCCCCCAGAGAAGTGGTCTCAGCACCAAGCCTGACAGAGTTCACAAAGCATTTGGACAATGCTCTGAGGCACGTGGTGTGACTCTTGGGGATAGTGCTGTGCAGGGCCAGGAGTGGAACTCGATGATCCTTGCGGGTCCCTCTCAACTCAGCCTATTTGGTGATTCTGTGATTATAAAACTCTCCATACACCAGTCCCAGTGATTATTTGAATCAATGGTCCTTAAATCAGTTTGGAAAGTTCACAATATAATTCTTCAAAATATATTCTTCAATTCATAACTAAGAATGTATGAGGAACGAAATGAGATAAATTAGGCCATCAAAATTAGTTCTCTGGTTAGAAACCACATCTAGCACGCACTATTGCCTATTGCAAAGTTTTCCTCCGCTATAATAGTTTTGAATCAATTGATTCCTTACATACTACATTCTCGAAATTTTCTATCTCCAGTCACTTAGAAACCACAACAGTCACCATATCAAATAGGGGTTTTTAACAACCCAACCCTCCTTGTAACCTACCGGAAAGTGAAACCCTCGGCATGATGGAAATTCTTTCAGTAGAAACATCTCTGAGAGAAAGCAGTGCTCACGTCCACTACTTCATCACAGTTACAAACTAATTTAAATGCACCAACATTTTCATTTCACATAACACTAGTTCTTATTTTTGTAAATGGTATAATCATTTAATCTAAAACCAGAAAAATAATATTTCCCCTTGTTAATTACACAATAGTCCATTCTTTTCTATTTTATCTTTTCCTCAAGCATTATTTTCCATCCCTATTTCTGTACTTACCTCACAGGGATTTGTCACCAGTTTAATGGCCTTTTTTACAAATCCCTTCATCCCACTTTCTGTGAATTCATATTCTCTAGGTCAAAGACTACAAATCTCCACAGCTTATACTTCCAACTTTTTCTGCAGAAAACTGATCTGCTGAAATCTTACTTTTAACAGTGTACACAAAAGAAATTTTCCAAAGGATTCTCCTTGATTATCCTTGGTGTTGACCTGCATAACAAAAGTAAAATATTTCCAATGCACTGTGCTGAAACTCTATGCCTATTTGGCTCTACAAACACTTTCTTGCTCCTAAACACTTGAGAGTAATTCTTTTCAGTTTTTTATCAGATTTTCCACTAAAAATCTCTTTTGGCAATAAATGCATTGGCTTCCCTTAAAATCACAGCTTGTATGCTGACCTAAGGAAGCCAAATATTTTTTTTTGTATCAGGAGAAAAGAAGAGCCCTACTGACAGACCATTCAGTCTTTCTCTACTGAATGAATATATATGGGCAAGACCAAAGACCAGTAGTTACTGGGACTTACTAAGTTGACTTTGATTTATTACCTATTTCAACTTTTGCAAATATTAGAGAACCAGTATTTCTAAATTCATTCACTTTGGTACTTTTAAAACTAAAAGCAGTCTTCAGCCTCATTTCCTGTAATGGATAAAGCAGTACTAAAATACCTTCAAATGAAAGAATTTTTCAGAACAATGTTGGATCACTTTCAAAATACTAAAAGACACACAGGCACAAGCACTTCTATCAATAACATTTGTCTCATAGTTATTGTGCTATTTCCAGGCAATTGTTTTTGTACATCTTCATTTCATTTCAGTAAAGAAGACGGCACTATCTCCTACATGCATGACTCTGAATTAAAGACTGGATTTATTCTGTTTTTCAGTACAGTTTACCATGGTCCTGGAACTCCTGGAACTATAATAAACAATGCACTTAGTGCCTTTTCATTGTATTGAAAAACTCACACATTTTGCAGGCTTTGCACGGCAAGATTCCACAGAGAAAACAGAGAAGGCAAAGAGAACTGCTTTAATTTATTTAACTGATTTAACTTCTTCCCTGTAATAAGCTGATTACCATTACTGAATTGTAACTGCAAAACTATCATAATGAGGGCATTTTATACCTTTGCTGCATATATTTTTATTTTTCGGGAAAATGATTAAAAACTGAAAAGAATGCAAAATTCACTGTCTTCATTTGGTTTTAAAAAGCCATTTAGTGCAATAGCTTTCATATTTTCAATAGACTACTACCCTAATCAAACAAAATAAGCATACAGATTTGTGTCATTGAAGGTGAAGAACGATTGAGCCAGAGAGAACTGTCACAAATGTATGCATTTTGAACTAATAAACTTCAATACTATTTTAGTCAGCAAATAATTTTGCTGTGGTTTTGTTTGTTTCATTTTTCTGGGATTTGTCGGTTTGTTTTTTTAATTTGGATCTTCCTTTAAAAAATGAATTTTCATCAGCAATGAGAATCAGACTGTCCTTCAATGACACATAGCTTTATTTCTATAAATACATATTTATTTTTTTAATCCAGAAGGATTCAATGTAAACATATTTAAGACAACTCTATCTTTAACACAGAATTCCTGTTTCGTTTTTTTAAAATTTAATTTAATTTAAATTTCTCATGTCCTAAATAAAGAAGTCAACTTGCCCCTATTTTAAGACTTTTTTAGATGGAAATGGAAGTGTGATTTGCAAATAAAGCAAATGTACATTATGATCCAAATTAAACAAAATCACAAAAAGACAACTATCAAAATGAGCTTTACATTTACAGTTTTCTCTTTTCTTATAGATATCTTAGAAATGCACAGGTTCTGATTACATATTAAAATTAATATATATTAGGGTTTTAGTCCTGCTTTTATAGGGTGAACAAAAAAATCATGCCTTTTTGTCCTGTCAGTTCCCCAGGAGTTTCTCAAGTCTGAATAAATTAGGTCTTAAACTATGAAAGAAAACACATCTTTGCACCTCCCTGGCAGCTACTGAAGGCTGGTTCGCCCTTTCAACACACTCTCAATTCCAGATACTTTGTTAGTGATTTTTACCAGATCATACATACTATTGCCCTTTAACCTCAGCATCAAAACATGTCCTGCTGGTATATTTGTTGAGATTACTAATTATAAGAGTATTTTAAAACTTTTAGTAATGAAAGATACAATTAATTGAAAGGTCAGGTTTTGTTACCCTAGTTATAATCATGTTATCATTTGGACTTTAAACCTTCTTGCTCTACAGGTAGTGCCTCTATCATCAATAGAGATATTGAATGTGATATTAACGTTTTTAAGCCTTGAACATTTAACAATGCAGCTAAATTACCGATTTTAAACAAGCATTCTACACTTCTTAGTCTGTAAGAAAAAAAAATCATTAATCACTTCTTGCTAATCTTTCCAAAAGTGAGCATTTACAAAAATTACACTTGTTTAACTGTCCATCTCTAGTAGACTTTTTATCTAAGAGGTTTTTCAGTCTAATTCTTTGGTATACCAGTTAAGTGTGTCAAATTTTTGTATTTTATACAGTGGAAGACTGGAAAGCTACTGCCTATACAACATTTCCCAATCGTTTTTCTTTATGATATTCTGGTAATTCATTCTTTCCCACCCACTACTACCTTGTCTCCAGGCAAATAAATTCATTCTCCACTTCAACTTGTTCTTTAAGTATCCCCTACATGTTTAACCAATCTCAACATCCAAACTTATTCACATCACAATTACTTTGAATTTAAAAATCATTAAGGAAGAGACAACCTCTAGAACATAAAGTAGCCATTTCACCTATACAATCACTTTAATGGCATGAAAGAGAGAAGGCCAAAAGTTCGTAAAGCATCTACACAGAAGAACTTCAGGCACGGGATGACAAATAGTACTTAGTTTTTGCCTAACTCAAGGTGGATATTGGTATTTTTTCTAAAGCAAGTCACATAGTAGATTCTTAATGTGCTTGTTTTGGTTCATTATACCAGGTCCTGCCTATGTGTGTTTCACTTTGAAAACAAAACTTGGAAGCCAACTAAGAAACTATTCACTTTGGTTGTTCACAGTCATATTACTAAAAAAAGCTTCAATTTCTTTATAATAGGGCTCTTGCAGTGGGTGGGGAAGAAAAGCACATAAGAGGAAATGAGTCGAACAATCCCAAATGAAATACAAAGCATTTTGATATCAAAATTAGCACAAAAGAGGCCAAGGTCACGAGTAGAAGATAACTGGATTTATGACCATCTGACGTAAGATTTCCTTTTTGTTTCAAACAAAAACAGAGCCAAGCAGTGTACCAGGCAACTCAGAGCATCCTGATGCAACTGCCCTTTGGAATGTTTTGCTGTAGTCATACACTACCACCTAAAGAAGCCTGGTAAAACACATGAGATCTCCAACAGCACAGCAGCATTACTGACTTTTAAAATGATGAGCTTACTGTTACTTCTGGACAAACATCAAACCCAAAGTTACTGAGTGCCAGTGCTTAGGATATGGATTTCAACGTTAAAACCTGTTAATGACTTAAGCTTCCGCTTCCAGCACAAAATCTTCAGCAAAGTACTGGCTGTATTTTACGCCATCTACACTTATTTTTTATACATGTTACTTACATGGAATATTATTTTATAGTTATTGCTTTATCTTTATCAAGCAATTGTACCTTCTTGAATGTTTTTGTTTTCAAATGAAAAGCTGTTCCACCTGCTGACTATGCTACTTTTATGATTTATCAAAAGATGTAAGCAGAATTTCCTCTAAAGTCTGTAGAAGAAGCTAGATTTACAAATTTACTTGATGAAGAGTGGATTTAAAACCAGACCACTTTTTGTACTGCCACTGGGGAACAGCAGGTATAAAACACTTTGCACAGGGTGCAAAACCCACAGAGGAAGTTCATATGATTCAAAATAGTATGTCTGTGGTAAGTTCCAAGCTGTTGTGGTTACACTGCTTTTATAGTTCCCAAATCAGTTTGATCTGGGGGAAGACACAACAACAGTCAGCGCTGAAAAATAGATCCAAAGACTTCTTGCATCAGCTCTGCTTTCTGTTTTTCACTAAAGGGAGAAGTAAGGACAAGAATGGAGAAAGAAAAGAACAACTATCACCATCAAATTCAAGTTGAATTACAACATAGGAGAAGCAGACAACTGCCCTGAGATAAGGCAGAGTCTGGTTTGTAGTACCTGGCATATGTGCTGCACAGTGTGACTGTCCACCAGCACAGGGCAATTTCAAAATAGGATTTGTCAGTTCACCTTGAGATACCCATCTCCAGATCTGTAATGATACTTATGACATAAAACTGTAGATTCATCTACTCAAATTTAGCAACAGCTGTATGTCTTCATCTGTTCAATTTAGCAACAGACAGGAGTAGTGTCCCCTCCATGTCACCTGGTCTGTGGAACTTATTATTTTAATTGTTTAGTTTGTTGAAGTGGAGCTTATAATGTTTATGCCTTCCAGAGAAAAGCTGAGGCAGAACTATGAGAATGTCGTGTCCTAGTACTTGTATTTTTCTTTGCAACTTCCTGTCATCACTTCATCTATAAAAGAATTGTAGCATTACTGCTCAGTATGGCTTAAGGATTCTCCTATCACCACTTTTCAAAATGTTACAACACTGGGTGAAGAGAGTCTAAAGGGAGAAAAGTCTTCTGAACTAAGGCTCAATGGGAAACATTTGGAAAAAACTGCAGACTTCATATTTTCAGCTTCTTTTAGAAAGTGCATTGACACTGGAAGTGGAACAGCTCAGGTGATGAGCACAATTATCAAGAATAGTTGACAAAATATTAAAAAACTTTTGTGCAGAAAGAATGGGTTCATTCTTTCCCCCATACCAGCTAATAGCACTGATCCAAACTAGCAAACCAAGAGTGCAGTGGAAAACCTCTAGGGAGAAATCATAACCTGGAAAATTAAATTACTCAATATTCTCTTTTTTTGCTAGTGGTACAAAACCACTTCAGTTATTCCTGACTAACTCTTGGCAGACTGGATCTCTGATTCCCCCTCCTCCCTGTCCCTTCCATAATCACATAGTAGAAGAAAAACAGAAGGAGTCAAGCACCACCACATTAATTATTTTGAAGTGTGCTAATGAGTTTGGTGTATCCCCAGACTCAGTTGTGTCATGTAACATCTTCTGTCAAATATGTCATCTGTTTAAGCAAAATGAAATACGTCCTGGAAATGTGTGCCTTGAGACTGAAATCATAACTATCACCAAGAGGTCACTCTTTTTTGAAATTGCCTTCTGAGGTAATAAGGTTTATTTCTAGTGTTCTGGAGACCTTGTGATCGTGTATAGAATTCAGTAAGGAATGGTTTTATAAGACACCTGGCTTTTCTCATCTTTTTAAATACTTTCTGGAACATGTGTTCTAATAATAAATACAATTCATGATAGTTAGGAACTACTGGGATATCAGTGCAGGATTTCCACAGGATAGAAGAGGGCTGTCATCCACTTATTACCCTCCTGAAGGAAGTGATTTATTTCTCCCTCAGTTCTCCAGTAAATCTCAGATCCCAGTAACTTTCCACTACAGCTTTCAACTTCATGTGAAACAAATCTATTAAAATTAATTTTTCTCCTCCTTCCTCCCTTCCCTCATTCCACCCACAACTAAAAGCAAATACTAAAATCTTATTTAATGTACCCCTAGAGTTCAAATGGGGGTTAAGGAGCAGAAACAGGAACTCCTAGTGCAGGGATCTGACTAGTTTTGCTGAACAGACAGGTGCTGTCATTCCCTTGGTAATGCTACATGTCTCTCCCTATTACTCCAACTGTGGTTTGAAAGGCCTGATCAGAAAGATATATGACTTGAGAAGCAAAAGAACAGGAAAAAATCTGTTTGCCTCAAACCTCTCTAGAAGAGACCTTCGGGAGGAATACTGCTCCCTTATCCTTTTTGAACTCTTCCCTTAAATGTTGAATTTGTCCAATGTAGAACAACCACCAAATAAAGAAAAGCAGAGCAAGCAATTTGGCAAGGAAGTGACCCTTTAGTTTTGAAAATAAAAAGGATGTATTTCTTTGACAAATGACATAACTTTCTTGCATAACCATTTAAAGCCCATCAATGTGAAATTAACAAAAACAGCAAAGTTGTGTTCAAGCTCATAAAGCTCGAGACACCAGTTCTGTTAGACCTCTACCAGCCTTTCCTTTTTACAGACGCACATAATTTTTTTCAGATTTGAAAGAACTGAACACTAACTAGCATGTTTCTTTAGTAAGAACAATTTAAACAAAAAAAATCCCTTTTTTATACACACAGAAAAACATTAGTGGCTGGAGAAAATGACACTCTAAAGTATTATTTAAGTGCAAATTAAAGGGCAGTTGACAGAATTCCCAACCACATACATCTGTGTATGACTAAGGATATAAAACAAGATCTCATGTGACCTTTCAATCTTAGGCATAATGATTAGCCTATAATATTGCTAGTCTGCTCCCAGCTCTCCTGAAGTCTTATTAAAACACCCTTTTCAAGACACATTTCTCTGCCCCAACAGGCAAATTCCTTTACTGCCAAGAAAAGCAAGCAGGAGGGAACCATATGAAATACTGCGTATGTTGTACGACGTGCTAGGAAAGCCAAGCCATCAGCTTGCAGGCATGCTGTCACCAGGTGTAATGAGCAGCAGAAAACACAGTCAGAAAAGGGGCCCATAACAAGCTGCTAAAAGCTGCCAATGGAGAGGTAGCCAGTGTAGCCACCCAGGTTAGGGTAGGATACACCTGGGATATCCCAGGTAGGATAAACCTGAGCAGGCTGCTGGAGTACCAGGCACATGGCAGCTTCACCTCTTTCGCTGCTGGCATAACACAGCAGTAAATGATGGTCTTGTTTCTACCCCACCATCCTTTGTACAAATGATGGCATTTTAATTCGTTTAGCTTCATTTTTAAAAACACTTTCAAATCCACTGAAATGGAAGAGTAAACTTATTTCATGTATCAAGAAACTACAGTGGGATGATACTCTATGTGTTTTGAACTGGTTTGCTTGTGGGTGGTTTCTTTTTCAGATCATCCCTCACTTTTCTCATTTTTTCATAGCTCCTAGGCCACTCAAAATTTCTTTTTTTCTCTCACCCATCCTGTTGCTTGAACTCTAACTGCACTTTCAGGAGTAATCTGTGGCTTAAGAGCTTAGTCCAGCCCATCTTCCACTATTAATATTTTCTGAATTACTTTCTTACAATAAAAGGTAGGTGAAGATCTCCAAACCGATACAGCAATGGCAGGTTTCTGGTTTTATCAAAAACCTACTCAAATTTGTTCCTGTTTTCTCCTTCCCACCTTTCTTTCCACTGTTCACCCTCCTGGACCTTCACCCAAATAGAGGAAAAACAATCACACAACCTTAAAATACTCATACTGCATCCAGAGACACATTTTAGTTGGCAGTACCTCAATCCGCATTTCTCTGTATGTTACACTGGTCATGACTAAATATTCTAGTGGAACGTAAAGTAACTGGTTTAGCTTTCAAATGCTATTTCCTTTTCTTAGAAAACTGGTTGAACAAAGTACTGGCTTTAGAAATCTTTAACCTTAATTTTGCAGATCCAAACCCCATTTAAGCAAAAACTGGACAGAGACAACCTGCTGCATCCAGGAAAAGTTAAAGAAAAAAGTATCTCCTCCTCACTTGCAGTTAGCTACTAGGTATAGTACATCTCAGAGTACTCAAATGATAATTTTAAAAATCAGTCCAAAGTCTGCATTATCTGTAGTTCAGATTTTAAAAATAATCAGAAAAAGGTTTTGAAAATGATCATTCCAATTCCTCTTGAAGTTTTCCAATTAGAAAAAAAAAAGGACTTAAAAAAATTTATGAAAACTGTTTGGCATAAAGTAGGGATATATTTAATATTAGGAATCTGGCAGTTAATTTTAACCAATATGCCCTCATTGCAAAAAGAGCTGCAAATATTTTCAAGTAATTAAAATAATGTAACCAGACACAGCCAGCCAGTCCTACAAAAAAAGGTGGTTGAAAAACGCTTTTTTTGACAAACCAACAACGTAGCCAGGTTTGTTCAGCATTGAAAAGCAGCATATGCCTAGTCAGCAATATTCATTTAAAAAGGTGTTTATCAGCTGCAGACCCAGCACAAGAGCAAGTGAGGATGGAAATGGGGAAAGGAAGAAAAATTGGAGTAGAATAAGACAGGAGAGTCCCAGCATCCCTAAGTTAGAGCCTATAACAGCTCACACACTTTTCAGACAGCCCTAACGGAATGTAGATTTAGTTCAGCATGTCTTACTCAAGCTGTTTTACAAGAATTTTTATAATTCCTTTAAAAGATTGATACTGCAGACAATCACATTTACACCTCCTCCCTTAATCTACCATAACTAATCTTTCTACAGCACTCTGGACTAGTAAATAATGAAACTGTAAAACAAGAATGCATTAAATCCATTTGTATGAAGATTTTGTGGATTTGAACTCCATTTTCTACTGATAAATAGCTGCAGAATTCACTCGTTCTTTGGCATCTTAATGAAAATTATACATCAGCATCTTCATTAAGATGATACATTACTTCTGCTATGTATGAAAATAACATCATTCATGGTATCTTTTCTGATTCCTTCCTAGCACTGCTATTAAAAAATTCTGATCTGATAGAACTCAGGAATTAAAACCTTAAATGGCAAGTTATTTAAGCTATTTGACTAATATAGCACATATAAATCATTAAACAGCTTTTAACTATTTTTGGAAAGTGAGCTTGTTACCATCAGATCAACACAAACACACAATTATATCCAAATGACTAGAAAGCTTAATGAAAGAAAACATAAATGCACTAAGATTAAAGAGAATATTTAAAACCACAGATTCTGTGTCTACTGTGGGGTCATCTCCCAAAATGTCACAGCCCATGCCAATCAAATACTTTGCATTACTGCAGTTGCAGCACAAGAAGTCAGATAAATGGACTTGCTAAGAGAGGCCCTTCGTGAAGACTTCTGTCATGAGACTGTCAAACTGTCTAATATAACAATTTCCAGTACTCAGGTTTAATCAAACTAGACAAAAGATGTTGGAGCCACTCCAACTGTTTTATGGCTTAAGGCATCAAGGATTCTGAGATCACTTCCCAAGTGCTGTCAGATTCTACATCTCCCAGATTTGGAATCCTGGTTTCCCTGACAGTCTCCTAATGACCACAGGAAATTCCACTACAGCAACTCCATGTCTTCATCAGCAAAAGAAAAATGCAGCAGCACATCCAAAATGCCCTCCTTCAAAGGCTCATGCATCATAATGATTTTAAATGAAACATCAATTTTTTAGGATTTAAATACATAGCACCATAATGATAATTTTTTACATTCCTGGCTGTTTCAGCCAGCAGGAGTGTTGCCTGATGGACATACACAAATGACTGTGGTTCATGTGTGACAACAAGACTTAGCTGTACAAAGATGACAAAGGGGTAACAAAACTGTAATATGTAAAGGTAAAAAAGAATCTAAAAGAATTTTGATAAAGCCTATAGAACTTTATTTTGAAAAAATTATTTTTAAAAGAAATCCCACTAGATGATACATTCCAGGACTTTAACATTTCTTTTTTGTATTTGAAAAAACAACCTTCCCTTTGTTTCGACTAAGATTATTTAAATAAACACTGCCTTAAACTTGCAATAAAAATACTAATCGCCAACTATCACATCAAAATGGTAAATTGAAATTGCTGCTTTATTCACAAATTTGTTTTCTTGTTCTCACAATACCAATGACTGTTTACAAGTTTCAGTGTTTTATAGAGACAATTTACTTGAGAAAAAAAAATTGAAAAATTTGATAGCAGTAGCAGCTTGACATTCAGGAACATTTACATATACTCCTCAGATCATAAGTCAGAAACTACAGGTACAAAAATAGATTTTAATTTCAATCTTCCAAAACTTGTCATGTTTTTGAAAGTGATGATTCATTACTTGTACGTATAAGCTTATCTCAGGACTAGAAAACACAGAAGGATTTGTGGTTTATGCATCTCATTTAGAGACATAATTAGAAAATTATCTTGTACAGTTTGCAGGGAGGAACTGCAGAACCTCCTAACTCTTGCCTGTTTGTATTTGACTCTATATATATATATATTTATATATATATAAATATATATATATATATAATCTACATATACACCCATACATATATAATAATAAGGCAGCTCAGAAGTCTTACCTGAGTCTGCTTCATTGCCCGCTCCATTCTGCGAGTGCTTCCTTTCTCCAGTTTGGTCCGAAGGAGTAGGGCTGATGTCTGAAGGGCCCAGAATTTTGGCTGGGAGAGCAAGCACTGCAGAGAAAAAGAACATTTTGCCATTACTTCACCTTTAAAGACATCGAAGACAGTAAAGTTTCTAACAGCGGTCTCAAACATGAATGCTGTTTCCAATTCTGAAAGTCAAATATGTGGCTGGAGAACTTATTTGATTAACTGAGATCTGTACAAATTACCTTAATCTATTTCCAATATAAAAAGTGGCCTTCAAAACAACTCTCTCCTTCTCAGCTATGCAGTGCTATGTTTACACGTACCCATACAGTGCACAGACCAAACTGCACAAATGAAAATGGCTACTCACAATCAAAGGAAAACAAAAAATTTGATCCTGGGCTGACTGGCTCAGCCTCCTCCACACCTGCATACTGGGTAGCTGTAGACAGCCGCAGGGATCCTACTTCTCAAGGCTGAACAAATCCAGCTCTCTCTTGGCCTCTTCTCCTATGCAAGGTGCCCTGATGCTCATGTTAACAGCACTTCCACATGAAAAATGCTGAATTTGCTAAGAATCTGAAGAATATTAATTAACCTAGAACTTGTCATGACTACAGAATAACAGGAAGAATTTTTTTTTTACTTCAGTAGATGTATAGGGAATATGGAATAATCTATGTAAGCAGCTTTAGTAAAATAATTTTAAGTTATCACTTGGAACATGCTCCACTCATGCCAGGAACTTAGTGCCAGTCTCCAACCACTGATTTTCAGGAAAGTCCAAGAGAAGATATGCAGCCAGTACAATTTTGGTATCTCTTAATAATTTACAGACTGCCTGGATTCCTTCCAGTTGGTTTGAGACAGAAAATACCATTTCTGAAAAGTGAGACAGCAGGAAAACTTCCTTGCTAATTTTATTGACACTATAAATGCAATCCATCTTCTCTGAGAAAATACATCTGTCTATAGATACTTGTAGACTGGAGAAAAAACCCCAGTGGTTTTATTCTTTCCTCTCAAAGATCTCCCAAAGCATTAAAAAGCACAATTTGCTCATGGTTCGTGTTTAATGCCTGACAAATTTCTGTCATGTTGTAATATGGTTTTGTTTTCCCTAGTGATTTCAAAGGAAAGGAAGCAAAAAGAAACAATCTAAAAAAATTCCTCTAAACAAAACTACAATAGGAAGAGAGGCAACAGCAAATGAAAACATAAAAGAAGGCAGTGTGAAGGCAAACACTTCAACTAATCCTACCCTTTGTGCCCAAGAATCTCTGCACCAACTCTTTCATGACTTCTACTCAGTATTAGATTAAGAGGCATCCAAAGGCTTCTATACTGTCCTCCATGTTCTGAGGACCTGGGATTAATTAAGAGAATGCAATCATAATATTCTCTATTCTGTAGACTTTCAGGTCTACATATAGGACATTTTCCCTATTTCCTTAGACTTTTACCATCTACAATCGCTAAATCTGTTATCTGATGTATGTCCTAGTTCTGACAGCTCATCTCTCTCTCCTGTTTCATCAAACTTCAGCCTAATACCCCTTCTAGTTTAGTCTTAAGACAAACACAAGCAAGGCACTCCTAGCACAGGACATTGGTGTCTGAGTTTATTTTTTAGCAGCCGGACCAGGTAGCTGCTAAATCAAGCACCTTAAGGAATTGCTAGGTCAAACACTCGACCAATATTTCCTTTACCTTAAAAGTTTATTTTGTGAGAAAGGTCACCCTTTTCCCCATTTTCTCCACTGCTAATAATCTGTCATATGATTTTATTTTTTACTTCAAGGGATTTTTTTCTGTGTTATTTGGTGGTAGATACTAGTATTAATTTTGCAAAAGGACAATGGCAATTAAAAGTCTTGGCTAATAATGGTCCTAAAGGTATTTTCAGGTCTGATTACTGCCCTGGTCCAGCAGTAGAGTCCTTGTTCTCTCACTGGTTCACCTTAGCAAGTGGCCCACGGAGGGCAGAGCACAAAGTTTCTGTGTCCACAGCATCCGGCTCTGCAGGAGAACCGGCAGCCCAGGAAAGCCTCTCCTCAGTCTCTGTCTCCACCTCCCACACCACCTCCTAAGCAGTGATTAAAGCAAGCATGCTGCATGAGCTGTGTGTAAAGTCAAATAGGGAGGGAGAAAATCTGAAGAGAAACAGGGTGGAAGACAAGCAGAGGTAATTATGTTTCACTCCTCTGCAGGATCAATGATGACAAGTCGTATTTTGAATAACAATCCTGCTTTTTAAAGATATTCATGAAATAAAATGAAAGGTATACCTGCTGTAAAATTACAGAGGAAAAATTTAAATTTTCCAACTGTTTTATTGATACAAAAAAACCACTGCAACTGCACAAGACAACGAGAAGCAGACCTAGTTTTCATTTAAGAAGCACTTGTAATTTTATACTTATACAGAGCTCACAGTCCTGTGCCAGAATTCAAATGCTCACCTTTTCATTGCCTAATTATAATGTTTAAAGCACCACAAAAACCCCAAAATAATAATGCATAAAGGGCACAAATGTTTATACTTAAAGGCTCTAAAGAACAGTTTCAGAACATCTAACCATAACTACTAAGCAAGCTTTAATCTTATATCCAAAATGTCCAAATATTAGAGAAAATAATATCTTTCTCATAAGATCTAAAGCTTTATGTTTTCACCTGAAGCTAAATCTAGACTCTGTTAATAGGACTAGAGGTTAAAATAAAATATCTGGGGAAAAAAAAAAAACCCTTAATCAAGATCATGCAAGTTTTGTCATACTTGAAAGTTCATTATACTGCACCAAGGGCAGCCAAGAAAATTAACAAAATAATTCTGAAGCAAAACCACTATTGAGAATCTTCACAAGTCATCTTTGTTCTTACTTTAGAGAAAGAACAATAAAATAAAGAAAGAGAAACACAGGAAGATTAGACAGGGTGAGAAAAAATGAAAGGAAATAAGGTTATGCAATACTTTCTGCACAGAATAGGGTATTTTCACATGGGAAAACTCATTTCTCAAATTCTTCCACACATTTTTTTCCTACAAATGATATCATCTCCCATCATATCAGAATGTAAAAAAAAGGGGATGAACAAAGGATTACACAAACCAGAATATTTAATTCAATGTAGCTTCCTTATATGACATTCAAATGAAATAAGATGATGTTGCAAGTCTTAGTAACAAAGTAGTCCATTATTGTTCAACACTTATAGTATCCCCATAACTAAGTAACCACAAAAGGCAAGTTTTGTTGTTGGAACAAAACTTTTCCCGGCACCCTATTCTAGATTGCTCAAGGAAGTTACTGATGCCCTATCCCTGGATGTGTTCAAGGCCAGGCTGGATGGGGCTCTGAGCAACCTGGTCTAGTGAAAGGTGTCCCTCCCACGGCAGGGGAGTTGGAACAGAATGGCCTTTAAGGTCTTTATGAACCCAAACCATGCTATAATTCCAATACCTAAACTGTGAGATACATACATTACTTTAGTAATGACACCCAGATCAAACTCAGCCACAGTCAAACCCAAAAATCATGCACCATTAATGAACAATTCAGCCTCAGCACTCAGAATTTAACCTAGGTGTGAAGCACTCCCTGATCACTCTTGTAACTTTCTGTCAGAGAAACAGAGAAAGAACTGCATCAGTCACTCACGACTTACAGAAGGCAAAGATTGGTCAAAGCAACTCTTCTGCCTTCCTCCATCTACTATTTTAAAAAGTTGGAGCTCCTATAGGAATTCTTCCTGACATCAGTCAGGAAGAGCCTGCTTGGGCATATAAGACATGCTAGAAAACCTGGTACAGGTAAAGATGATTCTTGCTAACTGCAGCTCTAATTAATTTTAATGTTTTCTAAATTTTCCTTATGATAAATCTATGCAGTAAGGCATATTCTTTCACTCCTGAAGCTTGATCACTGATTAACTATCTGTAGCCTAGCAAAGTACTGTGATTGCTATGATGGAGCTATCATCTGAAAATGGACTTGCAAACTGAGCAATTTTAATTGCAACCAGTTGTGGAATTCCTAAGAATCTGCCCATCAGTCCATCAGCGAACCAAAAGTATTCTGTTTATTGGCCAAATTGCCAGGATGTGGCAAAATTATTTAACAGAAGTCATAGGCGTTAGGCACCCTGAGGATTGCTCTGCTCCTCTGTCATGCCTCTAAAGACACAACCCTTATTTCAGATTCGACTCAGGTTATTTACTAACATATTTTAAGTTACTAACAAACAAGCACAAAACACTGGGGAGGATTTAGAGAAAAAAAAAATCCATTTTAGTTTCCTTATATTATCCATTCCAGTTAACATACTTCAGGAGCTTTGTTGCTACTTTTCCAAAAACCACACATTAACATTTTCAAATTACTCATGTGGGTTACTTCATGTCTACTTATCAATAGTCTTGTTTCATATAACCATGTATACCTTTATTTGATGATTTTCAGTAATTCATTCAGATAATTAACAGGAAACACTTAAACACATCCCAAGGCAAAATGGCAACCTTTTAACTTGTTCTGTGCTTTTTTGTGAAATGAGACACTACCATGGCTTCTCCTCCACATTCTATATCCTGCACAATAGTTAGGTGAGTATATTAAAAAAATCCCAGTAGTATGACTGAAGCACGAACAGGGAAAATGTGCATTGGCCTTGTATACATATCTGTTAATCTCTGGTGAACGACTTTATTACTGAAGGCTAACTTGAAATTTGCTTAATTTGTTTTTAGGTACACAGCAAAGAATTGGCAAAAACTTTTGTGGAATTCATGAACTAAGAATAAGAGGGAAAAAACAGTATGATATTAGGGAGAATGTCATCTGCTTTCCACATGTTATTCTCATCCAAATAATCCAACATGTAACTTTCTGTATAACTAACACAAGTTTTTTTTCTAGAAAGTCATGTTCAAATGACACGTTTTTAATTTGAAATTTTTTGGAAATTTCTCCTAGCACTAAACTGGTGACCAAAAAAGCAAAATGAAATAAAATTTAAAATAATCAATTTAGAGAAAAACCTGAAAGATGCCACATTATTGTGGAAAAACTTCCTTACATTATGCCATACATCTGTGTTTTTTCAACAGAATACTATTTCATAGAAGATATTCCTTGCACTTCCGTAAAAAAGTATTTACAGAAAACTCTGCCCTGGAAAGCAGCTAAATTAACTTCATGGAACTATTTTTAATTGCCTAAGAAAGATTAAGGCAATCCAAAGTCCAGAGGGATGCAAAAATAATAGAAGTTTTGAAAAAAGTCCTTAAAATATTAACTCCTTTACTAACAAAGCTCAAACACAGATGATTTGCAGTAGTACTGGCAGCATCTGATTGAAATGGGATTTGTAACTTTAAACAATAATTCTGTTAGAACCCTATAAGTTAAAATAAAGTACACTTGTGACTAAGTGGTTTCCAATGCCAGAGCACTTTTCATACTTTAGTGAAAAGCACAAGTATCAAGAGGGCAAGAAAAATACAAAATTTCTACTTACAATTAAACAGCAGAACCATGGCTTGGCAACAGAACAAGCCATTCAGTATGACCGCTTTTAGCTTTTCTGCTTAGCATAAGAACATGTAAAAATTTCCTGTTGGCTCAAACACATCAAGTACGTTCAAATCAAGTATACATACCTATTCTACTGTACATGCCCATCCCAAATATTTTAAAATAAATTAGATCAAAAGAAGATTTTATTATATGGCATCACTGGGAAATGTATGACACTGAGGTTTCACAGAGCTCAAACTCCTCCTAGTAGTGTTTTTTATTCTTTCACAACACTCAACAGTTTACCTACCCTTCAGGGACCACAAATTAAGAGGAAACTATAATAACCATGAACATACACAAACCCTCAAATCAACAACTAAAATTCATTATTGTTTTCTAAATGGGCATATTTAACTGGACAAGAAGTAGTATTTGATGTTTAAGCTGATTTCATGTATGTGTCAAAGGATTGCTCTTAAGCACAAAATGCTGTCGTGCTGGTGAATATAAATATTTTAATGCAAAAAATTGCTTAGCAACCAGCTAAAGGAATTACTTTATCTCCTTGTATCTTTATTTAAATTAAGTTTCTATTTTGCAATTATCACATTACATGAACTGAAATTTCCAATAAATCTAAAAATGCATTCAGAATTGCAGAACATCGAATAACAGTTACAATAAAAAGATTTTGTCTTTGATACACCATTAGCCTTAGTTCAATGCTACCCCCAAGACTTTTCCTCTATTTTCCATTGTTATTACACACAAATCCTCTGTTGTTATGTGTAATGATATATAATTCCTGTATGTAAATCCCTATATGTATTTTTATGTAACTGCATTGAAATGGAACCCTTAAACTGAAATGTGTATCTGTAAACACCCATGTGATTCATTCCAAAAACTTAAAGCTATCATTTCAGAGAGGTTGGGTTTTTGGGGTTTTTTTTCATATTAACAGGGAAGCTCCTCCAGTGTCTTCATAAATCATCATTTTATTGAAATTGAATAATCTGAAGTCCAGACAGAAACGACTCCATACTTCTATACTTAAATATATATATATGAGATATACTTTTCATTTCTCTGAGGGTATCACCTTAATGCATGACAACTTCACTTTAGGTTCAAAATTCAAACAAAACCTGACAGCCAGTAAAGATTTCCTCTTGGACAGTAAATTGGAAGAGGTAGCAAGAAAACATAACACATCAAATTCAAGCCTATTGACTTTACTGCTTCCACAGGAGAACTTCTACTCATGGAATCCACACTACAATCCCCAGTTTATATAAAACATCATGAGTATATGATAGTTCTAAACAAACAACAGTGGTTAACTTGGGGACAAACAAATAGGATGATGAAGTAAATGACTTCAAACCATCCTCTCTTTCCACCTTCTGTCATCCACAATCATTGGCACTGCCAACAACATTCCCAAATAATATTTTTGGAATCTGCACCACTATACAGGATGGCAATTTGAGCACCTATAAATTCCTCACCTTTCTAACTATTTTGACAAGAAGTACTTGATTGCATGTATCAGTAGTGAGATACGACACACTAATGTGAAAAAATATCCAAATCTGGGGCATCTGTTAATTGGTTTGACAGCAAACCTTCAGATAAATAATTTCTAGAAACATTAGGATTGCTTTAGGCATGAGCAATCAGACTGTATATTCTCCAGTCACATTTTATTAGCTAAGAACACCTTCCTATTTCCTAAGGCCCAACAAGAAAAAAATTACATTAGGATTTCACTCCAGATGATTCTTGTTTCAAATTGGCAAATTCTAACCCTATTTGGCATAATTATGTCCTTGGAGAGCAACACAAACAGGACACAGGACACAAACAAGGACAATAATACTTTTACACCTGGAGAATGCAAGGCTTCCATAAATAGTATGACAATGGATATGTTTAGTGGCTAGCAGGAAGGAAGAGAAGAAAAGATAGCCCAATTCGTGCAGAAAATCATTCCTACTATGGACTAGCCAACATAATTTGCAGATTGGTTTTTGGTTGCTTTTTTTTCCCTATTAAGAAAAAAACTAAACAGAAGGAATATTTGCACCAGTGTGTATTATAGTTTACTACATCTTTCCTCCTCAAGGTACAAAGAATTGCTCAAGTATCAAACAAATATCAACGGCCCTGTTGGTATGTTCAGCAAATATCAAAACCTGTGCTGTATATGCCTTTACACATCTCTTTAATTTCACACTTTCATTAAACACAGAAATCTGTCCTACACCTCCAGTCACTCTAACAGAGTTCTGGACCAGAAAAAAAAAATCAATATATTACCAACTAATCCTGAAAATTAGAAGTGTATATACATCAACACATAAGCAACTGTCTTAAAAATCTCTGCCTGTTTCTGTAAAATGGACTGCAATTGTAGGTAGCAACCAAAACCATCTTTTTCCATATGGCTTTGACAACTAGAACTTAAAAACCAATAATATGCAAAGTCTTTGAAGTTACGGATTACTAACTGATTTAGTCTTAGGGTGAAACTAGCAAGACAAGGATAATTTACATTTTTCTCTTCACAAACATGAAAACTTGCATTATACACTTCAAATTAATTATATTTCAGGCATTATTCCAAGTCCTATATTAGTGTTTCTTTTTCAGTGTTGCATGAGGAAAATGTATTATTATTTGGTTAGGTCTTAAATACTTTCTTAGCTAACAGTATATAATGTAAATTCTACATGGCACCTTTAGAGCATTATGCCAAGACCTTTGCACTGTAATAACAAAACAAAAAAATAAAACCAAGCTAGAGCCTGTATGAAGTGCATTAGCAGAAGTTCTGTATTTTTGTTTATTAGGTCTCAGTGTTTCAGTGAGTTGTTGCATCATGACAGCCTGCTACAGAGTCAATCATGTGATCACCTGTGGTTTTTTTAAGGCCTCTTGAAGTTACCAGGATTTAAAAATTTGTCTGACTGTTAGGTAAACAAGAGAAACAGGTAGAAATCCTGAAAGTATTAAAGTGACAGAGGAGAATTTTTACTTTCCTGCAATGGCTGAGACATCAGCATTTGCACAGTGTCATTCTCCAGTACTGCTTTAATATGCCATATATTTCAGTAAGTTTAGACCCCACATTCAGCATATTTTTCCCAAAATCTAAAGCTACTCACTCAACTGTATGACAAGGGTTTATTTTGGTCTATAAAACTAATCCTGGGACTCTTGAAATAAAATAGCTTTTCACCACAACAGGTGTTAGCTGATCATTAGCAGAGCTGGGCTTAAAGCTCTTAACCACAGCCATTAGAAATACCTCTTGGTGTTAAAAAGTCAAGAGCAAGGCCAAAACACCATCAGTGATCTGCATCAAGGGACTAGTTTAATTAGAATGGCATTTTTAAAATTCACTTTGTCTAGTCTTGTCTGGTAGCCTC
Organism: Cyanoderma ruficeps; assembly: GCA_008694505.1. Classification (NCBI taxonomy): domain Eukaryota; kingdom Metazoa; phylum Chordata; class Aves; order Passeriformes; family Timaliidae; genus Cyanoderma; species Cyanoderma ruficeps. The sequence continues at coordinate 23,761,865 of VZDJ01007749.1, read as the reverse complement.
AGTGCTTAAATTATAACATTACATCATTGTAAATACAGAGTACCTTTTGTTGACTTTGACTACTGAAACAAGAAGACACTACCTGATTTTTTTTTTTGCACTGCTATATACTTGAATGTGTTTGAATGAGATTTTTCATAGACATAATTTCAGGAGCTTGGATAATTTAATGGACTTGGAGTAAAATATTAATTATGACTGCTTTAATATGAAACATGTGTACACATACACTGGTTACTTTTTTCAGTTTTCAGTTTTCTTTTTGTTCATACACACTTTACAATACAAAATGTTAGAAACCTCTTAGGTAAACAGTTACTTATTCACACTGTACTAGACTGATCTAGAAATGAATGCTGGACTCAACAGAGTAGCAATTATACTGCACTTACCTAAAGGCAATTTAATGTTCTCAAGTGTCTCATTTAATCTTAGTCTGGAAGTGGCTGTCTCTGTCTGAAATTTGTCAGATCTGGAATTTATCACATCTGAAGGTACATTAAATACAATATAAGAGCTATTTAGTAGCTCACTCAATCAATTCAAAAGTTAGAAGACAAGACTGGAATAAATTTTCTTCTCAGAAGACTTAAAAATATCCCAATATGTGAAGGCTAATATAATTTCACTTCAACTGTATTTTCCACAGCTTTTTTACCCCACTCAAATAATGTTCTGTAGCAAATGGTAGGTCTTGATAACATCCACCCACCAGTATCCTCATATTCTTTCCTGCCTATAATTCTAAATAATTTCCCCTCCATGGCACTTGTTTTAAGCAGTTACTCTTATTCCTTTATCTACCTTGCAAAGGGACAATTCTTGCTTCTAGGCAACTATGTATGCTAGATCAGCTTGGAAACTGTGCTGGCTTGTCTACCACTTCTGTAGTACCTAGAATTTCAAGAAATAAAAAAATCAGGCAGGAAATCTTGGAAGTTAGTTCTATTGTCTGCTCAAAGATATTTGTTACTATCCTTATTAGAAGCAAGACACTTCATTATCTTTCTTCAGCCATCTCTTCTACCTCCCCTTAAAAAAAGCAGTTGTGGTTGGAAAAACTCAACACAGCCTCTTCTCAGCAAGAGATCAACACTACTTCATATTCACCAGCAACCTTTTCCTTTGTTAATCAATACTCCAACTCAGCATAGTAAGCTGACTATACAGCTGAAAGCCTCAACTGGGAAAAAGGATGACTTCCCAGAAGAAAATATCCTCAGACTTTACAGCTTGTTTGTTCCATTTGTTTTCTTTAGCAAAGGAATCATGAGCGATATTCAGGTAAAATGAGAGTGCCTTACCCCTGGTCTTGGTTCTTCTAAATAACATTGCTCAGGAGAACACCCAACTTCTCTGTCCATTCTCCATCACCACCTCAAGTCCATTTTGCCTTTTCAGTGAATTTTATTTTTTAAGAACACGGAGCAAAAAGAATCATAGAAAAGGTCTAGATCTGCTGCTTTTACTAACTGATCTAAATACGTTGTTATTTATCCCTCCTTCTGCTTCCATGTGCAGTTCCTCATGCAGAATACCAGTCAAAACAACTCACTCTCCTTTCTCCCCAACCACGCTTTTCAGAAGTGTAAAGGGAAATGGTTAAGCACTGTTAGAATAAAGTTCATAACCAAACATAAGAAATGCCATAGCTGTTTCTTCCTCCTGTTCTGTTAGAGTCTTTGTATCTTCTGAATTTCCTCAGCTTTAAGTTGGATGTTCCTATGTTCTCTCAGAAAAATCTGTCTCACACCATAACCCTGCAACTCAGAAACACCTAAATACCGTGTGAATTTAAAAAAATTAAATAAAAGCGGGTTGTTCAACATGAACATGGACTCCCATGGAAACAGATCTCTAGTCAGAAATAGAAGAAACACAAGCACATGATGATTGTCTTTCCAGCTAGATCTGAATGCAGCTCTGCAGATAAAACTGAAATGATGGCCTAGTGTCCCCTACATGATACAATTCACAGGGCAAAAGGGAGCACTAGAGAAATCTTCCCTTTCAGAGGCAATCTCATATGTTCAACAAAAAGGGCTGTGTGAAAGGAGTACAAAGATCTACACTTACTGGAGGATTTTCAGTGGAAACAAAAGACTCAAAGAAAGCTTTGTATGGATTCAAATGTAAGAGAAACACAAGAAAGCAAGCTCACATTAGCCTGCATGGAACAAAAATATAATAAAAAGTATGGAGACTTATAGTGAGCTAATAGACATGATTCTTTGCTTCTATATAACGCAGTCTGTGAGTAACTTGCATGCATGCATGCAGGTACATAACTTGCAGAGAAAGCTATGGAAGAGACAAATACCACATTTCAAAATAATTTTAGACACAATGAAATAATCACCTCAGATCAGATTTGGCTAGGAAAATGTTTCAATGCCTTTCCCCTTTAAGATTTTTCTACTTTCTAATAACAGTACTAAGATATTATCAATCAAATTAGTTGTTCAGTTCTACTTATGTTACCAAACTGCAGATATATCCTGGATGTCCAGAATTATATAAGTTTTCTTCCACATTAACAGGCATTGGTGGACTGATATTTAGCAGGGTTTTAAGAGCTTGATGCTCTCTTATAATACTAAGTGGTATTCATATTGTGTCCTCATGTATGATGTAAAAGAAGAAATTTTTTTGTGCTGTTGCCTAATCTATGTTTTCTGTTGTATTTTGGCTTGCTTCTTTCTTTTCATTTTAAGAGATTATTTATGTTCAGTAGTAAGCTTTCCTTGGAGGTCCTCAATTTTTTTTTTAGGAGAAGAAAGAAACTAGAGAAGAAAAGGAAATGTCATGAAAAAAATAAGATACTGTTTTATTGAAACGAATCAGCTTTCAATGACTAGTAGAAGGGTAAACCACACAAGACATGGCTCCTATTTTCACATAGAATGGAGTCCAGCCATATGACTGACACTTGCTCTGTTATGCCAAACACATCACTTATTCTGTGTTATGCTGCAAACAACTTCAGCCAGATTTGACTGTAGTAGCATTGTTTTTCGCAGGTCTGTGGTTTGGACTTACTCCTGAAACAGCATAGGTACAGACTTCCACACCACATCACAGTACTGCATTTATTTCCTAAGGCCCAAGTTCAACAGTAATAAATCACTGTTTTGGATACCAAAGACTAGACTTTAACTCTTTGGTATCAATGATAAGGATTTCCCTAGTTATTAAACAACAGCAAATTTGTCATTTTAACTGCTCAGCCTCTGGAATTTCACCATCTGTGCCAAGATTATCAACATATCATGTGATCTTGAGGTTATATCCCGAAAACCAGAACAGTACTTTTTTTTTTTTTCCTCTCTGCACAGGTAGTAAAATAGTGAATCTGGTTTGACAATGGCTAGATAACATATTTTAAAAATAGATAATTTCAGGACTGTATGTAATGGTGCACACTATCTGCAGACTTGCAATCTATTTAGTCCCAAGACAAACAAAGCAAATGACTGAAAAAAAGGCTGAAATTTACAAAAACTGTGCCAATGGAGGATATTTTCTAACTTGTTAGAATTGGCCATGTGGGAGAAGAAATATATCCTACTCCCCTTGTGAATGACCACAGTAGCTCCTAAATCCTCTGCCCTTCATGCTCCACCCTCCCCTTCAGCCTTGCCTCTCCTGTGACAAAAAACATTTTTGGAACAGACAGTGCTACAGGTTAACTCATCTTCTGCTGATAAAAATTTATTCTTCAGGGAGACCGTTATGACTTTTAATCTTTCCATTTGTTACTGCTGCCTGTGGCTACAGACAAAACTCAAGATCTTTCAATACTTTCTTTGAGTTGGTCAATTTTTTTATTTTTTTTTTAAGTAGTACTTCTTACTCGGCCAAATCCAGGTAAAATTACACATTAAGGTTCCCATTCCCTTTTTTCTGCTTTACTTGTTTTCAGTGCAAACTCACTGCTCTCAAAACTCCAGATGACTGGAAAAATTCTTTAGGCCTGACAGATCCTGCACCCCATCCTTATGCAATTGACCCAGCGTGGTGGGATTAGTCTGTTCTGCCTGCCTACTCACATAAGCTCACCACTATGTTCTTTTCCATAGACTGCCAGTGATACTTCCTGTTTATTCGGCCTATCAACAGCCTCTGGAAGAATGCTGCTTTATATACTGTTGTTATCTGATGCTGCATAGATTTGTACTCTAACAGCAACTTTAATTCTACAATGATAACTTCAGTACAAATATCCATTTGCAATAATTATCCTTAAAATACCTTAAATGAGAATCTTTTGCAGGAAGAGAATTTAGGGTAGCAAAAATGCTTGTTCTCAGACAGATTTGAAGCATAACCATAAAAATTACACAAAACAATGACGCATTAAAAGTTCCCTTCACAGCCTCACTAGAAAGCATTATCTTTTGAAAAGAACTAATTTAAATGTTTTAATAATTTCATAAGTTTAATATTAATATTAGCACAAGAAGAATACCAGTTGCATACAGCTTTTACATTGTGAAACACACATGTCCCATCCTATAATGACGTTAACTAGTAAAAATCAGCTACCACATTTTCTTCCATAACAGGCACAGTCAAAAAAAATCAGGAATAATTACATGCCTAGACCAGTGATTTATAGTAAGGCTGCCACTGACTTTATTATTCATCTATGTCAGAACAAATTACAGAAGTTCTATAAAACACCTTCCCAACCTTCAGTCTGTAAGAACAGCTGTCTCTAGAACAGTGAGACAGAGCAAAAGAAAAACCACACAGTGCCAGACAGGACTCTACAGGGAGTTTGTCTACCTGGTTTTTCCCCATTTTGAATGCCAGCATCCACCACAGGAATTCTGCCTACAATGCTCTCTATGGTTCAGCAGTCTACATAGTGCAATACTTGGTGTTCACAAGAGATGTGACATGTTAATGCAAGAGGCATGCCTCACTTACTGCTAGCTGGGCTACGGGGCTAGGACATGGCTGGAGATGACAATTTCAGTGAGACATCTAGGACGGCCTCAACAGTTTCCCCAGAAAGATCATACTAGCAAGTCTCAATGTCCATTAAAAGATACGTGATTTCTGATTTCATTCGGTTCCTTCCAAACTTCACCAGCAGAAATATTTTGTCTCTTTAAACAGCTACTGCTCTCACATGCAAGTAAATCAAGCTGCTGGAGGCCACCAGCATCCTGGCTTTCTTTAACCTTATGGGCAAAAGTTCAGTTCCCAGGAACAAATCGAAACAGCCACCTTCCTTTCAGAGCCTCAAGACACAACAGTCCGGAAAGAAAACTAACTCTTTAAGCAGCAACCAAAAGTGAGGAACGGATGGAGTAAAAATAGTCAGCAATACATTAGCAAGAAAGAAATTAGGGAAGATGAGAGCAAGAGTGAAAGTTAACAGGCAAGCGCTGACAAAGAAGGGCTGAGAGGAATATGGCATGGATGAGTAAACAAAAAGGGAAGCTGACACAAGCACAAGTGACTAATACTAGTGGCGGGAAGAGTGAGAGACTGCTGGAGAGCACAAAAGAAAATCCTCAGTTGGTGGGCAAAAGTGAATAACATTCCTAAATCTGACACAGTTGTGTAGAGAGAAGCTATAATCTGAATATATTTAAAAGAGACAAATGGCAGCGTCTGGGATGTGCTTTGACTTGAAAGAAGCAAAAGGCATGAGCTGTAATGGATTAAGATTCAAACACAACAGTCTAGTATCTGATCCATTATATTATGCACAGAAACCACAGCACTTATTAAAATCACTATAAGAATTGGATGAAGAATTATAGAATGGGTTGAGTTGGCAGTCACCCTTAAAGGTCATCTAGTCCAATCTCCCTGCAATGATCAGGGGCATCTTCAACTAGAACAGGGTGGCCAGAGCTTCAAGCAATTTGACCTTGAATGGTTCCAGGGATGGGATATCTACCACCCCTCTGGGCAACTGGTTCCAGTGATTCAACACCATCTTCATAAAAAATTTCCACCTTATGTCTGTCTAGTTTGAAGAAGCTACAGAGACTTTGACAGATTTTACTTTGACAAACAGAAGAAGCAATCTTTTTAGTTATGTTCCCCTATGGCTTGCAATTTTCCACCTTTATTACAGCTACAACACACAGATATAAACATTTGCCTATTATAGATAAGGAAAAGACACAGAATATATAGACACATAAAGACATACACTGCAGTTCTTGCACAATAAGCTGTAAAATGAGACCTGTGTCCTTACCCCAGCCACTAAACGTCCTGCTTGCTTTTTGACTCTTACTACTAAGCTACTAAGAGCTTCAGACCATGCAAGCTGTTCCAAATAAAAACAATTTTCTAAAGACACTTAATTCCTTTATTCCAAAATTGTAAGGCCTTGATAAATATGCATTAAACTAAAAGGCAAAGAAAACATAATTTCTAGTAAACAATAAAAAACCAAATTGGGTACAATACCCAAGACACATATGCTTTCCCTCTCCTGGTGTTGCAATTATGAAACCAAACATCTAACCTTACAGCACAGAAAAATCTTTCACAGTCTATTTATAGAAATCTGTAAAAAATATTTTCTCTCTCATCTTTTGTCTAGACTAGACAGAATTCATTGGAGAATGTGTTGGCCAATGTATTCTGACAAATGTACTTAAGAAAAATCTAGCTGACACAAGACATGAAGTCTTTCAAGAAGAAATGAAAAGCCCAAGCTCCAATTTAATTAATGCAAGACATGCTTAAGGACAATATAGACAAGACAGTAAAATCCCAAATATGTCAAAATATATCAACTAATACCTAGTGTCATGATTTTTATTTTAGTTCTGAAAAGGCCCCAAATCTCAGCTTCTCATATAGAAAAACATCAAATAGTGTAAATATTTTAAAACATTTCTACAAATTGAAACATGCAGAACGTGATGCTTTTAAACATTTTATTGGCCTTTATTTGAATAGTCTTCATAACTAACAGCTCTACTTGCTATGACTAATGCAGCCAATCTAAACATGTCAAAAGTATTTATGTTATACCATATTATCATATATACTATACTCTAGGCATATAAATTATACCAGAAGAAAATCTGAAATTTCTCACAGTAATCATAAGACTCATTTATGATACACATTGCTTGAATAGTCCACTAAATGAGCAGGCATTGGTTCCATTTCCTGATGCAATGGGCTAACCGTCATCAAAAGAAAATGAACCTTTCTTATTCATGTATTTGCATAAATAGTTTATGGAAATTAGTTTTCATAAGCATCACAAACACTTCATGTGAATTACCTTATGAAGTTTTCCTGCATATTTGATGCTACAAATAAGTACTAAAAATAATACTTTGCTTTATTCATCTGTAAATTATATCAGTAAAAATCTATATCTGGAAGAAAAAAAATCCAGCTGAGCAATGGGGTCCTGCTGGCAAGAATAAAAGCTTCCCCCCTTTAGTCATATAATATGTGATCAGTACTTGAATTCGAGCATTCTATAAATGCATGTAAAATAAATGTGCATACACCCTGCATACAGATGTATTTAAATGTTTCACACATTAATTTAACCGTAACATCTTACTTTCTGGCCAACAGCACTTTAAAATTCCATTTTTCTATTTAAATGTGCTGCTTCTGGTAAAAGAAAGGAAAGGAAATATTGTGGAAATACCAGAATCAGACCTGGTTAATCTTTGTCCTTCTGTAACCTAGAGGGCACCATATTTTTCTAGAACACACAAAGCCAACAAACTTCTCATACAAGGCAGGACAATGCACAAAACCATAACCAAGATCACTGCTGAACAGAACAGGGTTTACTCACACGAGGACAGCTAAGCAAGAAAATGAGTATTTCCATGAACCTAAGCTAAAAGTGTTTCTTTGGAAAGTTTTTCAAAAATAGTTACTCCAGATCTTTCTCCACTACATCTCCTTTCAAAAGCCAACTGTTTATAGACTTAGAACTTGATTAAATATTTTTTCCCCAAAAATCTTGACGTGTCTGTCAATAAATGTGCAAAAGAAAATACCAACTAGAAATCTTTTCCAGTAGCTTGGCTACCTAAAACATCAAAAGGAAAAAAGACCAAAGGAAAAAAATTAAAGAAAGGAAGAACCACTGGAGCCATTACAATTTTTCTTCCCTAATTTTGGGGGACTAGAAAAAGAAGGTCATGCAGAAATGTGACAAGATAGATTTGTTGCTTAAGTTCATATTATATTCTTCTCAAAGCAGCTAGAATAGAATAGCTATAACTGACTGCATCCAAAAGAACCAAGAACAACAGGACAGTGACATTTTACTGATGATAAATGAATCAATGAGTATCAGATTTGCACATTTCAGACACCTTGGGAGGGAAGAAAAAACACATTTCATGACTGCAATCAAAGACTATGATGTACTCAAACCTGTCTTAAAGTGTATTAAGTCACAAAAAATCCGTTACTTGTTCTATATTTCATCTTTAACATAGACCATAAAGATTGTTTGGTCAACTGATAGAAAAAATGTTCTACTTACAGTTGAAATACAGACATTACATCATCAGAGAAAATTCACCTCGAGTTGTTTAGACAGTAGCAAACAACAGTTCAACCACCACCTTTATTTTTTTCAGATGCTGTGTAACAAGCAAGATTAGAGTAATATTTGAAGTACTGGGTTATGAAGAGAAACAAATGAAGGGATGACATTTAAGTAGAGAAGATGAGGGCAAGACATTACGACAGTTATATAAATTTTACGAATAATTCTTCCTCATATATAGTAAACCAACAAAAAATTTACTTTGAAAAATGGGAGGATTGGATTTACACCTTGTTTAATACATCCGCACCCTCTCCAGCCAAACAGTCACTAAATACAATGAATTATACACACAATATAAGAAAGGAAGTGACTGCTAGTACTGATAACATGTGAACTGATCACCCTAACATCACCAAAAAGAGGTTACTAAGCATCAGACAAAGTAGTGAGAATGTCTTATTTCCTTCAGATGATACCTCAGACAGCCTTTTGTTGAATAGGGGGTTTAATTTCACCTTCTTGTTGCAATGAAATATTCCTGGCTGAAGTAAATTATAATACTTATAACCGGTGAAGGACATGAGAGGGGGAAGGGAAGCCTGGGACATGTCAACTGGCTGTCAGAGAGGCTGCTAGAAAAAATAAGTGAGCTGCTGATAGATAAAGGAGGCAGGGGAGGAGAAAGGCTGCTGTGGGAAAATATGTTATTAATTGTCATCAAATTTGCCTTCTTAACTTCTCAAACCCTTACACAGGCAAAAAATCTACTAATATTTAAACATGATTTTCATGTTCTTTTACCCGTGCAGTTTCAGTGAGCCCACTAAAATCTATTGCTTGAGTAATTCTGTACAGATTATACAAAAGAGCACACCATGCTAGAAAGGAAAGGCTATCCCAAATTTCTCGCTCAGAAAGGCACGCAATAAATCAGGAATCATCTCTTGCAAGATATAATTCAAGCAGAGCTGTGGATCCCATGGACTGAGGGAAGAATGCAGACCACAGAGGAGAACAAAGTTGAAAGGGATAAAAGTGTCAATTATGCTGAAATCTGATACTTTGTAAAATAAACCAACTTCAGACAGACTGTTACTTAATCCCAGTTTTGGAATGGTATGCAAGCTTCACCCCTGCCCTACAACACATGTACTACAGCACCCAGTTACTTTACCCCAAAACATCTAAATGCAGCAAACATAACTGACAACAGCAGGCCAGTCTCCTACCCACAAAACACTGCAAACCCAAGTACCAGAGGCTTTGTGAATAAGCTTCCAAGTGATCCAGCCGAGTCTTTCTTTGCACACGCAGCAGAAAGAGGCAGCTTCTCTTTTGCTACACTCAACCCGATTTCTCAGTAATGTGTGATAGGCCAGAAGGCATACATGCCCTAAATTAGCAAGTGTTTAGATCCTGACATTCCTGCAAAATGATTCAGACTTTTGAATAAAGTCTTTAGAAGAAAAAAAATGAATGAAAGAAAAGAAAAAGAAAAGACTAGCTTTGAATTCATTTACTTAAAGAAAGTCTCACTAGTAACTAGCAGGGCTTTGCTGAGAGAAAGCCTTTGCAGTGTCATAATCTTGCAACCAACAGAGGTTATTCAAAATGGGCAACACAGCTTAGAAAAGAAGTGAAAGAAACTTTTTATAAAGCCACAAAAGTTACAGCAGTAGAGACACATGGCACTCTTAATGAGCTTTTCAATACTCTCGCTGCTTATAAAACATAAAAAACTGCAGCCATTTTCTCAGCAGAGAAAAATGCACTGCTTTTATTTAAGCTATATAAACAACTTCTCTTTAGAAACCAAATTGGCATGTTAGTTTTATAGAGTTTTGATAGGAAGGCTTAACATTAAAAATATCGTATGCCGTTATTTGATTGCTCCCTAGTTCCACATTAATATTGCAAATGCCATAGGAAAGATGAGAAAAACAAAGCATTTCCATTTCCACCTTCCACTCCCTCATCCCAAAACCCCCTTCTACAGTGAAAGGCATAAAAACTATTCATATATGCATATTCATACACGCACACTCAATAAAATGTGCACTGTAATTCTTCACTGTGATTTTCAAAGGTACCATACAATATCAGCTTCTATTACACTCAATAAATACCCACCTATGGAAAAAAAAATATCCAACCATTCTAAAATTCCTTGGTAAAAACAGTCTCTTATGGAATCAGTAGCTCAACACAGGGGAAAAACCTTCCCATCTGGTCTATCCTTGGAATATATAGTATTCCTTTTTTGCAGACTCCTTCATTCTTGCAATTCCTCCATCAGATCTTGGTATCCCTCTCAGCTTTACTGAAACAATTTCAGCATGATACACTCTTTTTGTTAGAAGGTGGTAAATAACTTCAGCTTTGTAGTCTGAGAAAAATACTAGCTATTACCCTGGGGTTTTTTCCCTTTTTACAAAGATATCCTCACCTGTTCAAAATGTCCATAGAGAGAAGAATTGCCAGAGCTTCTTTTTCCCTCTTTCACCACTTAATAAAAAACCCGACTGTTCAACTCTATAAATCCTGAGAAGTCTCAGAATTTTAAGAAACCAAAGCAACTAAATTTTCATGGTCCCTTTTCTCCTCCTTCTCATCTTCCATGGATTCCAAAGGATACAAATATGGGGCTAAGATGTGCGATGCACAGAGCAAGACTTCTCCTTCACAGTTTCTGGTTACTTTCTCTTCTCAGTCCCCTACAGGTTAACACTGTTGTTGCCACTCAATGTCCCTTGATCATAACACACTAATAAGGGGAAAAAAAAGTAATATTCTCCCACACTGGGCTAAGTGCTCATCACGTTTACCACAAAAACCATTTCTCCTGGACTGTTCAAGTGCCTCAACAGAAGAAATGGGTAATTTTAAGGACCAGCTGCAGCTCCTTAATCTTGGATATTTGTTGCAGTGTTGTATTAGACTATGAAACATTAAATTGTTTCCCCAGCATGTAAACCATAAGCTATAGTATAAGCTTTCTATGAAGCTCCAGGAACTTGTATTGCAGAGTTTAATTTTATTAGCCTTTTTTAAAAAAAAAAAACCACATTTTCTCTTTTGCAAGAAAAAAATGCAACACTATACAGTATTTAGTATTTTCCCTATTTCTCTGCAAGAACTGCATAATACTAAAATTATAATGAAGAAATATTTATCAGTTCTTAAATAGATGTTTCATGTGTTCCTGGAACTTTATTACATTTCAGAAATAGTTTGCAGTCCCCTGTTCTAAAACACATCACAAACATCTTCATAAAGCTTTAAATGTAATTTGGATTTTTTTTTTATTTTTAAATAGCATATACACTTACATAGCACTGTTGTTCATTTCACCTCCCCTTTGGCATACTGTCTGACCTATTTGAAATATTGCAAACAACAAATATTTAATGGAAATTACTTTAAGGCTTGCTTTTGCTCATTTCCTAAAAGGACTTTTTTTTTTTCTAAAAAATGTATTTTGACCACTGATTTATAGCTCAGTGATATACTACTGTAATTCTAGGGGAAAACTGCTGACCAATATAAAATGCAGCAGAACTTCACAACTGTATTTTTACATTAAAAATAATCCACTGAAATTAAACAAGGTAAGGAAGCACACTTAGGCATTGGAAAACTAATTTGGGGACCTGGGAATAAACTATGATAAATGTAAAATGCAAAAGCAGCACTGATTTACTTCTTTGGTTTCTTGCATTGTCTACTTCCTACATCCCACACAGAAAGCCCCGGCAAAAAAAAAATATTAAAAGGAAGAAACCAGTAATTCTACCAGAGAAGCAACTCACTTCTGAGTCTCACTATTGCTTTACTGTCCCACCATCCCTCTCCTAAAATGGCTTTTGAATGCAGTATTCAGTTAGGTAATCAGAAAGTTCACCAAATACCAGCTGTATAACAGTGACTCCCAAGTGGCTTGTGTAATATTTGATTTCTTATCTTAGCTTTCTTAGAAGACCAAGTGCTTACCATAATAGAATTAATTTTTAAAAAATATAATTGTTTCCCTAAACTATTAATTGTGAAAAAAATAATATTTAATCCCCCTCAAAAATAATGGTTTATTTTGTGTTTGGTCTTATGCTAAAATGTAGAATGCAAGCTGCACTACTTCTCATGTAAAGAAACTGTATCAATGATTGAGCTATAAGGAGAAAAAAAATCTAGTGCATGTAATTTCACTTCTGGATTAACATCTTAAAAGCTGAAATATTATACTGATGGGTTAAGAGATTTGACTAGAACATCTCAAAATTTATGTCCAAATTCTTATTACAAGAGCTGCTATCCCAGTCAATGAGACTATATAAACCCTCACAAGCTGCTTCAAAAATGAGCAACACTGAAAGCAATTCTTAGTTACAAAAGATAGTGCTTTTAGGACAATAGCAACTAGTGCTTTCAGGACAATAGCAACTAATGCTTTTAGGACAACAGAACTATTTCCAAGTGACTCCAGTAAATGAAAAGCAGCAATCCTTTTGTAGTTGACTGCAGTTGCCTAGCAGAGAATAGTGTTATTTTTAGCATTATAAGTGATGTTGATTAATAGATATATATACAGATATAGATACTGATAAAGATCTCTTACAGAGCCAGTAATTTTCAACTTTTACAGATATAAAATAGAGTTCAGAATGTCAGTTTTCCAAACTGCACCTAGTACAAGGCAGAATAACATCATCTACTTGAGATCAATTTGATCATCCTTTCCCTCTCACACTACCTAGACCTTAATTCTCTCTGCTCAAGAGAATTTGCATGTCACACACACTTATTTTGCCGTGTCCAAAGCAAGAGGATCTCTTGATGATACACTGATCAATTAAAAATGCCTTGTAATCTTTCAAGTTTCCTAAGATAACTTGAAATGCCTTGCTTTTTGGAGGAAACATGAATTTCAGCAGATATCAGATGAATGCATGACAACCATCTAACCAGCCTGCAGATTTAGGAATCCACATGTAGGCTGAGAAGATGCCTGCTCACACACACACACACAGAGCAGTTTGATGCTAAAGAAATTACTAGAGCAGCATTGATATAGTGCTCATTTGCCTGTTTTGGCAGTACCAAAGCTTGGTAAATACCTTAAATACAAGTGATAACAGCTATGGTGCCATTTAATTTACTCAGCCAGGAGACAGTATAGGAACCAAGGCTGTGTTAACACTCACATCAAGGCTGTGTTGACATGGACAAAAAACATCCCTACTGCCAGGAAACACAGTGATGGATTTGCCTCAACGACTCAGATCTGAGACACAGAAGAGCTCAGAGATTTCATCATGAAATTCTGCAGTGACTATTCACAATTTTAGGCTCAGATGCAAGTACCACAAAAGATACATTTAATGAAAAGAACTCACATAAGCTAATATCTGATTCCTGCTTTTGGCTTCCAGGAAAGATCTGGGATGGTGTAACTCATGCTAGTTCTTGTTTGTGTCCTGGGACCATAGATCAAGATCAAAAAAGAAAATAATTCTAATTCTAAGATTCAATTGTGTCCCTACATCCAAGTAATGGAAACATTAAGCAAAAGTTTAAAACAACACTATTCTGATACCAAAAATTATTACTCTTTGGTAAATTATTATTTACTCTAATATTCAGACTACAGCTACATCTTTATGTCACTGCTGTTCACTGAATTTTGCATTACTAGGGAGATCTACCTTCCTATTCATCTACTGCCAGAGATCCTTCTTTTTTGCTACTCTGAGCACAAAGTGACAGGGAAGATCCTACACAGATCTCTCAGCTTTTTCTCTGGAGATCTAACTTGATAGTGGCTGCTGATCTTACAAGTGTGAAGCCAGCCATAGCTGACTTAGCAGCGCTATAAAACATAAATAAGCAAATGAATGAAAACATAAGCTCCCCATAGTCACTGCAATAAAATAATTAAAGAGTAAGTTAATGAGCTGTCCTGTGGTTTTTGAGGGATCAGCCACTAGATGGCAGAAAAATGCAGTTTGATTTTCCCATCATGATGAAGAATTCACCCAACAAGATCCCTTACATCTGATCTAACAGGTCATCTGTCAAGCAATGTTAGATAAAGGATGACAGGAAGGCTGATTATCTTTCTTCCTTAGTGAACAACCTACCTTGACTTTTTCTACTCTGCTGTAAAACTTTAAAAATATTTAAATGTTGGAAAACTCAAGTGCTAAAACAGTTAAACTCCACACCTACTTTCATTATTCTGAAAGTAGACCACTACAGGAGTAGGGTAAATTTTTAAAAAGATATTCTATTATCACAATATCACTCCACTTAATATAAAAATTACAGAATAACAGGAGAAGCTATCTCAAGATTCAGGTATATAATGGCTGCTTTTCCACCCAATAATGATGTGAACAATAATGGTAGTGAGGAGACTGAAGCAAGAGGTATACAAAAATAGTCCACAGGGTTTTCAAATAAAATATGAAAAGCAAGATTACGAGTTTTCACAGAAATCCCTACTTCTGTAGTTTTATGTACTGTTTCAACATTATTTTAACAACAAAAATGGAAGGGTTTGTCTAAATGAAATTACATGCATGTCTTGAAACTTCATACATCTGTATTAATTTTGGGGCGAAAATTGTATTGAATAGTTTCACTATTTTTGAAAAAGCTTAACAGTTCTCAGTTCACCAGTTTGGTGTCACTCCTACAGGCTTCTTTTATGTGTACATTTCCTTACTTTATATGTGTTAATTATTTCTGTAATCTTTTGCTCCCCCTTAATGGTCATCATTCTTTATTATTCTTATTGGATACTTCAATTACTACAACAGGAGAGTGGACAGTCTCATTTTTTCCTACATTTCAACTTTTTCTGGCTCCCTATTCCTACCTTTTGGGGGGAAAAGAAACACCAAACCCCAAAACACGAAACCCAGAACAAAACTGTAGTCCAAAACAAAATACTTCAGAAATTATATAATGAGGAATTATATCACAATCATTGTAGCAACAAAGAGAAAACCTACAAAACCCAAACTGTTTTAGAGAAATTCACTCAGTTGCCTCATGCATCCCCTCCTACATATACTGTATTACCAAGAGACATAAACAAACTACTTTTAAAGCAACCTATTTTACATTTATCTAGTAAGATTAGGATTATCTTTTTTACAGATAGAACCTCCTTTTACAAAAAACCCTCAGCCAAACATTACCATAGTTAACCTTAGATTACTGTTCTTGGTCTTCTCGCATAACTACAAGTGTCAGTGGTAAGACTCTAGTTCAAGTGAAATTCAAGGGGTTTTGGCTGAGTTCCAATAATTTACTTTTTCAGATGACACTACTACAGCAATAGAGTCTCTTACTACAAGGCTTGGGTAGGAGAGCAAGTCCTCTTTCCTGCACCCAAACTTGAATCTAAACATTGCGGAAAGTAAGCAAAAAGGGCAACGTAACGACAAGGCTTTCCTCCTACCTCCTCCCATCTAAACTAATGTTGAAAACTCCACAAAAGCAGAAAAGATCAGGGAAGAAGGAAATTGTGTTTTGTATTAGGTAAAAAAAACAAAAAAACCAAACCATTAAAAATACTGAGAATTTTCAAAGCTTCATTGGAAGTTACAGATTTGTTCTGTAGCAAATCAGCCAATGAATTGGGAAGGAACATGTCTAAACAGAACATGTGATACAGACTTAATAAAGCTGACAGAATAAAGCTGAAATTTCTTTAGCACTCTTCTGGAACACTGTTTAAAGAAAAGCTCCTTCAACAGTAGTGTCACAAGAAGAGTTTGCTGTTACATAGTTGCATACTATGTTATAATTCATACAGTGAATAAAATTTAAACACATAAAAATGTCTTGTATGTGTTTCGAGGTGAAATTAAATTTTTAGATGTCAAGCTTTTTCTTCATGATGATGGCTGAAAATACAGTTAAACTTCAGCACACTTTAATTTCTTCAAATAAGAAAAAATGAATGAAACATCTGACTACTAATAAAAATTTGGTTTACAGTTTCCTGATTAGTATGACTGACAGATTATTGCTTAGTACTTAAATATTAAGTGAAAACATGTTTATTAAGTGCCAGGTAAGTTACTTACTGAAGTGAAAGCCAGAAGTTCCTCTTCAGTTAATTTGTGTATTGGATTGTTCCTCTGGAAGTCTATACTGTAAAGAGAAAAAAAAAACAAACAAACAATGCTGATTTCACCTTTAGAATAACATTATTCAGAACACATTTTTCAAACTTGCAGAAATCTAAAGGACATCCTGGAAATGACAAATGGGAGTATGATATGTGCAGAAAATGACCTAGACCTAGAAAACAGTCACAGAAATAAAGAATTATCATGGGGACCAAGATATTTTTTGAGTACCTTTCCAACACCATCCTCAAGTGAAATGTCTTACTCAGTTTAAGCTTATGGGAGTAACGATTTCACTAATCCTAAAAAAAGTTTAAAATCTATTGTTTGCTTTTAAAGAGATCTGTTTTGAGTTAAAATCCTGTAACTAATTGAATGCAGATTCTGCAAAGCAAAAAACTACTAATACTCAAGAAGTGCTGAAGGGTAATCTCAGACAAACACCCTCCTCCTAGTCACTCTAAAAACATGACCACATGAGTCCATCTCTCACTAACCAGCACTACCACTACCTTGAAGTATTTGCAGGGAGGGAAATAAGAAGAAAACACATAGGTGAGAATTAAAATTATTTTACTCAAAGCTGGATATGCTTACAGAGATGATAAAGAAATCTGGCTTACAACTCTGTGTGGGTGAATGTTTTCCTTAGACAACAGCTCCCCAACATTTACAAACATACTTAAGAAATATCACCAAATGGCACAAAAAACAACAAAAGCTCTAAATTCAAGCTCCCTGTTAAAACTGAAGATGCCAAGTGAAAATGTATCCTAAACTGTACCAGAGATGATGGATCATCACCAAACCCATATAACGGCTATATACATAAGCCTAAACTTACCACACTAAACTCTGCAGCAGGCTTCATATTCTAGGCTAAAATTGCAAAGATACTTATTGTGATAGTAGGTTAGAGACTGAGATTACACCTTCTACATTATGCAACTTACTTTGGAGATTGCTTTGCCTGGTTATTCAGGCATGATTTCTTATACTTAAATGCACAAAGACTACTCACAACAATTTCTAGAAGACTTGAGAGCTCTTCCAGCTCTTCTTCCTGCACTACAAACCTCTCACTTCAGACAAATTGTTATTTAGTCTGTTGATCTCCCATGATGGAGGACCTGCACACACTTCATACCATTTATGCTGATGTTTCATAACACCATAAGCTTCAGCAAGCTATTTGAAGGACATAAAGGAAAGTTTATTAACTATTGCTTCAATACATTTTCCCTGATCTTCCCATATTAAAAAAAAAATAAACAAAAAACCAAAAAAACTATGCTGGTGCACTGTTTTGAAAGTTTTAGATAGCATTGCCAGGAAAGAAATTCTGGATCTATATCTATATCTATATATCTATCTCACTGTTTTTTCCCTTCCTTGTGAAAATTTTCATGCAAATAGGAAAGTTATAGACAATTCCACTGCTTTAGTTAACCATTTTTTCATATCTAATGTTGGCTACAAGCAGACAGACTTCTTGTTGGCTGGACGTAGTCAACCCCAGTCAACTGATTTCAGATAAACAACAGCAGCTTTCTCTATGCATGGGAGAGGGAGACAACCAAGAAAAAGAGGAAAAAAAGGCAAGAAAAGTTCAAACGTTATACCAACTCAACAGCAGTTAGGCAACCAGAAAGTTAAATGACATGACCATAGCTTTTGAAAAGCACAGGTAAACCAAGGGACAGTTAAATTTTGACAAAAGCAGAGCTTATTTTTCACCATCCTATTGATTCAAGCAAAAAGGATTAATCCTCTTTCTTATTCTACATCAATTTTTGTCACGGCTTTTGGAAGCTCATAGATGCAGCTCTTCCAGATACAAGCAGTGCTAAAATAGATCTCCGAATTTCATTTCTGCCACATCCATTTACAAAGCTTTAAGACAAATAAGTACAGAGATGTAAGTCTTGCAAGATAGTAGAACAACTAAGTTGTTTTAATTATTTTCCATACTGAATCAAATCAAATTTAAAGCTATAATTTGAATCTGAATCTAGAACAGAATTGCACCTTAGTTTCAAGCATTTCTAATGACTGTGTTAGTTCTTATCACACTACATTATGAAAATTGAATTTCTACGACCCGTATTTGTTCTGGTTTCAAAAACAGATAAACCAATTCATCCCAGAGAATTTCAGGAGGTGAAATCTGAGTGGAACTTAGGATCTACAGTGTAAGATCTATGATGAGGAATCTTTTCATAACAATATGAAGTCACTAATCATCACATCATTCAGTTTTGTTAGGTATTTTCTCTCCACTCTTGAATCTTGTCTAAAGGAGTTTATTGAAATAATAGAGGGAAAGAAAACAATGAGAAACAGACATGCTTTAGACCAATAAAACAGAACCTTGGAGTAAGATGATCTGTGCAGCAGAAAAAAGCACTTTCTAGTAAAACAGGAAAAGCTAATTGCCAACAGCTTACAACCAATTCTTAAATCTGATTAATCAGGTCTACCTTGACAGCCTAATGAATAAAGAATCCAGTTTAACTAATAAGTTACAAACTTTGGGACTTAATGAGCCATATTTGAAATAGCAGAATTGACAGCAATAAAAGTATTGCTTTTTGGATTATGACTTGTTTCAAAAACTGATTTTGAAAGATGAAATATGTTAAAGAACATTGCTGAAGCCATTAAAAATAAAACACCTTACAGGAATTCTAAAGTTAACTTACTAATTATGAAATGAAGCATTTACCCTCCAGAACTGCAATCCTCATGCATGAAAAAAAAGCACAGAACCTGTGATAGAAGAAGGCTTGAAAAGAATGTTTTGCTTAAAAGCCAATGCTAAATGCTTTAACATGTTGATGCTCCCTCACAAACAGACATACCAATAGCTGGTATGGACACTAAGGGTACAGCCAGCAATCCAAGCCTAAATTCTACTCTGTTACAAGAACAATTCCCAAAGCTAACATGTTACTACAACACCCTTTCTGCAACATGGCTGGATCTCAAATCCTGTCTCCATCTCTGACTGAGACAGCCTCAGTTGTTTCACGTTTTCCCACCCACGGAATGACATTTACCATTCCCACAGGGAAGCAACACTGAATTTGGTTTGCTTGGTTGTCCTTACTTTTGTCTTGCCAAACTCATATATGCACACAACTGGCAGTCAATATGGTTCCCAGCCACTGTTCAGAACATGACAGTGGTGGTGTCAAAGCCAAACAGTGTGATCCAATACCTACTGTGCAGTCAGCTAACGTAAAACTCAAACTGTACCCTTAACAAAAAAGAAAAGAAAAAGAAAGAGCAGTAGGCAAATTAAAATTTCCTTCAGAAGGGAGGGAACAGGAAGGATTATATAATCTGAACATAAGACAATACTGTGTTAAAAAATTAAGTCCTCAAGAAAGCGGTAAGAGAAAGGCTTTGCCTTGAGTCAGAGTGTGGAAGACTAAAAGTGACTGGGCTTAGAATTTATGTCAACCCACTGCTCATTACATGGTCCTGAAACTGGATCAAACAGACTCCATCATTTTGCAACTGACAGATCGGAAAAGCACTTTGAGAGTCAGTGATGGTGAACACTGCACCAACGTCACTGACTGACTACATTATACTCCTAATGCCATAGCTTCTGATCCTCAGATCCTAAGCCTGCCTTTTGTTCTCCTACACTATTTACAAAACCCACGTGGCATACAATTTCTAAAAGTTAAGGGAAAAAAACCAAGGATTTTACACTATAGCTTTTAACTAGCAACGAACACTGATTTTATATGAGTATTTCCATTTCAGTGAATAGCAGGGCAGTGTTTTGGTTGATGGTTGACCCTCACAGGAAGCTAGCAATTGGAGAATCGGAAATATGTTTCTAAAATTTACCAAAGTGCTATCACTGTATGGTAGCTAATACCAGCTGATATTTGAAATGTAATTAACATGAAGCACAAAGAATATAAAGCTTTTTAAAGATAAAACTACAATAAAGCTGTTCACGAAATATTGCTGAAATTCTGAACTGGACACTAATGCTTACTCTGAGATAACTGAAAATGCTATCCATCTATAATGCAAATCTTTCAGCCTTTTAGCCAGACTATATAATAAGGAAGGAAAAAGGTCCCATCAACTCACCATTTCATTATTTCATTGCCACAATGATTCATGCAGTTGTTTGTTTGGGTTTTTTTCAAAGTAACCAGAAACTAACTTACCATATTCCAAGAATTACAGCAAGCTCTTCTGCACACAAATCAGGTACCTGGTACTGATCAGCATCTGCTAATTTTATCTCATTTAGCACTGTGTCATCATTTAAATCATAATTCTATTGGAAGAGAAGAAGAATATTTTTAAATAGACAGAATTATGCCTTCACAACATGAAAATAATAGACTTGTTTGAAAAAGGATAATATTACCATTAAAGAACAGCACAATGGGAAGTAATTTACCATTATGATAAATAACTAACTAATGAAGCCAGTACAAGAATTTGTCATCGAAAACATTTTTGCTACAAATATATTGTCTCTTATGCATGAGGAACAGCATTCAGAGTAACTCTAAGGTTAGCTAATACCAATTTTCTATTTAAATAAGCCTGAAGGCAGCTTCCCTTTTCAAACTGTTGCTCATAGAATTATCAGCAATTTCATCCTCTATTATATACCTACAGACAACTGAAACAGATTGATGTTATGGTCATTAATGCAGGTTTTCAGGCTAGCCACCTTGGACCTCTGGGAATTTAAGGATTTCTGTTTAAGTATCAGGAAAACCCAACTACATAAACCATGACTTTTGGCAGTGAAGGTAAATTTAAGAAAAACACAGACTGGAAAGACCTCACTGAGCCAGCACATTTTGAAAACATTTGCTCCTGGACAACTACCTGTGAAATTTTCCATAACATTTCCTCTGGAACATACTTTTTATTTAAAGAGTCTTTATTTAAAGTTTTACAAAAAAGCATGCCACCTGTATTTCACTGTCTATCATTTAAGTTGAAAATAATATAATCTATGTCTGAAAAGTGTAAATTACCATGTTCACAGAATTTCTGTTTGTTTGAAAACAACAAAAGATTTCCTTGGCTTCTAGCAAAGAGGAAGTAGCTGTAATACTACTTCTTCCTTCTTCTCTTGAAAAACAAACTCAAACCAAAACAATTTGTCCTGAAACCAATTATCATGCTACTGGTTTTTAGTTACCAGTAGTAGTTTTTACAAACTATTAAAAACAGATAATGGACTTATATTAACAGTTTTTCAAATTTCCTATTAATTTCCCTTCAGTGTCCCAGTAGTAGCTGTTTCTCATTCATATCTTCCGTTGGCGAGGTCAAAATGAAGGTCCACAGAAGAACAAAGAGCAAACAAGAATGCTTTGAAGTGGGCTATCTGCATTCATCACCAGTATTTTATCACTATACAAATGAAAAGAAACTGTGATTTGACAGAGAATGTGAAGAAAATAAGCTTTTTTTTAATTTTATGTGTCACAGTTTTAAAGTCAAACTCATTACCATCATTTTCTTCTCTTATTACATTAGACTATATAAGGATTATCTACCACTTCCAGTGGAAAATTATTTTAGAACTAGTATAATGATACTTCATCAGGTGCAACATAAATTACAATTTAACTTATATGGCAATTGGTTAAAAATTTCCCCCTTCAGGTCTACATAATTTTTAAAATCTAACTTGTATACATAGTACTAATTACTTTAGCTTCACTATGAATATTGAACAACTGAACTCAACTGCAACTGTATGTCAGAGCTTTAAGGCGTGACTTCCATTCCTAGATATAAAAAAGAACTTCCTCAGTCCCCCAAAACATAAAAACAGCTCTGAACTGTTTAAAACTGATCAAACTATTTTAACATACCACTTCATATCAAGAGTCCTTATGCATCACCTCAATCCTGAGGCTTTCCTTTCACAAAACTGACCTGGGAGCAAAGATTTGAATTTATAATCTTAAATATTTATTTTGAAATGCAAATAGTTTTGCATCTGAGTTAATGTAATTGCTCAGCACCAGAGAGAAGGATGAAGCCCTTCACTAGAAATCAGCACAGGTACCAATCCAACCATTGGACACATCATTATTTTGATTGTATTTTAATGGAATTAAATTACTCACTGCTTAACTGTAAAATAACTGCTCAGTCTTCCTACTGAAAGACTTTAAGACCATGAAGGTAAGCCAAAATAGGAGATGAAAATTAGGTGGGACCAGCCTCAACTTATCCAAACTATCAGAATATATAATTTTCTTAGGAAATTTTCCACTCATCCAGGATAAATCCCATCTTGAGACAAATAGAGCACTTTCCTTTACCTGCAAATGGCAGATGTAAAATAAGAACTCTGGAGAGAATTGGAAGAAAATTCTCCTATTAAAATTTTGCTTTTCATATGCAGAGGTTAATGCTGTGGAGATTCTCAGCACCTCTCAAGACTTAACTTCTATTCATTTGCCATGAATCATCTTTTAGAAGTATACAAGATACAACAAGTATCCTCCCTAAACCTAAACAGGGATGCAATTACGTTGTTGGTAGTTTCTGGCAGAAGGAAAATAGAATTAACTCCAATTTTAGCTAAAATACCTTCAAGATACACTCAAGGCAAACAAATTTGAAATCAGACCTGGCAAAAGAATCACTAGGACTCATTGCTATATATTACATTGTACTAACAAACCAGATTAATAAGTTGTATTTTGATATTACATTATCAATAAAAACCTTTTTGGAAAAGAGGAACAAAATGAAACTTTTAGCTGGCAATTCAATACACACATGAATTGAAGAATCTACTTAGTCAAACCTCATGCAACACCTGTGGCAGAACACTCACACAAGTTAATAAAATGTCTGAACTTGAAATACCTCAGGTTTTCCTCAAAGCAGCACATGGTTCTACTACAAGATTTTCTAGAATTTGACACACACAAGATGCAGAAATGAAAAGTTCTAATTTTTTAATTCTTATTTTTTTTTAAGAAGTAGACTGGGAACAGAAAGCCTAACTTTCACTAAAGAGGAGCCTGAGTAACTTATGATAGAATTATATGACACAGTCACTCAGATTTGCACAAAACTCAACCCCCTCCCTGCAGCCAAAACCTCTTGTTTCTAGCATCTCCTTTCCACTTTTCCAAAAGTGTAGATATATTTACTTTCTCTATCATTATCTTCAAGCTACACTCAGTAAAATTTTAGTAGGAAAGTATGGATCACATCAGCGTGGCTGCGTTATTTTTAAATATTTTCTTTCTCAAATTCTCTCTGCTAAACTTACTTTAGGAGCTCTGTTCATTGAAAGGACATACGAGTACAATACTTGATTAGCAAGGACAAAATATTTCATTCTGAGTTATACCTACAGCCTAAGCCAGTGTAGCCATTTTTATTGAAAGGATGAAATAATTTTATTCCAAACTACAGACTTTCTCAGAAATAGACTACAAAGGCAAATGCTTCACAAAGTTGCAAATAACTGGACTCGTACAATATCCCAGTTAGGAACTCTGAGAACAAAGCATCCTATCATTTAGTTCTAGGTAAATTGTAACTGAAGTCTATAACTAAGTGTGATATTCACCAGGCACCTCCCCTGAGCTCTCACTATCCTATAAGGGGCTGCCATATGTACTTCTACCATAAGCCTAAGTTGCGACATGTGTAGTCAACCGAGTTTCATGAAATCAAATGCAACACCAAGGATATGCTAATTTGCAAACAATAAAAATCTAGATTAGTCTCTGTCTTGGGTTATGTAACCCAAGAAAAAATGTTTATTCTATTCCATCTGATGAAACCAGCCGGGGAGGTGTTTTCTTTACCTCTTGTATCTCCAGGGGGGAGAGAGCAGATGCCTTCTGTTAATGGGCCAGCTGTTAAAACCAGGTGGAAGAATGCTCCTTATTTCTTCCACGACCCATCCTCCCTTCAGGGGGATATCTACGGTTAATGGTCCATTAAGGCCACCAATGACATGACACATTGCATCACCACATTGTGAGATGCTCCAACCAGTGGGGGGAACCAGCCGTTCCTACCCAGATAAAAACTGAGACATAGGAACACCAAGTATCCGGTGTTTTCACTGGATTCCCGGAGGAAGACTGGATCCATCTCGCCATTACTGGATCCTTTTCTACAGGATCATTTCTACTCCAACAGAACCACATCTGCCACTCCAGGAGGACTTATTTGTACTGCTTCCAACACCCTGACCAAGGGTGTCAGGTTGTATTTCTGACTCTCAGGGTTTCTAGGATTTTTGTTTGGTTGGTTGGGGTTTTTTTGTACGACTACATTTGTATTCTTAATATTCCTAGTAAAGAATTGCAGAATTAGAATAATTTGGAATGGGAGGGGTGGTTTATATTCTCCATTCCAAGGGAAGCTCCAGCTTTCCCTAGCAGATAGCTGTCTTCCCAAACCAAGACAGTCTCCTAAGATATTTATGCATTCAATAAGAAATATAGAAGTATTGACAATTTCTTCGCATAAAATCCCTGCTTGACCTGGAAGTCTATCAAGGCACAACATTTTTTAATAAAGGCTTTCCTGCTTGAAGTATAAACTTGGGACCATAATGGCTCCATTCATCTCTGGCTTTTTTAGCAAGTTCAAATAACTTTAAATCTCCTTATGAGGGAAAAATGCCATCCTAAATCAATACAGTGGTTCTCAACCAATTTATAATTGAAGTCATCACGCACACTCTTAAGATCAGTAGAACCAACTCACATAATTCATGCCACAGGAATAAGTAGAGCAATTTCCTATCTTTGCACTGTAACCAAATACGTCTGTCAGTCCATAGGAATCTGTGAAATCCTGTGATGCCTTGCAGGCTATTTTGAAAATCTGCCTCTCACCTGTTTTCCTAGCTCCATCATTCTTAGTCACTAAAAACTAATGCATGAACTGTAAAGATCATACTTGCAAACATGCTCTTAGTTGAGTAGACACATCTGTCTTGCAGACATTCATATGTTCCTTTACCCCATGTCCTTTAATATCAGGCAAATTACTGTCCCACAGCTCTTCCGCAAACTTTCAAAAACCCCAGCTAAGTTTCTCTAGGCACAAAACACTTTTCCCTAGCAGACACCCAACAAAAGCCTCAGAACATTTTCATTTGGAGAAATTAAAACAATTCTTCTCAGATACATACTACTGTTAAGCTTTCTAGAGGTGTTGGAGCTGGACTTAGTTCACTGTGAGGAAGGAGGAATCCATCTGTTCTTTGGACATCCAAAATAAGCTGTGCAACGTATTTTTCCTGAAATCGTGTTCTCTTCCCCAAAGCACCTACAGAAAATATGTTTATGTTAATGAACACTAAGAACCAGTTATCTAATCACATACTAGAGAGTTGCTACCAAAAAAACCTCAGACAAAACAGAGAAATACACTGAGAATTAACCTATGAAATTTAGCAGTGGTTTAATTCTGCTTGATCTCTTTGCAGTGTTTTCATTGCCAGCAAACATACAAAGTAATACACATTACAAACACACAAACACAGCTATACAGGTCTTGCAAAGCTGCTTTTAATTAAATTCCCCATAACCCAGCATTTTGAAAACTCATAGTCATCAAGTTTCATCACTTCCCTGTGTATTTCCAAGCAATAAACCAGAAACAATTGTTCAATTTGCTTGCTAGAAGTTAGTGACTACATGGAGACATTTATGCAAATTAAAATCCCACATCATCTTACAGGCCATCATTTTAAACATTTCAAATCTTCATTTGAAGAGTCAGGTCTTTGAAGAAGGATCGCAGACATGATGCTACCAGTATATGGCATATAAAAGTAATTTTACAGTAATTACTGTAAAAGTAATATTGGGAGTGAGTGAAACAGCAAGCCAGTGAAGGCTGTATAATGAATTAACCAATATTCAGAATGCACAAGGTGAAATTCCTCTCAGTGTTGTTTCTTCAGTTCCTTATTGAACCCATTGACAATTTTTATTAGCTTTTAAAGGGGTAATTGACATTTGTACCAAATGGTGAGGAAAAACGTCTGTTCCTCTTCTGTTAGCAACTTGCTTGCAAAATGAAGAGAAATAAAAGAGTAATTTCAGGGCAGTAACTTAAAGTAACAGAATTTTACCTCCTAACTAGACCCAAAATGTAGCTAAAAATTACTCTATACAATTTGCAGATTTGCTTGTTCATTATTACTGTGATACACGGCTCAGACAGAAATGGAGGAATGAGAGCTAATCCACTGCTCCTTTTGCAGAACCAATCAAGATCAAACAAAGTTCTTAATTTTGTGATAATTTTGAAAATTTTTCAGTATATAAAGTCTTTGAGGTAAAGAGAGACTGCTCATGTGACAAAGGCCTGAAGATGAGGCCACTGTCCATAAGAATCATTCAGCAGAGGCACTGAAATAGCAGTCACACACTTTTCTTCCTGAAAGTGGAAAGAGATGAGTGGGGAAGCCAGAAATTAAACTGATTTCTCCTTTTCTGCCAATTACCCCTTTTAGTGGAAGAAACCTGTATTAAGAGTTTATGAAGAAATGAAAAAGGTTCTAAAAATATCACTTGGAAAATCACACAGCAGACTGCAGAGAAGAGACACACAAAGAAATACTGCCTAATAATTCATACTAATTTTACACAGTAGCATTCAATTCTCTGTTTTAATATTGCTTGGAAATCACTATGCTGTAATTCACCTCCTGTTATGTCTTACTGCCTAAACAGCTGAAGGAAACTCATTCTGGACACCAATAAAATTGCTTACTACCACTCAGAAACTGTGATTTGTTTATGCTCTCATATGCACACACCTCCCACCCCATTTTTTAAACCTAAGAATTCCTTGCTGTTACAGAGACAAAACACTATTTTTTACTTGAAAAATATGTATCACATGTGTTAAAGCTGAGAAAAAAATTAGTTGTTTTATATCGCCATGTACGGCAGTGTTCAAGTGATCTTTAAGGTCCCTTTCAACCCTTAACATTCTATGTAGAGCCTCACAAAGTAAAAGGAATCTACAAGGAAATTTCACTTTCTGTTTCATATTAAAAGTTCCCAGAGATGCATTACTGGGCATGAAAAGAATAAACAGATCTCAGAGTTCATTAATCCTCTAGATCTGTTGATCCTAAATTTATTTTGGATTCCTACCCTTCATTTCACTAAATTTATATGCAAGAAGGATCATGGTGTTCTCTATTACTGGAAATTGTTTTGTAGAGTTATTGATGGTTATGACTCATTTGAGGGGCATAATGATGCTTTTCATAAAAGATGAACACAATACATATTTGGATTAATGGAGTTTAAAAAAACGTACACAAACCAAGTATGATTTATTCACACATTACTGAAACAACTTTGGAAAATATTGGTCCTAAAATCTCCGTTTTAAGAAAAATATGTATTTCCATGCTGCAATACAATACTCAGCTAGTAAGGATTACAACCATTAATGCATATAAACCTCTCCAAATCCTTTCCTAAAAAGGAAATTCCTCCCAAAAGCCTTAAAAATGTCTTTGCTAGAGATTGGATCTTTACATTAAACCAGAGTCTTTTTCGATGATGTAACATTCCTCCCATTTAGCCCAAACATGCATGTCAAATGAACTTGTCTAGAATGCCAGCAATTCCCACATGTTCAGTTCAGTTCATTTGCCTTCAGGTTAGATGTAACTATGTTAATAGATTTATGGAGATAAACCACAGAACATTTAGGAGTTTCACAACATTTTTCTAAGATACTGTATCACCACAATCTTTCTCTGGGACTATCATAACCTCTTGGTAAAGTAACAAAAAAAAAAAAAATCCACTGCATCCTTTTTTTTTCTTCTCCAAACAAGAAGTTTTTTTGTAAGTTAGATTCAATAAAATTATTCATCCAAAATCTGATGATCTCCTTTAAAGGAAAAAAAAAATCCAACATGAAGACTATCAGTGAATAACCACCTGTCTCTTTGATTTTACTTGTTCTCAGTTAATTGCATTTTTATAGCTAGAGTACCGCCATAGGCACTGATGTTTTTAATAAAAAAACGAGAAAAATTTTGACTAACTTTAAAGAGAAACACTTTATAATACCAACTTGGCAATAAATGCCACACTTGGAACACACCACATGCAGAGATTTTGTTGTATACAGGCAAAAAAGGGTAGGATCAACTGAAATGTATAGATTTCCTTCAGATATAAACTTTTATATTTTATTTCTATTACAGATCTTTCAAAGAAAGGTTTTAAAACCTTTGAATAAATAAGCATGGAGTTCCACATAATTTCTTCAAGTTTGTGTTTCACTGGGTTTTTATTTGTTTTTTTGCGTGGTTTAGGGCTTTTTTTTTTTTTGCTGCTGATGGCTTGAGGTTTTTAAAATTAAATTATTAAACTGATTCATGGAATAAACAGGATTAGCTGCAACTCCAACCTAGATAGGAAGGCACATAAGCCTTGTGACATACAATGATGTAAGTAAGGAAGCTGCAAGTTCCACTTCCTTAGCACTTTCTACTAGTAAGTCTACAGGAAAAAAACTAAAGATAAAAGATAAAGATAAAAGATTTTTTGCATTTCTACTCAGGTACAATCATAAGTTCTCACACAGAAAAGGTGTGATTTTATGTCATTCTGATTGCCTAGCAGGACCAGCTAGACCACGGATCCATGTCTATACATGTAAAGTTGTAAGTGAAGCAATCTAATCTTCCTGATGCCAAAGAACAGGTTCTGAAAGGATGATTATAAAGTCACCATAGTGACTGAATCCTTGTGATTTCTGTTCAACAGAAATTTGACTCCTCTGTTTATTTCCTGTGATGACACCAATCCTGGGAGTGACTTCTAAAAGCTATTTAAATAGAGCAGATCTGGGCTAGTGGCACAAAAGGTAAAAGACTGCATCGAATCATCATGCTGACACCTTTATACATGTCTCCAAACAAACCAAACCAAACAAAAAATATCCATCATGACACCAGGAGATGCAACTAGACCTAGAATCTGACATGAAACACTAGAAAGGATTATAATACTCCAACTCCTCAAATACCCATGCAGGAATGATTTTAACTAGATGTCATATTTCTCTTCAAGCAATACTAATTCTTGGAAGACAAGTAAGACCTACCTGTTAAACATCAACTCTTACAAAGTACAGTTCCTTATTACTTGGATATGTCACAAAAAACCCCAACAAGCAATAGGTTACTTTGGTCCAACCAATCATCCTCAGAGACTTTACAAGCAAAACTTACCTGTAAGGTTAATTTGCAGTTTTGTTATGTCTTTAGCCGTACTGAAACAGTGTTTAGCTTTTTTATATTCATAGTAAAACAAAAATGTATAGGCAGACTCAAGATGGAACTGAACTGCCAAGTGCCAGCTTTCACCATCTGTGAACAAAGCTTCTGCCTCTGTCACTGCAAATCAAGAAAAAAGAAAAGAGATGAGAATGCAGTTCAGTAGAATGGTATTTTAAAAATACATTTAATATATCATGAGAGAACGTCTGTTGCTCTTTACACCTTCACACATTTAAAAATTCACTGACAGTGTATAAAAGATATATGTGATTTAAAGCATTTTTTTATATCTAAGGATTACTACCAGAAAAAAGAGGTTCAATCTTTGCTTATATGGAACAGCAAAGCTGAACTGGGAAATATCACCTCTGCAGAAAATAAACAACTCTAATTGTATTGGACCTTCTAAAGAACGTAAGAACAAAATATTGAGCTAACATCCACCCTTTAAGTAGAAAGCCTCAAATTAAAGTTTCAACAGCAGATGGAGCATTGCATGGTGGCTTAGGATTCATAAGACATTTTCTGTTTGTTTCTGGTTGTTTTTTGTTTGTGTGTTGAGGTTTTGTTTGTTTGCTGGTTTGTTTTTTAAATAATTATTGACTTGTTGAATGATAAAGATCATGTTCTCCATCTGAACTGGAGATAATACCTTTGTGAACAGATCTGAAGTCTTTAGGAAAGAAGACTTGACATTTTTTCATCCAGCATAAAAGCATTTGTATTTCTTATACATATAAATTCTATCGAAGTACAGTAAGTTACAAGAGAATACTCCTGCAAATACAGGCCATTAAGTCGAAATTATTAATGCAGATTATTCTTAAATGGAAGTGGCTTTTTGCTTCATGCTGGCAGAAAGAAACTCACTAAAAATATTCAGGTGTACTTTACATCATCTATCTCTGAGAACCATATCCAAGAGTCTCAAAACAAGTGACTGTCAAAAAACCTTTGTCTACGACCACATTTTCATCTTAGAGGCTGAAAAATAGCATGTGCCTTAAAAGTCCATGCCAATTTAAGTGAAATTCTGCTCCCTCTCTACTGATTGCAGTTATGTAAGTGTTTGATAAGCATTATAACAGTTATGACTACAAATTCTCCTCCCCTGTGCTATCTTAAAAGAGATGCTGCAAGCCAATAAAACAAATAACTAGAAATATACCTTGTTTTATACAGGTCTGAGCAAGAGTAAATAGCTCAGGTGATCTCTCCTCCAACAACTGCTGGTGAATATTTATGTATCTTAGAGTCCACCAAGGTAATGTCTGAAAGAAAATATGGATATTTCAAGTTCATAACAAGTATAGGGCACTGAGAAAAGAAAGGAAAAAAGTGGTTTTAAAATACAGATTTTGTAGTTTACCCAATTCTAGTTTCTAAAAAATACAAACCTGTCCAAAATAGCTGTTTTATTTAAAAAACAAGCATAACCTAGTGCAAAGATTTATGTATCTAGGCAGCTCTACAGTGCTCCAAGGGTTTGATGGATTTTCCCTCTATTAATTTCTCTAACTGCTCCTTGAACCCTGCAAATCTTTAGTACCACCATGTGGTAAGAAACACTGTGAACAGCAGAAAAAAGGAATATTTGCATGCTTTTATTTTGTTTGGATCAGCCACTTGCTACTTTGATTTCATAGCTCCTAGCTCTTGTAACAGAAAAGGACCAAAATAAAATCAAAACCCCAAATCCAGCTGTTTCCTACTTATCTTCTTTTTTGTCACATTGATTATTTTAACAGAAAGCCATGATCTCATTCTTCTACAGTCTTCCAGCCTGAAGAGTTCTAAACTATTTAGTTACTGTTTGTATGGAAGCCATTCAGTATTTCTGATAATCCACTGTCGTCCTTCTATGCATTTTTTCCTGTTCTGTTTGACCTTTTTTTATTTCTTCAGGTGGCAGCATAAAGGATCCTGAGAGAGGCAGAAGAGGAGCAGAATAAGAGCAGCATTGCTCTTGAGAACACATTACAATCACAATTGAAAGTCCTAATGTCTGTATGTTGAACTTCAGAAGGGCAAAGACGTTACTGAACTAAGCAAGCACTCTACAGCAGGCAGAGCTGAACCACAGCCCAGGAAATACCTGATTTCAGAAAGCTGTGTACCCAAAGCATAAATTCCCACAAAGTCTGTCAACCTCTTCTCTAGTTGCAGGAGAAAATGCATGGAAAATTAATTTTAATATTCTAGTCTCAAAATTATATTTAAGACTATAATTGTGAATGCAGAGCACACCTCTACAGAGGCTGTAATGATTGCTATTTATTCTGGTGCTGCTAGCACACCAATTATTTTCTATGAAAGATGTTTGATTGCTTTAGAGGCACCCATCTTCTGAACTTTTTATGCAGGTATGCTTCAGATTGACCTTAGGGCTGTGCAGTATTCAAGCACAAACATCTAAACTAATTACATGGAGCTGATTCTAATGTCCCCAGAAAGGAACCATCAAAAAGAATAATAGCATCCATTTCCAAGAGCAATGAAAGATGACTTTGATATCAAGCTGGACAGAGTAAAGCACACAAACAGGCTTCATGAAAGAGGTCAGATCCCAACATTTCATCATTTATTTAGAAACCTAAAGGCAATTTAAGTACCAAGTTTCAAATTACTTGAGTTTAGCTTTATACAATGAAGTATTAATTTTCCCACACAATTGAGTATCCAGTGTAATGACAGAGTTTCCTGAGGCCTTAAGCTTACTACATAGTGAGAATATATTTTTAAAGTTTCAGATAAGCCAGCTGAGCTGCGTACAATATTTTATCAGCGATGTTCTTTGGGAGCCAAGTTGAAAATTTGCACGTAAAAGAGCATACAAGGCTTTATTAATGCTCTAGATAATACATTTTGAAGTATTTCACCTTGCTTTAAATTTATGTGCACTACTATTAAAGCAGCAAAAAGATTAAGAGGCCAGCTTTGAAGCAAGCTAAAAGGAAAAAGAATGGCAAGCTTTAATTGGTACACCAACCTGTTGATGAAAGTAGTTCCTATCAGTTGTTGCCTCTGAACTACTATTCAAACCTGGTGTAGACACAAATAATTGAATCTCAACCCTGTAGAATAAAGGCCTCCAGTATGTCATTCTTAGAGGAGGCAGCAGGGGAATTCTCTATAACAGGTACATTTTCTGTTTCCCTGACTGACCCAGTTGCTGAAATTCAACAGCACTCATCTGTGAATAAGAGGGAAAACGATGGAAGAACTTGGCTTCCAGAAATGCAGTACAGCCAACATCTCCCACACAGTTTAATTCATCACTCATACAAAGATCCAGCCGGGAATGGATGTTGTCAGCCAAGCATAAAGAGAGGCCATGTGGCATTTTGATCTCTAGCCAAATTCTGTTCAACTGGAATTCAATAAAGAGAAGCCGCTGCTGTTAAAAGTCCTTCACTTCCAGAGAGCCCTGCTACCAACCAGGCTGCTGCTGAACTACAAGGGAGGTACAGACCCTCCAAGAGGTGCTTCACCATGTCTGCTTGTTTTTAACACACATACACAACAGAGATTTAGACTTAGAATTCATACAGTAATGGTTAACAGCATCCAAAAGCTTGGTAAACAGAGTATAGGATATGTAAGCTGCATTATAGGGCATTCCCAGCTACCCCCTGACAAACAGTATCACAAAGTATGTGTCTTGATAAAGTTGGTTGTATTAAATTTTCTAATTTTTCCAGCTAATGAAGACACCTTTCCTCTCTTTTGGGGAAGACACTGAGTAAATAGTTTATCTTTAAGAAGACATTTGTGATTAATTGCAATCACTTTGTCCCAACTGTTTCTTAGAGGGAAGAACCTCAGAGCTACAGGAAAAGAAATGGAAGTCAGAATGATTCAATGAGGTATGAAGAAAAGAATGGGAGAAACAATTAAGGAGTAGCTGGTAGTTACAGTCATTAGTCACATCCCTCTTACCTGGAGAGATGAGAGTTTGTGTCTTGAATTCACAAGGATTATCCTGGCTATAAGCAGCAAAATAGGATGAGAAGTCAAGGTATAGACTGATTCACCATCTAGAACCAGCATCTTCAGAATAGTTGCATGCAGCATCTTTGGCTAAAAGAAGGTGGAAAAAACCCCACAAATTTAAGGAAACAAGTTTGTTAAAAAATAATGGAACAGTAAACAAAAAAAAAAAAGCTATTCATGTATTTAAGGAAAAAGTCTGCTCAAAACATTAAAAAAAAAATCCCCAAAGCAAGACCAAAATCTCCATCTCTTGGAGTCTCAACCTTTTACCAAATCATGGTAAATTCTGCACTGTTTCTTGCTGTCCTGATACACCACATCAACATGATCTGCAGGACATGATTTCCTCCCACCTGAAATTCACATGTCATCCAGTCAACCCAACTCCAAACACATTACAGTAATATAATCATCATTTCCACGATCTAAGGAGAAAAGCTTCATGCCATTCAATTTGCAATCACAGAAACAAAACAATTTTATAATTAAATTAATCCTACAGCACTGAAATACACCAGATATTCCTGCAGTGCTGTCAGTATGTGTTATCATTTTCTTTCCCCAGAGGGAGCTTCCTGTTGGGGGGGCATCAGAGCAGCAATATCAGAGCCATTATTCCCTTTGTCTGATAAATAAAAACCTCTCCCTGCTTTGGATGCATTCCTGTATGATGTTCCCTACAGTAACTCCTTTACTTAATGGCCTTGAGGTAGCTCTCCAGGGACTCTCCCAGTGGTGACTGTCATCTGACAGTCACCTATTCTCCCCTCCCTTTTAATGTAATGAAAGCATTTGAGCAATTTATCTTCAGGCTCAGGGAGATGTCCATTTATCAGTCTATTCCTGGTTCTCATATGACAGATTTCCTTAATGAAGAAAAAAATAGGGTTTTAGTTTTCAGTCGGTATAAAAGGAGCAGGAAAGGGGAATGGAAGGGAAAAAGCACAGAAGGTTAAATGACAACTTGCATTGAAGTCACATGCCTGAGAATGATTCGTAATCAGTCTATGCAACCAAGATATAAGTTACTTGAATCATATTTCAGCTTTTTAAACTAAACAAATCACATAATTCCTGAGTTATTTGAAACTCTTTTCAATACCTGTATCAACAGATTACATTGAAGACAAAAATTCAATGTTAAGCTACATGAATCTCAAACATCACTTTTTAATAATGGAGTAATCTTTAGGCTTATTCTGATTTACTATAGGGTTTTTTAGTTTGCACTGGCATTGAACATACTTCTACTTTGTAGACAAAGATTTGGGACAAAGGGGAATTCCTGTATGACATCACTGCAGTCATTTCAATCCCACTGTGGTAAATTATGATCACAACAGTCAGACAAATCACTTGAGAATAAAGGAAAGAAACTGCCGACTGGAAATATACCAGATCTGTTGCACGTCTGGCCATTCGGAAAGGAAGAAGCTTATCAACATCTGTAATTCTGAGAGGGGAAAGTCATCAATCAGTACTTCTAAAGATTAATTTTTCAAACACACATACACACATAGTGGGACACTCAATAAAATTTTCAGTTTAATGCAAACTTTTTTGCTATCTGCATGTTTTGATTCTTTCTATAATCGAAGTAGACCACTCTTAAAATACTCAACAAGACAGCAAATGAGATTTGTTATAAAACCTTTTTCACAAACAGCCTTGCAATGCTAGAGTTATCTATACTTGTTTAAGCACTGTAGTAACAAATTAATCTCAAATTCACATTTCAAGTCCTTTCACCACAAAACCAAGTCCTGCTAATGTAACATTAACAAAGAATGAGGGAGGAAGAAGGGAAAGTTGATGACATATTACAGCCTTGGAAATAAGCCAACAAGTGCCAGAGCCAAAGAACTGCTATCTTCTATTTTAACAAATCCATGTCCTTTTTCATGAAACAAATCCCATCCAGAAAAGCAGACATCCTTTACGTTTAGCTGAAAAAGTCTAAACCAACATTCATTTTTCCAGCCTGTACTCTAAGACTGCATTATCCACACAAAATTCACTGCTCTGAGGTAGTCTTTAAGGAGAGAGAATAGCTACAAGTAAGAGGGAGATGTTTAAGGTGTTATGGCTTCAAGGACTGCAAAGTTAAGAATCAAAGTCCACCAAAATCTCTAGAATACTGGCTAAGAGCAAAAAGAAATTTTGAGCATGTGTTCTTGTGTTCAAACACCTAAATATAGTATGTGTTGAACCTATCTTGTAGCTCAAAAATTTCGTGTATCTCAAAAGAGCCACAACCCAAGACTTCCTAATATAATGCTCCTGACCTAGTAAACCTGGGTTAGATTTTTGAATCTTTCTACTCTTCATCAAACTTGTCACACAAAGTATAATTATTTTATATAATTTAGGAGTAATGTTCTTAAAGCACAGAACATATACTAGATAACCACTTCAGGAACATATGCAGAGAAATCGCTGGAGTAGTCATCCAGCTTCTGCTGAACCTGCAAGTGGTTCTGTTCAACCATCACAAATTAACACACAGAATACACACAAATTAAGCTCAATTCACTCTACATCCGTATTTTTTAATCTCTGAAGCACAGCTGTTTCTATATTCAACTTTCAAAAAGTAACTAAATGGCTACTTTTTAGTTACTACTACTAACACCCTAAATCAACTGCAAGCTGGACAGTACCCCAGGGTATTTCAATTTTCACAGTATTTCAAAAGTGTTTCCCAGCACAACTGGTGCTGCCTAAATAATAATAAAAATTAGAAGAAGAAAGCTCCTGCAATTCACATTCAATAGCTCTAAAAATAGGGTGTATGAGAATTTTAGTTTAGGGAATTAGTGTTCTTCTCTTGCTAATGATAGTGACTAGAAGCAAAGTGAGCATTCAGTATGCTTTTACTTTTATATTGAGAACCACTCTGGCCTTTGTAACATTTCATCAGCTCTTTCTGTCTTGGGGATCCTGCCCCTATAAATAAAAAGGTAAGTGCAGACATAAAGAAGCAGACAAAGCCAGGCTAAGGCTTGGGAAGACTTGATTAAATGGAAGCAAAGGTGGGGTGTAGACAAATTGTCAGATCAGGAAGCTGATCTGGCTACTATATATGGCTACTAAGCCATATATAGTGGCCTTCTCATATTTTTAAAAATACAAAGACTATCACACAACAATTTGCCATTTAGCAAAGCTAAGGTGATCTACCTTCCAGATTAACAGAAGATATACTGAGGCTACCTGCCAAAGGTTTGTTCCTTGAAAACAGAATTCACTCTTCAGACTTTAAGGCAATGGAAATACTTACTGCTTTTCTCTTCAGCTTTCTGCAAAGGAGCTAAGATTACACAGGAGGCTGTCTGCAGTTTTACATGCCAAATCGGTAACAAGTAACCTACAGAGAGCTGAGGTCCAGACTGAAGATAGTCACGGTGAGCTGGTAAAAGCAAGTCTTGCCTGACAGCACTACATGTCCAAGAAGTACTTTGGTTATGAAAGCTCTCTATGAGTAGACTTTGCTCCACTATTAAGGGGGTATTTTTCAAGTGACTGCACTAGGATTCCCCCTTCTGTTCTATATTCATAGCAAGGGAATGCAAGGCA
The DNA here is from genome assembly GCA_008694505.1 of Cyanoderma ruficeps. Taxonomy (NCBI): domain Eukaryota; kingdom Metazoa; phylum Chordata; class Aves; order Passeriformes; family Timaliidae; genus Cyanoderma; species Cyanoderma ruficeps. Next base: position 23,724,325 of record VZDJ01007749.1, on the reverse strand, counting down.
AGATTGTAGGCTACTTTAGCAGACTATCTTTGCTTACAAGACTGCCTCTGGATTTAGCCTTTATCATCCATCCTTACATTCCCCACAAGAGGGAGAAATCTGCGTAATTTTTAAAGCCTATATCTTGCTGGTCAAGCATGGACTTTTTTCTTCCTAGATAGTTCATGCTAATGGAAACCAAGCATCTGGGTCTGAAAAGGGGAATTCACAACAGATTGAATTAACAAGATCAAGGAATCATACTGGATTTCAGACAGTAGTGCTACATAGTACATTGGTGTTTTTCATATTAATTATGAACATGGGTATAGATGCCAACAGAAGTGTGGTAATATTTCAGTCTCTTCCAGTAAAAGGATCATAAAAGACAGAGTAATAAAAACATAAGGAAAAAAAATTATTCAAATGTATTCCAAAACTTATTCTTTGGGATCAGCCTGGAAGCCACAAAAAGAAGAGCAGGAGCTGTTGATAAATGCATTTGGAGGACTCCTACCAGTTATTTACATGCATTATCAATTAACAGATTAAGATCTTCCAGATGGAGCTTCTCACTGCTACCAGATATATTCTACTTGTGAATATGAATTCAGACAACAAATAAAGCAGCAAGCAGCTTGTCTTCACAACATTCTTAATCATCAGTGGTCTTCATTCGTACTACTACACATTCTTTTCTAGTTCAACCACTGAAAATACTGAGCTCAGCTGTATGAACTAATACATAGAAGCTCTGAAGGCAGAATAAATATGCTCCAAATCAACAGCTTTGTACCTTTTATTCCCTTACATACAGAGACAGAGACAATTCTTTTAAGACATAAGGAGCCCATTACTATAAGCCACTTATTTTAAGCACTGAGCTCATTAATAATGTTTTAGTCTAACTGCAACAAGTTCAAAACCACAACTGTTAATTCATTTTAACCAGAATTCAGTACTTTTTAATCTTCCTTTACCACATTCACTCACTTAAAACAAACCAGTGTACTATCAGTCAGACTATTAACTGGTGTGGTAAAGTCTCACAGTTATTTTAGAAAACTGAAATACATCTAATAAATAAAATGCTACTTTTGTGTGAAAATCACAAGCCAGTTCTGCAGGACATAAGCCCAAAACTTAATAGAGTACATGAATGTAACCATAGTTTAGAGAGAAGGCTAGAAACAATTCACAGAAAGGGAAATAATATACACATACTCATGGATATTGTTCATTGAAGACGTCCAAGAGGCTCCTACTAGCAACTTATCTTAAAGAGGCTAGTTTATTTATTCTTCACCAAAATTAATTACAGTCTCATGCAGCCTTACTGCACTCGTAAGAAAAGAAGTTATCTGGGAGCAGAAATGAAGCCATGTCACTGATACAGAGGTGAAACTTTCCAAGGATAGAAATGGCAGTAGTTATATACCCAAGAAACAAATACTAATCCAATAAAGTGTTCTGAAAATAAGAGTAACAGTTTCTAAAACATTCCTGAAATAAATGAGACATTGTAAAGCTGAAATTTAGTAACATTACCTAGAGGAGACTCAAAGAAACACGAATAAATAATAAAATAGTTTTAGTTTTAAAACCTGGAAAATGGATGTTCTGTTTAAAAAGGGATTGTATTGGTCTTGATGCAACAGATGGAGAAAGTTAAGAGTTCCATTTTTAACCAACATTTTCTGAATATCTGTATATGTATGAGAGGAAAGCTGGATTAAAGGAAACACAAAAATGTCACTATTAAGATGTTCATTTTTACAGAGTGTTTATATACTAAGAATCCTTGGAATGAAAAGTACATAAAGTCAATTCAAAACCTTTCAAATTAAGACTTTTAATACAGAAGAGAACTGGATATTACATTTTAGCACACAAGCGTGTAGTGCTCTTGGAAAAAAAATTAACATGTCAGAAGACAATACAGATAGCAGTAATAGAAATGAAGGTAAACTTCTGCCTGAATACATAAATAGCTAAACCTTGAATCAATATGGAAATCTGATGGAGCACTCATTAGAAATAAAGTATGTTCAAGTCTGTTTTCCTTTATAATCTCTTGCCAGTTTAGTTTCTGCAATACCACCCCTGCATAAGCAGACGTATTTCAAAGCATCACATCCCAACCACTAAAGAAACATAACAGAAACTAAACAGGAGATCAAGTATTTCTTTACTCAACAGTGAATTAGTATCTCATTCTTCCAGACATTAAATGAAATTGTCTGGAAAAAAGAAGGATTCAGGGTGACCTAAAAGTGGCCTTCCAGTACCTGAAGGGGACCTACAAGAAAGAGGGAGCGAGACTATTTCCAAGGGCATGTAGGGACAGGTCCTGGGGGAGTGGATTAAAACTGACAGGGAGTAGGTTTAGGTGAAGAAATTCTTTGCTGTGAGGGTGGTGAGGCACTGGAACAGGGTACCCAGAGAAGTTGTGGATGCCCCTTCCCTGGGAAGTATTCAAGGTCAGGTTGGATTGAAACTCTGAGCTACCTGGTCTAGTGGAAGGTGTCCCTGCCCATGGCTGGGGGCTTGGAACTGGGTGACTTTTCACGTCCCATCCAAGCCAAAACATTTTATAATTCTATGAAATGGTTAATAGAAATTATGAGCACTGTATTTTCCAGGTCTCTGAACTCTGTCAGTGACAGCAATCCTACAAGCACCATCTTGGGCTGCAGACTGTGTTAGACTGCAACATGTGCATACACACTAACATAGAATATAGCGTTTTCCAGTAACCAGAAACCAAAATTTGCAAGAATATTTCAATATTATAATATTAAATATTATAAACAAATTATAAAGACAATCAATTAAATAAGGTTTTATTATTTTTATATAAAGGCAAAATGAACTATTTTTCCCTTCAGAGGTAGCACACTTCAAAATTTCTGCTAACTCATTTCACACCCTAAAAGGTTTAGTACACTTGGTTTCCACTGTTACTTATTTAGTCATCAGAAGATGAGATCTGAATTTCAGGTATCAAAAATCATGCGAAAAATAAGCCTAACTATACATACAGTGGCAGCCCTAAAAGATAACCTGAATTTATAAACATCTATTTAAAAAACCAGGAGCAATTCTGTATCTGAATTAGTTATTTAGAAGTACAACCCTGCAAATGAACCTAAGGCAGGATTTTATGAATTATGGAAAACATGCCACAATAAGGCAGCAGAGCCAACAGCTTTACATGAAACTTTTCATATACTCCAACTTCCCCTCATTTCACAGTTTACAGCACTTACATTGCTCAAGGTCCATACCTTATTCTTAGTGAAATTCTAAATTCAAACTCGTGCATAGATTCAGCATTAGCAGAGACTGCTGATATGTTCTACACTGACACACTGCAGTAGTCAGTGTTTTACCACAGCTTTAACTCCAAGAAAAATCAAGAAGCTGTGCTAAACCCCACATGAGGAGCGTCTGGACTGTGGTACTGTGGTGTGTACTGAGGAGCAATACACACATCTCCCTAAAAGAAGTCAGGGTGTTGATTAGTAACCTACATAAAACAACGACAAAATAAATAAAATTGACAGTCCTCAATTTCATCTCCTACATTCCCTTCTGCTTCCAAAAGCCCCATTTAAATTAACATTTTTGTACTAATATTACCTCAACTCACTTGGCATTCAGGAGCCTAACAGGACACTGAGCATCCAAATCTACTGTTGGCATCTGCCAAACACTCTGCTATTTGCAAGATATGCAACTTCTACCTTTCCCTAAGGAGGGGAAATTTCTAAGCCATTTATAAACATCTTTCTTCGATCCAGCTAAGAATGTATCCCAAAATAAACACATTAAAAGTTTATTGATTGCAAATGCCCTTTGAGGAAATGCTCGCCTGTATTAAAGGTATCTTCTCCATCCAAACCCAGCAGGAAATATCTTAAATAGAGAAACAGTAACTACTTTTAGGACATGGATGATATAACTGAAGATGCTGCAATAGCAGCCAGTAGGTTTGATGATGACAGCAATTCATTCTAGCCTTGCAGATGTGCTTTCTCTCACACACTTAAAGTGTTATGGTTCCTTGTGAAAAGCAGTGACAATAAAAGGCCAGCTTATTAAAATCCAAACCTACCTCACAGAACTTCTGTAACAATTCAGGTGGCAAAAAATCCTGAAGCTTTAACTGAACAGGAGGCCCAGTCCAATTGCTCTGAACAAAGAGCTGCAAACTCCCCACACCAAGCAGAAACATCAGCCTCTGCCTGCAAAATAGATAAGAACAGCAATTAGCAATATATTACATTTTCACTTAAGGCTATGAGAGCTGGTTAAATCTTGTGCTAGCTCAAAACCCTCAGTTAAAAAAAAAAATCGCTCTCCTGTGAGGAGGGTACAATGAATGGAATATTCAAGAATGCACATGGGAAACTATAAGTCCTTCAAACTTGTTTGTTTATAAAGGTTCATAAAGGTTGTAACTAATGTCAAGCATTTTGGAGGTAGAGTTCATATATTTCACATTTTAAGGCTGTACATAACTACCAGAGATCAGAAGTTTAGCAAAGGATGCAGATAATTCAATACTTGCCTATTGCATGGTTGTCATAGTTTCTGATGATACTTCTAACTCCAAGCATTTTCACAGAAAAAATACTGCATTAGCATATGTTCCAAAAGAGCAAGTTTATTTTGGGGGGTTTTTTTGTTTTGACATAACTGTTTATTTTCACTCCATCTGATAAAAAAATTAAATTAAATTAAAAATTCAGAATACTACCTCCAAGTTGGTTCAGATACTTTGGCCGTAAAAAATATCTAATTCATCATGGCTTTTATTTTAAATAATAGTAATTTATTGCACGATGAAATTAAGAGACTTTGTTTCATTTCTGAATGAAATGGCAAAATTTTCTTTATCTACAAGACTAAGCTCATTTTACATTACCATGATTTCTTTAGCAAATAATCTATGTAGTCTGCAGAAGGCAGGGCACAATCTCTCAGAGTTTAATGGTCAATTTAACAGGTGTAGACTTCTAAAGATTTATATATAAACTTCTGGATTGTTTTATGATACCTTAATGACTTGGAACCTTACCGAACAGGGCCCTAACACATAGAGAATGGGCATCCTAAACTACAAAAAGTTAGCATTTTATTTGTGCAGGTTTGATATAAACACTGGTATGTTGAGGAACATAATTGAAACCGAAAAACCTAGTCCTTTCTTTTTGTAAAAACAGAAACTTAGAGATGTAAGAGCCCTCCAGTCCAAACAAACAAAAAAAAAAAAGTGTTATACAACCCCTTAAAAACCAAAGTAAAATAGAAAAGCCGAACACAAACAAGCAGCTGCTGGGCAAGAATGCAACAAAAGATGTAGAACAATAAGAAAGCAGGGGTGGGGAACATTTAATTGAAANCAAAAAACAAACCAAAAAACCAAAACCATCTTTCAGAGGAGTTAGAGAACAAGGACTGGCATAAAGAGTTCTTGTCGAAGGAGACAAGGTAACACGTACTGGCTGTCATTATTCAGCCAGTAACTATCGGCCAGGAAATATGAATACATACCCAAGATCACCATTAAACTTCCAAAGAACTCAAGAACATAAAGCACTAACAATTATTGTATACTAAATTATTACCACTGCACACAAAATACCTACATTGGTATCAATTTTCTAATTTTTCTCCCATGATAAATTATGCTTCAAAGCTTCCGAAAGGTTAACATACAGAAAGAACAATCAACCATCCCTGCACTGTGATTTGATACGCTAGTGTTTTGAAGAACATTTTGGTTATTTTATAATTTACATTGTTTCTGCTAGTAACTGTTTATTTATTTTAACATTACTATGTGGAAAGCAAACTTGCTCCAAGAAACACAGTTTTATCCATGCAGAACATCTCCAGAACAACTGATAACCAAATCCATTACTTTGGCTGGGATACTGTTTTTCCATTGTTTAATTTGTCATCACCAAACTGGGGGTTTTTCCCCCATTTTCAGATTCGTGACTATCTCCCAGGCTCCTTATCACACCCATCCTGTATCAGAGAACCAATTTCAATTCAAACCAATTTTGTAATCCCTGCAAATGCTGACTTCCCTTGCCTATCCCCTATTTTTTTTCCAAGAAAATGCATTCTGTCTCCCTGACTGCCCTTCACACTTACAATGCAGACCTGCAGATGCTCACCTCCCAAAGGCTGCCTGAAAAGCAATGAAGAGACTGCTGCAAATGTCCTCCTTGCTATGGTGACTTACATAATTTATTTTGCATTTATCCTTAGATATATGTCTAAGGATATCCACTCGTCTTTCCTTTCTCTACATGAATGGAGGTTTTACTGCCCTTTTTTTTAACACTGTTTACACCAAGTCCAATTGTTCTTCATGATGCAGAATCACATGCTTAATATTCATATTGCTGTATCAAATGTTCCTCAAAAATAAAGAACAATAGCTCATTTGCATTTCAAAAAAAAGGTGTGCATATAATGCTAGAATTCACAAGCAAAATAAAAGAAAAAATATTGAAAAAATATTCAATAGCCAAGTTCTGCTTAAGAAGTTACAGGTTTCTGCTCTTTTTAGTGATGCCAGAAATTACAGAAGAGTAGCCAAAACTATTCAGTGTCTAACTTTGCTATTTTTTCAATTCATGAACATCAAAGCAAGCTGCAGAAGCAGCAAGAACTTCTTCATTTTGCAGTTTTCATTACATACAGCACACCAGTTAACCAACTATCTGATATTCCATGAGAAATACCAGAAATTCCATTCAGTGTTCAGATGGGAAATCATAACAAGCTTTATTGTATGGATTTCTTTTGCCAAGTTTGGTATTCATTTATATGTTGAATAAGGTAGAAGTAGTAAATACATGCTCAACAAAAAATAGTGTTAAGAGTTAAATTCCTTGTTCCTTTAGATTTTGGAACCTGCACACTATTCCCTTCCAGTCTTTTGAATCAAACTGTACCTCAGGCAAGAAATGTACCACCTTCCTGTAGAGCTCAGAAAAAACCCAAAATAGGCATTCCCCCTCTGCATGGTTAACACATATCCTATTGCTTCACCATCCAAATTTTACTGATTAAAATACAGCTATGAAGCAACATTTTCTGTAGGAAAGAGCTTTTAAGCACTGTAGTGAGTAGCAATAGCAGAAAAAAAGTAAAACAAAAAATATCCTTTTCAACACATTTATTATAAGGAATGCTTCATTTTTAGGACATAAAGGCTTAAAGTGCCATAGTGAAAATGCATCTGGGGCAGGGAAAAGAAGGCAATCAGTTCAAAGAAGAGAAAAGTTGCACCAATTTTTAAAATGCTGCTAAATCGTTGTCCTTGCAGAACTAAGGATTTGAAAGTGGAAAAAGTTACAGAGAACTTGTCCAAAAAAATTACTGTCTAGATCCAAATTTTGAGCTGTTTTGCCCTCAAGCTGCTCAGTTTTAGCTTCACAAAAAGAACTCCTTAAGAGTTCTTTGAACAGTTTTACAAAACCATGCTTTGCACTGTTTATATTGTGCAAAAAGAATAAGATTCACATTATCCAACATCCTGTTTCCGTTTGAATTCAACTCCTACTGTGTTTTTAAATCTCCAGAATTATAACTTTCAGTTCAAGAAAAAAAAAATTAATTTATCCCATCTACAAAAAGTAACAAGAAAACCAGTGTCTTACTGAATTTTGTGGGCTAGAACTTAAAAGGTTTGCTGCACTTCCTTTGAACCGCTCAGAAGAAAAAGAAAATTACATTTTAGGCATTAAAAAAAAATAGAAACATATCCACCTCCCCACCCCATTTCATCATAAGCAATGCAAAGTCTGGATGCAAAGGTTCCTTCCATGAGGCCTTCAAGGGACACAGGGTCTGCAGGTAGGAAAAAAAACTATGTGACACATTTTAACCCAGAAAGTCATGGGAGACCAAGAAAGTACAGGTCAAAGTGCTGTGCAGTGCCTACCTAAAACAGGAAATTATCTGTCTTTCAGACAAGCAACTTCAGTAGAAGTTTTTGTACAAGAGAAAGCCACAACTTACTTCCTTCAGCTCCCAAAACTTCTTAAATTATTACTAATGGAGCTTGAAAAATTCACTTCAATGCTACAAACAAAACTGTTTCTGGCAGACACTGATAGGTTTTGAAGACTCTTTGCTTTCATTTTGAATTAACTTCAGGCTATAATTTCGGGCAGAAAACCCTCTGTCTGCTTCTGAAACACTAAATATTGCAGATCTGCCTCCATATCTTCCAGCAAGGGGGTTTCTAATGCAGCCCAGAGCTGCAGAGCAAACAAGAAAAACCTCAAAGACCATAGAGGCAGAGCGTGAGCAGCCAAGGAACAAATTCCTTTGCTGTCTGCAGCAGGAGTGCACTATAACAGGATACATATAAAGTTCCACTGATACAGGTTATGGTTACCTTCAAGAAGCTGAATGGCTTAAAAAGGCAGCAACATATATTTGAAGCAATAATTACAATCAGGATTGAGTCTGCTTCAAGTCCTGACTGATTTTTCTTTCCTTGTCACGTTATTCAAACTACTGCAAGGTGACAGAATCCAGAAATACGGAAAAATTTCTCCAGCTAGTATTTACCAGTTACAGCACAATAAAGTAAGGGGGGAAAAAAAAACCAAACAAGAAACACTTAGCAGAAAACATGCATGGGAAACTCTGCCTCAGAAAGCAGGAGTGCATTGTAATGTACACCTCAGCAGAAGATGAGTTTTTGACACACTATGATGACGAGCAAATCTCAGCTCAGTTTTTCAAACGTGCCAACTACTTTTTTTCTCTGATATTTTAGCTCTTAGGTTTACGTGTGTCATACCAAAACACACATATTTGGACTCCGTCAACACTAACTGGTAACAACTACCTTCCTCTTACTTCTATTTTTTAAGCTTTTTCTTCTCTTATCTTTTGCTCTTCTTTTGGTGAAACTTTTTTACCTTTTAAAATATCAATGTATATATATATATACAGAACACATATATAGTTTTCTGCTTCTACTATCCCTAGCATGTCAGATTTCAGTCTGTTCATCATTTACACAGCAAACTGTAAACAGTAAATTCGGGCTCCTTAACTGCAACAATTAGTACATATAGTACCATTAAGAGAGACTCTATCAGAGAAAGTCTTGGGAAGAAAGTAATTAATTGAGGAACAGCATCCATGAGTAACACCTTACATGAAGAAGAATAGAACAACCTCAATTTAAGTCAGACTTAGAAATACAGGCATTGGTTGGACAGTAACATTACACAGTACTTCAAGCAGCCACATAAATGTAATACAACATTTCAGAGAGAAAACTGTTCTTTGATGACATATGGCAACATGAATGGATATGTGTGACTTCTTTATACCAGAACCTTCTGAGGCAATCACTCAAATAAAATAAAGCTTATGTTTACAACAAACCCTCAGATCACAACATCATTGTTTCTTTCACTGGACAGTAACAAATAGATGCCCAAGGGAGCAGAGAGAATAACACAAGAAATTAGTTTTCTGCTTTCCTGTCAGTACAAGGATTTTGAAGGCCCTATACAAATTATACCTTTTAAAAATGCCTTTTGTAAAAATCAAACATAGCCTCTATTAAACTTTCATATAATAAATAAAAATGTTCACCTTTCCTCATTATCCACCTCTGCAGAACAATCCAGGTATGCAAGAATCTGTTTCTCCAAGTAAGTGTCAAGGTTCTCCTCCACCACAGAAGGTGCACTGAAAACATTCTGAATGGCTGGATTTGAAAATATTGCCTCATATTTCCCATCAAACATCAATTGCAACAATGATCCGCTTTCTGGAAGAGAGAAAAAAAAAATCAACACAGAAATCAGTGTCAACTTTCAAACAATTTTGTCTTTCAAGACCTATTACACCTATTCCAATGAAAGTATCTATCATTCCCCTTCCAAAGAATGTATCTTCATTTACACTGCAGGGAAAGTGCAGTTGCACTGAAACTCAAGTGCAGGTGTCACTTCATTCAAAATAATTTGTATTGAAGTTACAGTGAAACACAAATGACCAGATGAATGTAAAAGAAAAACTTGCCCTGAAATTTCAGGGAAAATAAATGGATGGCCTTTTAAAATACTTCAGTTGCAACAGCAGGATATTCTTCCTTCAGAACAGTTTAAATGAACAGTAAACTCCTATAAATAAGACAATAATTTCACAGACTAGAGAACCTATTTAGGGGAAATGCAACAAATAAAAATGATTCAATATTTGCAGAGTTCAGTGAATAAAGTCTTATGCAAAACTGCAGAAACTGCTCAGTCCTTCATTTACATGCTTAGAATACCTGCGCAAGCAATGGGCAATGAGATTTTATCTTTAGAGAAGAATTATTTCCTGTGGTAACTATACTATCTGAATGAAAAGCCTGCACATGGAGCAGATTCTTAGGAGTAATTACTAAGGTGGATTTAGACCCATGACTGTTTTAAAAACCTGATTTTAAGACAAAGGGAAGTCAAGAAATGCTATATATTTCTAAGAAGCTTCAGACCCATCAAGTTGTTGACCCAGGAAACAACTTTATTCACAGAAGTCATCTTCAGATATGCTACAGGTATGCTACAATACAGCACTTGTTGGAACAATCTGGCCATGTCAAAACCTGCTATTCTTGAGCAAAACCATGATCTGCCTACCCTGCAGCTGTGACTACAACTGATGCACTGACTGGTTTCTGACTAGATGATGCAGGTGCTGGTGATGGTTCAGCTGAGGAAATGCAGAGGTCTTGACAGGACAAGTGCCTTACTATCAATCTGTGATTCCAGCTGGGGATTGCAGCTCCCTGCACTCAGTGTTACTGTAGCTGCACTAACATCAGCAGCCAAAGTAACCAATTTAACACTGGCACAGCTATGGATACACAAAAGCAGCAGCTGTGCAATGAAGTGATCTGAATACCAACCCCAAGCTCGTCCAGCTAAACAAGTACTTTGAATTTTAGACATACAGGAACACAGAGGGCAGAACCACCTTCAGTAACAGCAATGGATGACTCTGTAGGAATGGGTGACAGAGACTCATTCATTTTAATGTCTCTGCACTATGCTGTTGACCAAAGTTGACTCCTGTCCTCCACAATGATCTACTGAATGATATAAGAGATAATGTGTGCCATGTATTATTTTAAAACCCCTTTAAGCTGTACCAGGAAGGACATATACCAAAGAATAGCAGTGGTTCTGCAACGCTGCTGACATCACACCTTCACAGAGAATGGAAATAACAAAAGACTTTTCTCCAATCTTGGCTTTGGAGATTTTCTCTCACCAAATGACAACTTTTTTAGACTGGATTATACTTGCCCAGACAGGCAATGTTGTAGTTTGTAGAATAACTATGGGCTGTGAGGACACATGATGATGAATGAGGAATATCGAGGTTCTTCTCTTTCCAGTAATTTAACTGTAAACATGTAAAATCGGCTTTTGATTCTGTGTGTAGCTTTTTTTAAGACACTTTACAAATTCAAGGTCACGGCTTTTAAGTTTATTTTCAGGGTCATCAACAGGAAGGGCCCACGTAAATGATGACTAAGAATCAACACAAACCCCACCACTTTCTATCTGTACTGCAAGATGCCTTTCTTCAACAAGTTTCCCACACATCTTATAGCAGCACACTACTTAAAGTACCTCAAAACAAACCAAAGCTAAAAAAACAATCAGAAAAAGAAAACTCCACACCACAAACAACATGCACAATTCTCGTTGAAAAGATAGGAGTCAGTCAGATAACTACCATTCCCGGACAGTAAAATAATTAAGGTCAAATGAAACATCACGTAAGGAAATAAGAGCTCTGTACGGTTCTCTTCCAAAAATCAGTAAGTGCTTAGGTAAGGATAAATGAGATTTTCAATATGCTACAACATGGCACATGATTTGGGCACAACTCTATTTTAGTCTGCCTGACACATGGAAGCACCTTTACATGACAAAGGTTACGTTTTCAGAGCTGCTGCGTTCCCCTGGAGGAAAGCTGGGTCTAACCAAGCCCCCTCAAGAGACTATTTTCCACTGATCCTTCAAACAACTGTGACCGAATAACTAATAAATACAGAACAGGCAGCTCGTGCCAGACTCTTCCTTCCCACGTTTTGCTCCAAGAGCGCCTTCCACCTCACTGCCAAGTTCCCGCAGGCAGGCAGCCCTTCGCTCGGGAGGCGGCCGGAGGGAGCCCGGTGCTTACGAGCCCCCCGAGCGCCGGCATGAGGCGGGGGGGCGCCTGCCGGCCCCGCTGCGGAGCCCCGGCCGCTCCTGCCGCCTCAGCCCTGCCGGCAGCGCCGCGCCCGCTCCTCCAGCCACGGTCTCTCCCACCCTACAGCGCGGGCAGGAGCCCCCGGGAGCTCGGCGAGGATCTGACAGGGCGCCGGAGGTGAAAACGCCCGCGGGGGGAGGGAGCCGCCAGCCCCGGCTGGGTCCGGTGGCTCCGGACACGCACAACACACGGGCACCGTCCCCGCGCCGGGCCGGGACCTTCCCTCACCTGCGGCCGCGACTTCGCCCTGCTTCCACTCCAGGGACTCCGCGGCGCTGAGGGAGCCCCTGAGCAGGGCGCGCTCCAGGGCCAGCATGGTCCCGCCGCCCGGGCCCGCCCCGCCCCCCGGCACCGCCGCCTCGCTCGCGGCCGCGACCCGGCCCGCGCCCACAGAGACGCGCGCGCTGCCCGCGCGAGCACTCAACCCATGTGCGAGCGGCGGCCGCAGGGAGCCGCCATGACAGCGGCGCGGGGCACGCCGGGAGGGCGCGTTGGCCCCGCCCCGCCGGCGGCGTGAGGGGGCGCGGGCACCGCCGTGGGCGGGGGAGTGCCTTGGGACCCCGGGCCCGGTGATGACCCCCGGGCAACAAACTGCTTGTGAGGGAACGGGGCTGGGCCCAGGGACACGGACCTATCGATAGATATCGAGTCTGCCTGGGCGATTCCCTGTGGAGAATCACCGAAGGGGTCAGGTTAGAAGGGAACACTGTGGGTCAGCCGGTCCAACCTCCGTGCTCGAGCAGGGTCATCCCAGAGCACATGGCACAGGGTTGCATTCAGACCGTTCTAGGATATTTCCAGTGAGGGAGACTCCACAGCCTCTCTCTGGAGAATTTTTTTCCAGTGCTCAGTCACACACACAGTAAAGAAGTTCTTCCTCACGTTCATCTGCAACTTCCTGTCCATCAGTTTCTGCCCGTTGCCTCCTGTCCTATTGCTCAGGACCACTGAGCAGAGCCTGGCTCCATCCTCTTGACACCTTCCCTTCAGATATCTGTGCACCCTCTGTGGAGAATCCTCTGGGATCCCGGACAGGTGCAGGCTGAGGTGCCCAGCACTCAGGGCAGACAGGTCAGGATCGTGCTTTGGTCTGTCCTGGTGTTAATTTCAGCACCTGCCCAAACACAATGTTGATAATATTGAAATTAAAATTCCTATTGCGAAATTTTGTTCTTTTGTATTTTCAGGGAAACCTAGTAAAGTAACATTTTCTGTAAATAAATAGTTGCCAAATATAACTCCTTAGTGAAAAAAAGGAATGTTTTGCTGTCTTCCTCACCTCTGCCAGTTCCCCAATGTGTGGGGTTCCACCCATACAGTTCAGTTCTGGGAGCATCTAGAAACATCTGGAAGCTGCAGCAGGTATGTGGGCAGGAGTACCCCTGGCAGGAATTAGTGCCCTCCTCCCTGGCACTGGGCTGATTGTTACTGCTGATATAAAAGAGGGCTTGGAATGTTTGTCAGTTGCCACACACTTACCGAAATCCGCTGCTTAAGTTTTCTTGCCTAAACTATTTGAAGAATATACATTTATTTCTCAAAGAACAATCAATATGCTTTGTTTGCATCTAAGGGTAGCTTCTGCCAGATGGCTCAAGGGGAAGAAAGTCTTTGCAGGTCTGTGTAGTGCAGATTCAAGATTTTAGCATCGAGCTGCTTATTGTTTCTAAGCGGGAAGTAAATAATCAAAATTTATGATACAAGAGTTTTCAGAGAATAACCTTCATCTTTAACTTTTTTTCTGAGAGTGTAAGAAAATTATCCATATGAGATGTGCTACTGTGGTATCTGAACTAGCACATTTAATATCACCTTACAAGATACCTGTGCTGCTGTATTGATGCAGTTTTTATCTTCTGCTGCAGGTTTTTTTTTTCCTAAAGCCTTTTGAAACAGATGATCTCGTTGTGGACTACAGAAGAAAACCCTGCTAACTGTAAAAAAGAAGATTTTGTAAACTTCAGGCAATTAATATTAGCATAGATTTTTATGACATTTTTATGACAATTTTATTATTGTGATATTTTTAACAGTGAGCTGCTGTTTGTAAAAGCTGCTGGTAAGTGATTTTTAAACTGATCCTGAATTCTGTGTGCCAGGTCTCTGGTACTGCTGGGGAAAGAAACAATTGTGTTGTGTGCCATTTTTGGGCAGGAGGAGATTTGCTGTTTGAGGAGTGGGGAAAGGCAAGGTAAAACCAGCTCATTGGTATACCAGGAAGAAAATTTGCAACTAAACTTCTGCAATTCTAAGGAGCACATTTGATGCACCTGGTGAGAGGAGGGGAGATGCAAGGCTTGTATTGGGGAATTCTGACAGTTTTTCTTGCTTTGGCTCTGGAGGTTCAGTGAAGTTACATCCCACTAACAGTTGGTCTCTGTGATTCATCCTATTTAAGGGTTCATCATCTTAGTTACAGTATCAGAAATTCCAGGCTTGTTGGAAGCTTGGGGGGCCCAGCAGACATCAGCTAAATGTTCAGACTATATTCTTGGGTTTTTACCATCTGAGTTAATGCACAGGCCCCCACTGTCAGGAGGGTGGGTCCCTCAGAAGGCTCCCAACAGATCTCTGCTTTTCCAGTTACATTTGCAATTTAAGAATAAACTTAGGCTTGCAGTCCCCAGGTGACAAGGGCAGAAGAATGGGAATTGTTACACAGCTGTTCCACAGTCCTAGCAGGATATCTCAGGCACAGGCAGGGACGTGATGCTTGACATGGATTGTGGTTGCTTCACTGCACTCACCAAGCAGCTCTGCATCCCTGGAGTCTCTCTGACCACTTGGCCAACTTATGCTCTTGCTTCACCAAACCCCAAAGAACAAAATCACTGGGCACTCAGTGAAGTGAAGGTAGAGAAGCTACATTTCAAATGTGCTAAAATAATAAAGGCTAGGGAATTCTTCCTCACAACTTTATAAAGCAGTAACAGTGTAGGCCACTGCACCACAAGAAAAGAAGGAGTGATTCAAACCACTCTTTGGGAAAGTAAAATGAAGAACAATGGCTGGTTGCAAGTAACCCTGGACAGCTCTTCTCTGTTGATATTGTGGCAACTCTTCTAGAAGCTGGCATTAATCTTCATTAATCATTTGGAAAATACTATATATTAATATTATTGTGTCTCTTTTTGTATGATATCCAGGGTCAGTAAATGAGTAGAAAAAGAGGAAGTAGGCCTCCAGTAAATACATACTCTGTAAAAAAACCTGTAGTATTTGAGGTGCAGTCTTCCCACTGGTAATAAGTTCGTTTTTCTAAAAGTTAGCCATTTAGTAGGAAACCCATTGTCATTCCTGATGTCCATGAATTAGTATTTGCTGGCCATTTTACAAATGTTGCTCTGTTCCTTCTTTTTTTCTCCTTTTTTTGTCACATCAGAACATACCTCATCTGAACTTTTAAAAACTAATTATTACCTGGTTAGTTAGCAGAAATTTGCTCTGCCTCAACTTCATAACATCTGTGATTTTTCAGATGAAGAAACCAAAGTTTATGTGGAAATAATTCAATTTACTGTTTAACAAAAGGATTCAGAAATTTTCATTAAATAAGCATGTCGTATCTGCCCAAGTAGTCATTTGCAAAGTATTTGATGACTTCCTATATGAGCTCATACAGAAGCATTATTTTATGATGTCCTTTTTTTTATACAGCAGCATTCTCTCTCTTAGCTAGCTTTGAAAGGAGAGAAGGATTTAAAATGAGATTTAAAACATATAAATGGCTCTCATTAATTGGATTCTCTTTGTTAGTCTGTGGAAAGCAAGCCAAACAAAACTGCTTCCAGTCACGCTACATCAGACAAATTTTAGCTGAAACAGATAAAATATTTTATTTAAATTGCATGATAATTTTAATCTCCTCAGTGCACCCACAAGCACAATTATATTTTTGAACACAGAATGTGCAGGGTTACCTGTAAGCCAAAACATGTTTTTGAGATGACCTCACATGGAATAAAAGAGCAAATAGTTGTGGATCCAATTGTGTCACAACCAGGTCGTGGTGGCCACCATGGTGCAGCTGCCAGGACATCCCTGTGGGGCTGTGCTGGCTGAGACTGGTGGAGGTTCATCAGAAACACGGGCTGGGACAAGCAGCAAACAATGAGGGGGGTGAGAGTTTCTCATCTGGAGATCCCAGCTGAATCCTTAATAGATTGTCTGTCACCTGGGAAGAATGAAGCTCTTGGATGGTCAGCTCCAGTTGTGCCTGAAAATCACTTGCAGTGATGCTTTTTATGTTGGGCCTCCAAAATTTGGAGTATAGAATATTCCATGTCAGTCAGCAGAAAATACCAGGTACGGGTTTGTGGCTACTTTTATAAGAATATAACAAAGCAGTTCTCTTCATCTTTCTGTCTTAGATTCTTAAAAACGTGAGCTCAATTGTTTCATTATCAGACACAAATGCATTTGATGCAAATTGGATTCCAGAATTGTTTTAGATCTACAGAATAGTCACCAAGCTTAGATGTTACAATGTACCTTCCAGTGCAACTCATCTAACTAATTAGTATGAAGGATTTAACAGTGGTATTAGCTTATATGCTCTGTGTTGATTTGTAATTACAGGAACACAACAAGGAACATTCTGCTTGATGAGTATTATCCTAGAAACTTCCCGTTGCTCACATCTTTGTCAAATAGTACAAATACCAAGTTTGATGTTTTCTTTTTGGAAAAGGTCCCTTAGCTTGGACTTCTAAGCAAACTAGGTGCAATTTCTCTCTATTTTTAAACACAAGCAGAAAAATGTTTGCTCCTGTATTTTCTCCTCTTCTCTGAAATGTGTATTTTGGATGACAAAGTATTTAGTGCTTGGGAGTGTGGTGTCCTGTACGTCAGAGAATTCCTTTTTGCTGTCTCAGTTTGAATTTGTTTAAGTAAAAATTCAGCAGAGCTTTGCAGTGTGATAGAATTATAACAATAGAGGAATAGAACTTATGAGAACCAAATGTTAAGGCAGGAGGCCTCAAATTCTGGAAGTGTCTGGAAAAGACAGAAATCGAATTGTTCTAGTGAATTTAATGTGGATAATTGCTTGTGCATTGTTTATGAGAAGTTGATGTTTATAATTTCAAACTTTTTTTTGGACAATATGGAACATCACTGTGGATGCTACTGGTTCTCCAAAGTTTGAGGCAGGCAAAACTGACTGCAAATGTTTGAAGTTGCAAAGGAAAAGGTTCTAGTAAAATAAAGAACTAGATCATAGTGGAGAGAAGTAGATGGAGAGAGGGTATTCACACTTAAAACACCAGTAGATCTCAATGTCCTTCAGCAACCAAAAATCTGCATTGAAATGATTTCTCATATTCTCCATAATGAGTTTCCCCCTAAATCCTTGAAACTACTAGCTTCTTTGAGGATTATCTGTCCTGGCAAGAACAACAACAAGATAAATGTTCTCTTTGAAAACCTGCCCCAACACGCTTGTCAATATTTACCATATATTTATAACTTGACATGGTGAAGGATTGATGAGATCATTACAGTGGATTAGGATGACTCATTTCCCTGTCCTTCATGACTGCTTCTGCTGAGCTCTTTACTTCTCCTGACTGCCCAAAGGAGAAACTCTGACGTGTCCCGAGCAGGCTTCCAGAGAGCTGGAAGAAATCAAACCAGTCTTTTAGAGTCCTTGAAGGTGTCCAAAGGATTCTTCAAGTCTAACAAATTTCCCGTGTAAAACCAGCATTCAAGTGACTTTTCATTCATCTTGCAGTTGTTAATCGTTAGGCTCCACAATAATTAGGAAATTTGTTTGTGTCATTCACAATCTCTTACTTTCCACAGGCAAGGTATCAATAAAATCAGGCTTTGACTTTCACTGGTAACTTCTGCACAATCTTTCAGATCCTATGGTACAGTGGCTGGTATCATATTCCAGTCCTCTTCCAGGTTTCTTGAGGTTAGTAGGAGGAAAATAAGTTCCTATAGGTTTTCCAACTGTTCTCAGCAGCAGAATTATGCCTTTTGTGGCTCCGGGAAATTCTTTCATCTTTCTGGTCTTGTAGGTTTAGGAACATTCTGGTAGGGTTATGACTAGAAATACTTATGATGAGAAAGCACTTTTTATACCTACTGTGTGCCTGAACTCTGCTGATCTATTTATACATCCATTCTGTTCAAAGACTGACTGTAGCAATTATTAGTGAAAATAGATTAGGAAGTAGTAAGGGATGAGCCCATGTCTACAGGTTAATTTTGTTCTGCCACAAAATAAGCTGCAGGGCATTGTGATCAGACTTTGGACAGGAGGGCAAGAAAAACATTCATACTGTTCTCAACCTGCTCACCTGAAAGAAAAGCAGTTCCTTTAGACTTACATTGTATCTCAGAGGAGGAGCTCCTCTTCTTTGGCTTTATGAGTAAAACAATTATTAAAAATGAAACAATTCTGGCTTTTGGTCCTTATCTATTCCTAATTTTAGGATATTTGTCTGAATTGCCTAAGGCTCTTTTTCACTATATATAAAACCTCTAGGTTTCCTGAGAAAGAATGACCTGAAACAAACACATATCTTACTAAGGAGCAAAAGTTCTCTAAATCCGGATTTGCAGTAACAAATTTAGAAAAAAAAATTAAAAAATCTTCCAAGAAAGTTGTTAGAGATATGGGAGTCTGTCAAGATCTGGAGAACACTTTTTATCTTTGTATGGGTTCACACACAGCAAAAGTATGTTGGTGGCTTGACATCCCAGAGTGGCTTTGAATTGTCTGAATCACAGAACTGCATCACAATGACTCATTCTTGTTGCGTACTGACATCCCTGCTGGGAAGGAGCTGCTGTCTCTCCCTTGTAGCAATTTCACTTGGCACATTTTTGTTTTCTCCTCCCAATGAAGTTTCTGTCCTGACAGACACCTACAGTGGAGCTTGCCTTCTTCAAGAAGACAGGCACTGTTTTGCAAGTGAAGTAAGTCATTTATTGCTCTTTAGAAGCAAGTATTCACTCCTCCAAATGGAAAAGGAATATAAAATCCTACCTACTGTTTCTTGGGACTTTGCTATAACTGAATTCCTTCCAATGCCAACACATAAGAGGATAACACAAGCAGAATGCTGATTTGTGCTGTTTGTATGTGCCTTTTCTTTATAGATGGAACATCTAAACCCTTTAAAATAAAGGGTTAATAATCCCTAAAAACAATCTTGTGTGCAGCCACGGAAAGAAAAGCCTTTCTAAAACAAGATGATCAGCCAGTGCTTTGAATTCTTTGTATTCAGTTCCACTCAGCTCAGAACTATCCAGCCTGGGATGAAATGGTTCATATTCCATGGGTTTTGCCATCATATATCAGTCCTGGATCAGGTGAACCAGGAGTGGCACACATAGAGGAGATCCTTCACTGACTGTGTTCTCCTAATCTCTCTGGATGTAGATGAGGCACTGCGTTTTCAGGGCAGATCTCCAAATCTATGCTGAGGGCAGGGGGAAGGGAACTCAATACCTCCTTTTTCCAGAAATTTTGATGATTTCCGCCCTCCTCCCCCCCTGCTTATCATCCTCTATAATCTCAGTGACCTAGTGGGTGATTTGTCCTTCCACAAAGTCACTAGGATTGTTGCTCACTGCATTTTTTCACAAGGACTTTTCAGGTGAATGATAGTATTACTGCCAAATTCTTGTCAGCACACTTGGGCTAAGAGCATATGACTTAATGTCTGGCAAAAGTCCTACAGGATTTGCTTCTGAAAATTGATAAGCCCTCATAAACTGAGGAGAGATCAGGCCAAAGGGGCATAATCAAGTGCCCTCCTGAATAAAAACACCCTTTCTTAGAACTTCCAAGGAATATATTTTGGGTTTCTGCTGCTACCTGTGTCTCTATAGTGCTCTGAGATCTTCCTGTCCATCCAGACCTACCTTTTTTTTTTTTAACTCAATGAAGCCATGTCTTGACTTTTCTTACCCAGGAAATTGAAGTTTAGGGTTTTTTTAATTCAAATTTTACTTTGGAGTTGGCAGTAATTCTAAGGCTGAGCTATAGATTCATCATTCCCATGCTGGGTGCTCACATGCCATTTCAACCTTCAATGCAGATAAGCTTTGTAAAACTGTATAATTTTTCCTTTATTGTCACATAATCCTTTTTAGAACCTGTTTATATGTTCTTTCTTCCACCAAGAGCTTTATGGAAATGATGAAATGTATTTTTCATTTATGCATTACCTTTTAATGATTGATGTTTTAAATTGCTGAATTCAAGTAAGAAAAATTCATTGAGGAAATTTTAAGCTCATGTGTCATCACAGGATCTGTGCTCAGAAACAAAGAAATTTGGATTTCTTGACCCTTAGGAACAGGTCTATTTGTTTTGGTTTAGTGTTTTGCTGACAATGGATAAAGAGTTAGGGAACCAGAAGGTTCTTTTAAATTTCTTAGCTTATTTCATTCCTGTTAATCAATAATTCTGAGGTTCTCTCTGCTTTGTCAAATTTTGATATTTTCTTTATGAACTAGCCAGTAAAAAAAAAAAAAGTTACAATGGTATTTAGTCAAAAAAGGGAAGTTTTAGGGGTGTTCGTGACAGCCTTCCCATTTGTAAAAAGTTGATGTAAAAAAAGACACATGACGTTCAGCACACACTTGAACTTTTGTGGTATTCTGATGCTGCAAGCTTTGCCTAAATTATCTCTGGATGAAGGTTTTTCCTCGTGATTTTGGCTCCTCTGAAGTTTTTCTCTGAGCGATGAACTGCCACGATATGAGCTGCATTCACATTTGATGATGATTAAATACACATTGCATAGAATATGCTGGCATAACTTTCATCAGTACAGACCTTTCCTGGTCTGCTCCATTAAAGTTCTAGTCAGGAAAAGGGGGACAAGATTTGTCACGGATGGTTGTGATCCGATAAATAGATTTAAAACTGTGTGGCCCATTTGCAGTGCTGCTCAATCATACTGTAAGACTTTTCAATGATTTTAGAAAAAGGATTTGAAACATTTAGTCAAAGGCTTCTCAAAAAAGCCCCAACAGAAATGAACCTTTCCTGCTCTTCTTCCTGTGCTCTTTTAGCTTGTTACCTCAGTCCCCACTCTGCACCCAGGCAGAGCCCTAAAATGAGCAATAAGTCCCACTGTGGGAATGACACCTGGATGACCTTAGAAAGATGAGGCAGAATTACAGCTTTGATTGGAAACAGCTTCTGCTCTTTCTTGGTGTTCTTTTTACAGTTATGGTTTCATCCACTGAAATAATGCTTTATTACTTTTCTTTAAACTTAGCAATGTTAGCAGCCATTGTGTATTTCTTTCCTTCTTTTCTGTAGATAAATAGACTTTTTAATAGTTGAATTTATTTTGCAGAGTTGACATTGAGACTGGCTGGTATGGAGCCAGATTCTGATAGCATCACAGTGTGTTACAGGTCAGGACTTAATTTAGTCTGGCTTCTAGTGTGGATGGATTCTCCTGTAATGTCATCTTTCTGCTCCTGACATAGAATAATAGCTAGTTCTATTTACATCTCATTTTCAAGGCCCAAAATTCCTGCTAGTACCAAAAAGACAAAAAAGGCACAGGATAAAAGACAGTGCCCTTGCTGTAGTTCAGTAGTTTCTGGAAGAGTAGAGGTGGTCTTGGGGACTTGATTTTTTCCCCACTCTCTTAAAAATAAATAAAGGCAAGAAAAGGCTTTTATCCCTAAGTCACCTAGTTAGTGTAGCAATACCTGTTGGTTACGTTGTGAAGCCCTCCAGTTTCTAACTTGGAATGGTTTGTGTTGGAAGGGACCTTAGAGGATCATTGAGTTCCAACACCACGACCACAGGGAGAGACACCTTCCACTAGACCAGGTTGCTCAGGGTCCCATCCCATCTGGTCTTGAACATTTCTTATTTACATGAATTACTTGCTAAATTTCTGAACTTAAAGGAATCTGCTTCAGGTATTTAATATTCAAAACCTGAGTTTTGCAGAGCCTGTTGGTCCTTGTTAGAGAAGTTACACCTAACCTGTATTTGTAAGCAATGTTGTCTCTTTTTTGGTTTTAATCATGTTTTCCCCCTTTTCCTAGTTCCTTACCTTTCCTTGGGATGATTTTATTTCCTTAAAGTCCTTCTTGGCAAAGTAACAAAATGCATTTTCTCTGTGTGTGTCTCTCTCAGTTAATAAAGCCATACTGTCCTCCATTTCTGGCAGCCAAGTTTCTGGTGTTTCCAGGTTTACAATCACTTATTTGGGAGCTTTGCTGCTGGTTTTTGTAGTATTTGTGTTATCTTCTCCTTACTGCTTGTTGGGATTTGAGCTTTGTACGCGTGGGATCTTTAATCACCATTTTTTGGCATCTTAACATCTTGAATTAATTTAAGCAGATGAAAGAGATCAATAGGTAAGGTCTTAAATATCCTTGATAGCCAGATGCTCCTATATTTTGCATGCAGAAATCTTCCATCTGCTGTCAGGTTGACAAATGAAGCGAGTTTTGAATGTGTCCCCTGTTTACTTTAATGGCTGAGTGTTCAGAGATTCCAAATGCTTTGTTCTGTCTCTGCACTGAAGAATAGGCTTAAGAGCAGGGAAGCTTCATGTTTGTTGTGGGGTACATATCTAGTTTAGATATGTAAAATAGTTAATTCAAATTGTTACTTTGAAAACATTTTTAAGTAACTTCAGACAAATGCCAAATGCAGAATCTTTTGACTGCTTCAGACTTGCACAAGTGGCACTGGGGAAAGGAAGATGAGAAGCTTATTTCAGTAGCTGACTTTTGAACTCTGGAATTGAAAAGGTAATCCTTTTTCACCTGTGTTCCCTAGCATTATTTGCTGAATTTGATATAAAGGTGCTATAAATCAAACCTTTCTTACCTTGGCATGTACAGAGATATTTCTGTTGGTCTTAGATATTATTGCATTATTCCAACCTTTCAAAAACAAGCCTTAAAAAATCTCTAGGAAGTTCTCTATTGTCTGATAGCATTTATAGCAGTGACTGGGATCAAACTACACACCCTGTCCTGATGTAGGAAGGTCCCACACTGGAATGTACAGAGTACCTGTTGTCACTCTGTCAAGCCTAGTAATTGTTGACACATAAGTTGGAATATAATACAGCATGTGATAGCAAAATTTAAAAGACATTATAAACTAATCTTATCATACTACTAGAACAGTGGTTGTAAAATTCAATACTTTAGATACCATAAAGACTTCATTGTTGCTTAATGACTTAGAAATACAAAAAGAAGTAAATCCCAAAATCCCACGGGTCTCAGCACAGCCAAAATCTCTGCCAGCATCCACTTTGGAAAGATGCCATTTAGCCTCCAGGAAAAAGTCCTGCCAGCAGCTTGGACTAAGAGTGTTCAGACTCACTGCCCTAAATAAATGGGCAGCCGCCTTCAGACCCTACTGGATGATGGTGACACATATTAACCAACCCTGTAATGAGATAATGCCAACATCTTAGTCCTATATGTGACTATTGAAAATAAAGAGAACACTTTACATAAGGGGGCAAAAAGAAGTTCTCCAGCCCCTTTAGTACTGTCCTAATTAGCCCAATTTTCTAGGGAAGACCAGTCTATGCAGTCTTATCTCAGTGACTGCCCTCAGTTAAGACACTCAGAAGACCCTGGCATTGTTCAGCCAAACTTGACAGAGACATAACTTGTCTCTAAAACTATTGAGTTTTTTCTAGGTTTGTGAAAAAGCTGGATAGATAAGGAGAGGAGAAAGATAATCACAGCTTTGATCCTGCATGAAAACTTTTGTATTATTATGTAAGAGAACTCAACCTTAGGAGGGTAAGGGGTGTGGGAGAGGGGAACATAAAAGGCCCCAAGAGCATAAAGAGCTTCTGCTGTAGCCTGCAATCAGCTGAGGAACAAATCAATTGGAGGCTACACTCATGAACCCTTCTGTAGACAAAGCTCCTGATTTAGTTATGGCACCATGATCCTTAACATTACTGCTTACAGCATGCACATTTGGAAACTGTTCACTTCTCACAGTAAATTTTTTCTCTCTTAATTTCTCTTTGCATAATGTAGAGGTTTTTTTGTCCTTAGCCCTATCACTTTTTCCTGTGTCATGGAATGTGTGTTTCATCTCTGCTAAACTCTGCTGCCAGTGGCAATGCAAGCCACTATCATAATTCACTTTTGTCCTGTATTTCAGTTAGTGGTATGACTTTATTTCACAACCAGCTTACATTTAAATCTTCTTTTCCTCAATAAATATGTACAGCTTAAAATCTCCAAATTTCAGTTCTAAACCAGAGTTTGTTTCTATAAGTCATGCTGGGGAAGAAGAGGAAGGTGATTCTGGTGCACAGTGATTTTCTTTGTAAAGTTCTCCTGTTTTAGTGATCGTGGTGTTAATCACTGTCAATATGCTCCAAACTTTCTAACATGGGGAATGCTTTGCTACAGGTTACTAGCACAGTCCTGAAAGAAAAAAAAAAAATCTAGAAGAATGCTAGCTAAAGTGAAAATGTGAGAGGGAGAGATGAAAGAGAAAGGCTTGACATTTTCTCTGTTGGGTCAGATTTGCCAAAATATTTGGTTTGCAAAGCTGACAATGATTTTGTTTTGGCATCTTCCTAATTTCACTTGGGATGAAATATATATTTTTACTGAAATACCATCGATTAGCAACAGGACTTAATAGGGGTCTACGAGTAAGATATGTATCACATCATCTGTGATCTTGCAGCTTATCATTTAAATGAAAAAGGAAAAACCAAAAAAGTCCCATAAAACACCCTTACCAGACCCACCTTTGCAAAGGATAGCTGGATGTTGCCATTAAATTCTGTATATTTCAATGAAATCAAAGTTTAGTGCTACCACAGAGGCACCTTCATGGCAGTTCCCAGCTGCAGCAGCACTGGCTGCTTCCCTCTCACATTTAATGCTTCCTTTGGACCCAGAAACAGCTGTGAAATCCTGGAACAGATTTTCTTTTAAAAAGGCATTCCTGTTTCTCACTTCAAAACAAGTTACAATTTTTAAAATGCTAATGGAGAGGGCAAGGCTTTAGTCTTTACATGACTGAGGTTCAAATTTTTCTTTTTTGAAGCAATTGTAGCAGATTAAAAACAATCAGAAATAATATTTAAAGGATTTTCCTCCAAACATTTATTTGTGAAACTTTCTCTCAGGCATCAGAGCTATGGTGATAGTGTAAGTCAAGTATAAAATACTTTGTGTTGTTGCTTTTTTGCAAAAAAGACACTAAAGCAAATTATAAAACACAAGATGTTACCACTCTTCAGCTGCAAAACTTGCACAACTCCTAAATCAGTCTTTAGTTGGCTTCACATTTTAACCCAGGAGAATTCACAGTAAGAATGATTCTAGGTGACATTGAGAACTTCTGAAAGAGCCCACCACAAACTTGGGGCCAGCCAGGCTTTTCTCCTCCTTGTCCTTTGTACAGCAGAAAGCAGCAAACACGGCCAAAAATAACCACGGGAAAAGACATTCTGTGGAAAACTCCAGTCTCCTGAGGACTCGTAGAAAAATTGTTTGCAGAATATGACTAAAATGTGAGTTAGGTCACTTGTTTTTCCTTTTTTAAAAAAACCCCAAACCCTGATAGCTCTTTTGATCATTTTGTCATCCTAATGAATTTATCTATGCCCCAGAAGTAAAAGCAAGACACATTCAAATACACATGTGAGCAAGGAATCTAGTTCAAGATAGAAGAATAGTCTGAGACACAGAAAAAGGATCAGCTCTGGGAAATAATGACCTCCCAGTACCTGCACAGTCTTCATAGTTTCCCTAGCCATGAGTGAATTCACATCTTCTGTAATCTGTGACTTTTTCAAGAAGACAGTAAAATATAATTTAAATTTAAACAAAGGCAATGTTAAAGCCAATGCAGCAGCAGTCTGCAGGGTTTTTTTTCAGCACATGCTCCAGCACTATAGTAGTCAGATATCTACTCTTGGAAAATTTTACAGCTTTCTCAGGTAGAATAACTGCCTTTGAATTCTCTTACGGTTTTTGCAAATGACCCTCATTCTTATTATTGAAATGACTAGTTAAGAGGCAAAAGACATGTCTCTGACAAATCCTGCCTTGTGGTGCAGGACACTGGTTTTACACATAATTCTGGCAGCCAGCAGATTCAAATGGGACAAATTTGGCAAGTTCAGCACAAGATAATCTTCAAGCTATGAGTAGCTTGGATGAAGCCACAGGACAAAATAAAACCAAAAATGACTTAACTTAAATATGACTCATTTGCACTCAACACATGTAAGAAGACAGCAACAGTTTTTTTCTGTGAGGTTGACAATGCAGTTCAGTGCCACCAGCTTGAGATTTGCTTACCAACATAGTGGTCACACAACAGAGCACTTGCAGGTTTTTCCTAATTATATATATATTTTAATAGAAAACATATCAATAGCAGTTTTTAAGCCAATATGAATGAGGGGTGAGGGCCTTTCTTTTCGAATTTCCAAAGCTGTGTTGCTGCTTGTTCATATTAGTGTTGTGCCTCTGATAGATCCTGCTGCTCCATTCAGTGTACAAACACAGCCTGAGAAGCCTGTCAGTTGCAGGGAAAGTCTGATTTTAGCACTGCAATCAAGCTGCTCTGCCAACTCATTGCCTGGGAAGTAATTTTGTAATGTTTAATAGCCCATATTAAACAGAAATCTTCATCACAACAGAAGATTTGGGTAGCAGTCCTTGCTACAGGGCTGGCAGGCAGCAGCAGGCTCTGACTGCTCCTCAGGGGTGGGGAGGTGGGAGAGAAGATGGTGGGGACAGAGCTGGTAGGGCAGGGCAGTGTCCCCCACAGTCAGGACCCACTGCCCACAGCACCTGAGCAACCAGACCCACAGACCACAAAGCCCCATCACGTCAAGACCATTACAAAAACTCACCAGGTCCGAGGCCAAGCCAGCCCAGGGGTTCAGTTCAACAGAATCCACAGCCACGGCAGAGACAGAAGCCAACATCAGCCCAGGGAAAGACTACCAGCCCTGGGCTGGGTTTAAATAATGCTCCTGGGCCCCCAGGAACAGGTGTGTGTGGAAGCCCCACATGGGGCTGGTCAGGCTTGTTAAGGCCAAGGCCTTTGAGTGCCACAGGGGCTCTGACAAGAACCATTTCAGTGTTTAAAGATGGGAAGAGTTGTTACAAGATAAACTTGGAGATGCTTTGGAGGGCTGATGTAGTAAAAGGCAGAAAAAACAATCTTTTCATAAGTCAGCTGTGTAAACAGCTGCATCTTGTCGGATTTTATCTTTTTAATGAAATATCTGAGTGCTACAGAAGCAACGGAAATTGCTGCAAACCCTCCATATATTTACAATCAGGACATTGCAGGAGCTGTCATGGTAGATCCTGGAAAAGGATGAAAAGAAGAGTGCTGAGAAGTGGCATTGCAGACAAGCCTGGAAGGGTTTTGTTTTAGTTTGTCCATAATGCAGTGTGAAAGACAGATGAATGTGTTTGTGGAGGAAAGGGTAAACAGGCAATGGAAATGAATGTTGCTGTACCAGCTTCCATACATGTGTATTAAAAACTCCAGTGCCTTGTTCAGGTGGTGATGAATAAGGGGAGAGAGTGGACATATAAAAGGTCTGATACATTACTGTTACTGACAAGGAAAACAGTTATTAAAGGTAGCATTTTGTGCTGAGAGTCACGTTTGGGAAGAACGTGGAAAATTGAGAAAATTGTGGCAGCTCTGCTGGTAGAGGTTAGATGGACAAGAGGTTCAGTGCTTGACCAAGACTCCTTTGAAGTCTGCTTTATTTCTTTGGAGAGCAATAGAATTTTTCAAGCAAATGAAACCTAGTCCATGTTTCTTCCTCCCCCAGAAAATTTACATCCTTTTCTCTAAAACACCTCCCTCCTGTTTGTCTTGAAATAAAGAGCATTTCAGTCTCATAGCTCAAAAACAGGGCAGATGGTGCCCTTGCAGAATTTAAATAAGATATCAGCATGTTGTCACCTGTAAGTGCAGCGGTTAGAGCAATTCTGCAGTGCAGTCACTGGGATGTCAAAAACAGAGAAAAGAGAAATTTTACTTCAGCAAATGCTGCATAGAACAGTTTTGCAAACTGCTTAACATTATTCTTTGGCTTACTGCAATGCACCTGGCAGAAATTATTAGAGAGAGACACATATACAAGGATTAAAAAAAAAGAAGTAATTGATTTCTGCATGTAGTAGGTTGAAAGAATTAGAGGGAATTTAATATATCCAGAGCTGTCAGGTTTAATTGTCAGCTTTTAGCATGGTTTTAGAGGATAAGAGGCCTCAGTATCACTTTAAAGCCCATACTATCTTTATCAACATCAAGGAGTACAGAAGTTTGACTACTCAGCTTTCTGAAGTAAACACGAAGGTGACAGCTACAGTCTGTTCCTGCACAGAATGCAATATGGAGAATGTGTGCATGCATTTCTCTTCTATGTTACAGCTGCCATTACCATTTAAATGTGACATTAACATATTGCTGAATTGAATCGTTGCTTCAATTACTGAATTACATTTTATATTTTCTTTATATTTTCTCTCCTTAAAAGAGGCAGAAGAGCTTGAAAAATAATAAAATGGAACACATTTAGGGTGCCATTTTAGGAGAAAGTGTTGAAGATTTTACTGTTAATCTGGAAAATACCGTATGAGTTGAGAGAAGTGGGCATCCAAATACAAGTTAAGTCCTACACGCTAATTAAATAGTCTGGAGTAATGGGCCTTGCATTACGAGAACATTCTTTGAAAGACAGAAGTCAAGCATTGCACAAGCAGGGAGAATATAGAAGGGAAAGAACAATGCAAATTTTGGAACAGTTGATAGTAGTTTTTGCAGTGAGAGACAGATAAATTGATGGGAAAAATCTACGAGCTGTTAAAAAGGAGTCATGCAGCGAAACAACACTTGAGAATACAGTGCTTGAGCTTAAAATGTTTTAGTGAAAGGAATTCATAATTGAGTCAATTTTTTTTGATCTGATTCTATTTTGAGTCTCTTGAGAGTCAGCAGTATTGATTATACCACCCAGATCCTGACTGATTGCTGCCAAGGGTTGTTCTCATTTAAGGTGGCATCCTCCAAGATGCCAGGAAACCAGTGTGCAGCTACAGATTAATGCCTTGATACTGCACTTTAATCTGTTTCCTTCCCCTGTATCAGTATTGAGAAATTATGGAGCTCATCAGAAGGACAGAGGCTGTGTCACACCTGTCAGAACAAGGCAGGGTTTCCTCATTTGATTTTGCTGTCATGATCAGTGGGCTGGCACGCACGTACAGCTATGGAAATACAGCCTCCCTTTATGAGGGTAAGAACAGAAGGAAAAGGGAAAAATAAGATTTTTGTCCCCAAGGTGGTTGTTTTTTATTTTGATGTGAGATGTGGGAGGCAGTTGGATTCCTGAACAGTATGCAGAAGTATGGAAAAAGAAAAGATTTTTGTTTATTTTCTATGTGCATTTAGGAGGCTTTACTGGTTATATGTTTGGTTTGGTGGGGTTTTTTTGTGAGGTTTGTGTTTTTTGGGTTTTTTTTTTGNGTTGGTTTTTTTTGTTTGTTTGGGGGTTTTTTGGTTGGTTCGTTGGTTGGTTTGTTTGTTTTGTTTTGGTTTCTTTTTCAGTTTTGGTTTTTTCTCCCCTATACCATGTACTGAGGTTTTCCTGGTGCAAGGTTATGCTAATTTTATACCCTACCCCAAAAAATGTATTTCAAAGCCCATCTAGAACAATTTAAATTGGTGAGCTAATCAACCTGAATAAAAATGAATAAACATGACTGATAAACTAATTAGGTTGAATTCACCAAGAAACTGTCCTTTTGTAATAAATCACATTAGTTTAATGATCCATTAAATATATATATATAAATTTAATTTTTTTTTTCTAACAGAGAAGGAAAAGGATTATGAGGTAAGTTTGAAAACTGGCCAGGCAGAAGAGCTGCTGAGGCTTTACTTGCATGAGCAGCTGAGCTGGCCAAACAGGTCACTACCTCTGAAAATGAGAGGTCTCAACACCCTGCCCTCCTGCCTTGCTTCCATCCACACTACCCTGCGCATTCCTTGGAGGCTTCAGTTCCCAACAGGTGCCTGTTTGTTCAGGCAGCTTCTTGTCAGGTTGAGGATGACGCTGTGACAGTGATGGCAGTGTTGGATGAGCACCAGAGCTCAGCTGGCAGCTCAGCCCTGGAGTGCTGGAGACTACCCCCAGTGATGCAGCAGTGACCTGCTAAGGCAAGTCAGGCCATGTCACAGGGCTGTGTGCTGTGCTTCAGGACGAAATGGATAATTAGAACATTTGTGTTGACCCACCATTGTGCTTAACATTGTACGGAAATGTTACAGTTTACAGAAATAAACTGTCTCGACAAAATTGCTTCTCCTTTGGAGTCAGATGTTGAAGTATAGTATGAGCATGAAAAGGAACAAATAATGGACAAATCCATACTTTTGAGTGTTAATTCTCTTTTGCCCAAAGTAGGTGTTCTGCATGAGGGTATTTTTTTCTTTAGGGTGTCTAATTTCTAAGTTAAGATATTAAAGTCTCATGTACAAAAACATGGCTTTTAAGTTGCTGACTGGGAAGCTAAAAGAGCCTCCACCCTATGGAACCCATTTTAAAAGATGGATAAATGCTGAGGGGCTATCCAGCCTTCCATTTCATCTGTATGGATGTTTTGAAAGGGACTTGCTTTTTCATTGCTGCTGTTCTGTGTGGGCTGTTGCACACCTTGGATTAGATCGGCTGTGGAGAGAGAACCGCTCTGCCCCACCCAGCAGGGCTGTGGTTAGACACACCGTGGCTACAGCAAGGGGGACGGATTAAAACTGTGGGAAACAGATTTTCAGCTGTTTCCCCAGTTTGCTTTTCATGTTTTCTCCAAAGGAATAAAAAAGAGCAAATAGAAAAAAAAAAAAAGGTTTCAGTCAAACCAAAATCGGTAATTTCTTCCAAACTTTGATTTGAAATCTTACAGAGAGAAATGGGGAGTAACAGCTTTGACTTTTAGGTTTGGTCTCAATCCTTTCCTTTTCTATGGTGCCATATATATACATTTGTTCCACCAGGCTGCTGCAGGATTCAGAAAATAGTTGCATTTTGGTTAAGGTATAAGCTGTAATTCAGATGAGGTTGCTTGCTTTTGGAGGGGAAGAAATAAAATTCTCTCTCCTGTGCCACTGCTTCATTCTTTGAGGATTCTTCTGCACACAGCCAAATTAGATGCTAAGCTAATTTCAGTTTAAGGAATTTATGTGTTCAACTATATATGCCTGTACAAATGGTGGATGTGAAGCCCTGAATTTAAAAAATTGTGCTTAAAAAAAGGGAAGAAATTAAAACCTGCAATATTAATTATTATTTTTAA
Organism: Cyanoderma ruficeps; assembly: GCA_008694505.1. Lineage (NCBI taxonomy): Eukaryota > Metazoa > Chordata > Aves > Passeriformes > Timaliidae > Cyanoderma > Cyanoderma ruficeps. The sequence continues at coordinate 23,692,705 of VZDJ01007749.1, read as the reverse complement.
TAATCTTTTACAAACTATTAGCTGGAGCTCGATTTTTATTCTAGAAAGGCTTGGGGTTCTTACTGCACCATTTTTAAGCTGTGTGTATATTTTCTTAGTCTGTAAAAGCATGTCTGTGTCAATACAGTATTTAGGTCTATTTAATGAAAATTAAAATCGAATTTTACTCTTTAGCAGCTGACATCAATCATGTCCCCTCTCTCCCCTCCCCCTGCCCCCCATAACCTTTAGTGCTAAACAATGTTCCAAAAGGAAAATTTATTGCATTACCTATTTTGATTCTCTGACATCATTCTGTCATAGCAATGAAGTGATTTACATGGAAAAATGTATTACCTCTGCTTTTAGACAAAATGAGTTTATGATGATTAATGGTTTTACTGCAAGTATAAGAGAACCTGGAAATGGTCAGCCTTTCAAAAGAGAAACATGACCTATACTCAGTTTTCCTCCTATTTATTTTCTTCAGTTATTGTAAAATGGCTTTGGTTGTGAGTAAATTAAAATGTAGAAATTATGTTTTATAACTGAAGTAAGCTATAAACGCTGGGGTGTCCATGGTAACATCATTACAGAACTAGAGAAAAAAGGGAGAAAGAAATCAGCTTGAAGCACAAAGTCTCAACTATCGTGATGGCAAGGGACTTGGATCACATATTCCATGAGGAGTCAAAGTCCTCAAGGAAGGCATGTGTTTAGTTTGGGGAAGAGCAGGCTAAAGGATGATTGCATCCAGCTGTCCCTGCTGCTCACCATTCCTCTGATTCTGTAACACAGTTGACTTTGGGCAGGGAACTTAGAATGCAGAATGGTCATCTGAATGGTGAAATAGTATTTTAACAGGAAAGCATGGAGCAAACGATCTTTTCTGATACATGTCTTAAAATTACACTGGAAACTTTCCTTTAGCTTCATACAGAGCTGTATTTTTTTCCTTAGGTATCATATAAATTACAAGTGATACACCAAGGCCTAAACTAAGATGAGAAGAAGATGCTGAATAAGAACTTTGAAATATTTTCTTTATGTATTTTACGTAAATTCTTTACATTCTTTACATTAACTGAACTAAAACCCAAAGGCCATTAAGGCAGAAGCTGTTCAACTATGGAAAAACTTAAATTCAGGAAAAATGCAAACAGTAACGCTTTTTTTTTCAGGAGTCTTGTGGAACAAAATCACTTGCTAGAAAGAAGGTAGAGGTTGAGGTGAACACTGGCAATTTAATCTGCATGTATCAGTCACAAGATGTAATATCTGAGAATGAAGAATTTCTGTATGACAGATCAACTACGCTTCGCTTTTGGACATTTAATCCCAGGCTGTGATGGATGCTGGGCACTGAGCATTGTTCTGCTGCCTCAGTGGAGCCTTGGTGCCTTTCACTGTGTTGAAATCTGTAAAATGAACTATTGGGGGAAAATGAAAACTGGATGAATTTACAGCCATGGCTTGTCCTTAATGACATTGATGGGATGACTGTCTTTGAGGGCACACTTCATTTGCAAGTAAAGCATAAATGTATTTAAGGTAGTGATTAAAAATACACAAGTCATACTAACATTTTCAGGAAGACAGCAGTATCACAACAAGCATTTTAAATGTGTTATTTTTATTCAGATGATTAATCCAAGTCTTCCATTAGGCATGCATTGAATTTAGCATTCTACTGCAGTTCTCCATATGCAATCTAGAAATTTCAGCACTGTCCCTCATTGACTTCTGCTACCAGTAGAGGCTCTTGAGAGCTCTTCAAGACTGAACTGTCTTTCCTGACAGTTCAGAGCTGTTTATCAGGAGCCATATACTGTTGTTCTCCCATTCTTTGTTCAGATGGTTTGACTTTTCCTCCAATACAAGTTATGGATGTTCAGTTCCCTGCTGGGTGGTATTTGTTCATCTGGTTATTTTTTTCTAACATGTATTATTTCCTTGGAGGAAGAGCTAGAAACAAATGAGAGGAGGTTTAACACATCAGTAGGCAGTGCAGATACAAAAGGATATTTTGTTCTTTGGCTTACCTTTGCTTCAGTCACCATTTGCTTTCATCAACAGCAATCGTTTGAGTGTACCTAGTATACATTTGTAGTGTTGTTTGTTTTAGTTTCTTTAACTGGAGTGAAATTTGTATGGAAATCAATAGTTGGATGTAATTTCCAACTTGTTTTCCCTGTTCTGTCAGATGGATCAGGTGGTGTCTATTAGACTCTTCATGTTGCTGACACTGAAGTCTCCCAGTGACCTGTACTGGAGCAGTGTTTCGGTGTCTGTGTGACAAGCCTGCACACTCTTGCCTTTAGTGACCATAAGGCAACAGGGAGGTGTGTAGAATTGAATCTTTTTTCCCTCTAGCCTGAGGTTTCTATAATGCTCTGGGACTTTTCCAGAATCCCACATGCTATGGCAAAATTCAGCCGGGCAGATGGTCGCATGATTTCTCTTGTGACTGCTGCTCTGCTGGAGGCCAACCCCTGTGAATTTTATCTATCACATCAAGTTCCTCTGGTTGAAACTGCCTCAAAATACAGTTGAGATTTGCAGCGTGACTATTTGGTAGCTGAGAAGATGGCTCCTGTTGGCAAGCACAGCATTTCCTTTCCAGCAATCCTGCTGCTGGCTGCTAGGTTTAGATGTGCCATGTCACTTCTGTTCCCTCTTGAATCATTGCCCCACTACATTGCCAGCAAGCTGCAAGGTTTTTAGGACAGCCTGAACTGTAGCTATGGCCAGGATGGAGGCAGGGACTCACGTCCTGCAAACCATTCCCAGCCACTGTGCACAGGGATCTGGCACCCTGGATTCCCTAATGCGAGAATGCTGGTACTTGGCTGGGCTGGTTGTACATGTGAGATGATGGATGATGGCCTTGTCCCATCCTGAATTAACCACACTGGTACCCCTCCTGCAGTGCTGCCGTAGTCCAGGCTTTGAACTGTGCTGCACCAGAGTCCAGCTACGGCCACCTTCTTACAAGCTGCTTGAAATACTTGTAGAAGTAAGTTTATCGTTCAGAACTCTGGAACGAACGAAGAAATTTTGATTGAAAAAGTTCTGGAAGTTTGCATTGATCTGCTTATTCCTAATTTAGGTATGGGCAAAGGTTTTCTGTGGCTGAAAACTTAGAACTTCAAGGTGAGAGAACAGGACTTCTAGAGACATTCAAGCCATTGCTTAGGAATAGATGGCAAGATATTTTCTGTTGGTATTATGTTTCTGAATCACGTGTTTGTTTAAATATCTTAATGAAAACAGAAAAGATGGAAAACCCCCCCCCAAGTTTGGCTTTTCCCATTTCGTCTCCCAGTAAATAAGAAAATCCTTAATGAAGCAACACAGAATCTTTACAGATGGCAAACTGAGATTTTCAGTTTGTTTTCATTTTCCACATTTGCACTCTTAATGCAAAGGGTAAGTTCCATTAATAGACCTGGAGAACTAAGTGTATTAGGTTATTTTTATGACAGCCAAAACTCGGGCTCTGAGGCAGGAAGACCAGAGAAGAGATTGCAGTCTGCGGATATGACAGGTCACAATATGCAGAACTCTCTCAATCAACACAGAATTGTGGTTTGGGATTTGTTTTCTGAGCCTTTATTAAACAGAGGCCGTGGTGAGATTATTTGGGAGCTCTGCTATAGTAATTCAATGGGTAGATGATGTATATTCTGCATTCATGGTTTAGGAGAATAAAAAAATGGCAACAACCAAATCTCTGGAGAATTAAAATGCTTTTACCTGTGACTCACTTTAGTAATTGTGGAGCTTACTTTTACCTCCGCTCAGCTCCGTGTATTTCAGAATGCTTATTTTTGGGATATAAACACCCAGTCATTCCTGCTAATGCTGTCACCAGCTATGGAGGAGAGGAAAAATACAGCTCAGAAAACATTTTCAAGGCAAATAACTGCCAGCGCAGATGCATTTATACTTGGATAGATATGTGTCTGTGTTGGTAAAAAAACCTGAGAAATAGATCTGAAATAACTTCTGCACATTGTACTTGTTCCTTATGGCAAGAAAAATGAGAATCTGTCTCCTTTCTTTTGTAAAGTACTTTTAATTTCTATTTTCTATAGAAAGAGCTGACAGTCCAAGAAGGTGAGTCCACTTGGTAGTGACTGGCTTCTAGAGAAATAAAAAAGGAAACACCTGTAAATTACACTAATAGTATAAAGGCAGCATGGAGTTATAAAATGAAGGCGGCCTGCCTGAGAAACTCCAACTAAGCCTATGTAATTCTTCACAGGGATCAGAATAACATGGTATAGTTAAGCCCTGGCTTAAATTTAGGTCAGCTGGGTTTGTGTTCTGGTATTTATGGGTTTACAAGACAAATTAATAACATGGCTGTTTGCTTATCAAGTTGTTTTCTTCAGGATGTAAAACAAAACATTTCTTAAATGCCACCAGAACATTTTGGGGAAGAAAAGTAATGGATGACATAGTTGGAAAAAGAGACGGTTCTGTAGTCATGTTTTCTTAACAATGTGATCCTGCCAGAAACTGAATGCCCTATTTGACAGAGCCATCAAAAATAGTACAGTACATTTCCTGCATTGTATGGGAGTTATCTCTAGTTATCTCTTTTTTCTTNTTTTTTTTAAAGCAAAGAATGGACGCTCCACTGCTGTTAAATAGAACATCCATGCACAGCATTGGCACACTCACACTGGAGCTCCATGGAAGTGATCGGCAGCCCAGTGCCTTACCTGTGTCAGCAGGATTTTACCTGTGGCTGCAGGAGAGTCTCCTCACCTGGCTGGCAGAGGTGCACAGTATTTACCTTGAGCTTATGGAAAAGACTTACAGAAGAAAAACAGTTGCAAAACCCAACCAACAATGCCACACAGGTCACTGCAGATCCAGTCGATCTATGGTCACACATATTTTATTCTGCTTTTACCTAAACATTTAACATGTAGTTACTGGACTGAAACTTAGAAGTTCTTTACAGCTTTTAGGTTTCAAATTTTGTTCTGGTTTTTTTTTTTTTCTAGATTGTCATATTTGTTTTTTCCTGTATAGGAGCGGCAGAATTACAGAGGAACATTAATCCGTACATTTAAGCACATCTTTTACCCGGAGGAAATTCCGGAGGAAACCATCAAATCCTGCAGAGGTACCATCACTGGTGTCTGTATATGGAGGGTGCTGTGGCTACAACTGCAGAACAGAAGAGTTTTTCATGTGCAGCAATCAGTGGAACAAGGACTTTGCTCTCATGGAGCACAAGGTCTCATGGATTGCCGAGCTGGTTCCTCTTCTGTAGACACTGTGGTTGAACCAGTCAGAAAAGCTTGGCATTGTTGTCTGTGGAGCACCAGGAAACACTCCTGTGGTGCCTCACTCTTCCTCTGGCAGAGTGGCTACAGCAATTCCAATGGCTGGTAACATCCCACACTGCACTGCACAACTGTAGTGTCAACAGTCAGTCCTGAGCCAATGGCAGCACCAAAAAACATGGAGTAAAATTCCATAATGATCTAAGTAGCAGCTTGCTGCCCTTTGCACTTTTGAAAATACCTTCTGTTGAATTTTAAAACATTTTCAACAAAATCAGCTTAACAGTTAAGAACACAGGACCTGAATGGATGGTTAGAAACTGTGATCAGTCTGTACAGGTTTCTATTTACTTTGATGAAATGGTAAGAGATGAATCTGCCACCTCATAGGATTTACTGTGATGTTACTGCCAAGAAGCATAGCTACCTTGTGTATTTAAAAACCTAAAAATGTGTGTTTTGTATTTGTTGCCAAGTTCACAATTTACTTACTAGACTGTAACACAGTTGCAAGTTATTAAGGATCAAATCTCTGTATTAATTTGGTACAATACCAATCTAGCTCATGTTAGAGCAAAAAAAGGATAATTGGTATGTAGATGCAGATTAGAGTTTAATATCCCATGCAGCTGTTTACATCTGCTTAATTAAGCAGCAGTGACTTCACATTAGCATTGCTATGAAACTGTAAATACACACTGGAGATAAAGGTACAATCATGCTCACCACCTTCCTCATGTCTAATCAATGAAGATGGGGACTTCTTGTTTCAGTCTTGCTTTTTAATGGTAAAGAAAAAAGTCTTCACGTTTAAAGAGGACCTTCAGGTTCAATACATTTGGTTTTGTTACAAGTACCAGGATTTTATAAAAACACTGTGCTCCTGCAGGCAGGCAGTTTAAGCAGTAAATGAAGAGCTCTAATGAAAACTCCTAACAAATATAATTGGAAGTCAGTGGTTAATTTTGCTTTTGGAGCCTTTACAGGAATATCAGTCATTTTGTACAGTAATAGAAGGGAAGTAAATACCTATCTGGAAAAATGCAGGCCTGTTTTAACACTGATGAAGTTCTAACACTTGGACTGTGTGGCATAAGCTCTTTGTACCATGCATTTACCAGCAGTTCTGGCACAGGGTTGCTTGTTTTGCTCTTTAACAAAGGACCCCTGAAGTTCCACAGATGTAGCTAAACTGGTGTTTTGAGAGGTATGTACAATCTGAACAGGCCTTGGATTAACACAGCACATCAGTAGAACACAAAAACTGCTCTTCGGTCAGGACTACCAGAACTAACTGTTCACCATCAGCATAAGAACACAACCTCAGTTGGTGCCATTTTTAATGATTAGAAATAATACATTGTAAAACAAAAAGTGAGAAAATTCCAGCGTGATATTATAAACAAAGAACAAATAGAAAACAAAATCTTTCGGTTTTGCCTGATTTATAGTACTGATCCTACACACAGATCATTAGTCTGAGGTAATACCAGTATTAACTTTTTAGTCCTTCAAGGACTGCTCAAAAATTAATAACAATGATAGCAATGCATGTGATGTTAAAAGTGAGACTTGATTATTAAATCAAGCAAACTCCTTACCCTTTTGGCTAGGGATCTGTGGCTGCAAGTATAAAACTGGAAATAAGTCTACACAGTAGGAACTACAGAACATCGGAGTCCTGCGTGGCGTGTCAGTACGTACGAGTACAGCTGAGTATGTAAAAATCAGACATTTCAATACAGTAAAGACTTGGTTCCAGAATAGCCCTTAAGAAATTTAGAATAGTTAGTTTGCATAAAATAGCCAAAAAAACCCAACTAATTCAGAAGTCCAAATTTGGCATGAGGTAAAACCATGTGCATTTATTTCATCTGCATTTTAGATTTAGTAAGCATAAAATTAAGTATGTTGACTGTAATGAAGTCAGTCATACAAGTGCAAGTCTTCAGCTAGAATGTATTTTATGGCAGTTTATTTAAAAAATGTACCAGTAAATCATAAAAGAGGGATCATGTTCATTTAACGTTTATTGAAGTATACAGGAGGTTTTCTTTAGAATCAAATATGAGCATGAATATATGGCCAAACGTAAAATCTATCAAATTCAGTGAAAATTTTCTGACTTTAAATAGTAGCTGTAAGAATGACCAATATATATTCTTTGTTACAACCGCCCTCACTCTACAAGTAAAAAAAAAATAATAAACATTCAGTAAACATTCTTTCCTAAGGTAGTTTCCCTTATATATCAGTGATTTATCCATTTTTTGTATACATAACTTTTTAAACATACCAATCAGTGGTTCTCACAATTGAAAAATAAAAGCACAAAAAAGTTTACACTCTTGTACAGGTAAATAAAAGATCATTTTTAATTAAACTGTATATCCTTAAGGGCATAGTATAGTTTCAATTTCATTACCTATTACATAATTAACTTCTTACATACAAATATTGACATATTTGGCTTGTGCTTCAAAGCCGTTGTGTCTGCAAAGTCCATGTCAATGCAACTCATGACTTGAAATCAGTGGGGACATCTTTACTGCTGCTGGGTTTAACCTGGTCGTGCAACATGGTCTCTTCTGAGCTTGTTGTGGCACTGCATTTTTCTGGGGAGTCATCAGTGTCTGGATCCAATCCTTCAGGACAGGGAAGTTTTAGAAGTTCTTCCCGCAGCTGAGCTGTGTGACGCTGGACACACAAGAACAAGTCAGCATGGAAGTTAAACACTTAAAACAATAGGTTAGACACTATAAGGCAAAACGAGGAGTAGGTAGAAAAGGCTTAAATGTATTATTTCCATGTCTGGATCAACTTCTCCCCCATATTTAAGGACTGGTACTTTTGTTTTAGTGACATAATAATTAGCAAGAGCTGCTAGGGACAAATTAAAGGTGGTGTTTGGGGGTCACAGCAGAAACTGGCTGGGACTTGGTAGGTCATACAGTCGAACTAAATTTATACAGAATTCATGATGAGACCTGTCACAGAGACAGATATGCAGAGATTTGTATATCGATCAGAGTAACTTCACTTTGAAGACCAGTCACACTGAAAGAATGGAAGTCTGGCAACAGAAAAAAAAAGCCTTCAAAAATTCGGGTTTTGCATCTCATGGGAAATAAAACCTCAAATATTAAAAGCAATATAGATCTGTTGTCTGTGTGGTCACAAAATACACAAATGGTAATACTTGGCTAGGAAGACCGAAAATATTTATAATGGTTAGAACTTGATTAAAATTAACACAGGTTAAAACTGATTGTAGCCGACCACAGTTTATTAACTGCTTGTCTACTCTAGGAGGTTGTTTTCTGCAAGTTTATCATTAACCCCCACCCACCCTCAGAGTGAACAGAACAAGCTATTTTCACAGAGTATTCTGAGTTGGAAGGGACCCACACGGTCTCAAGTGAATGGCCCGTAGGGGATCAAACCCACAACCCTGGGGTTATGAGCACCATGCTCCAATCAACTGAACTCATCTCGGAGTCATTGTATCCTATACAAATAATCATAGAAAAAATAGGCAGGACAGATGCTAAAGGAAAATCGAAAATACTGAGGAAGTGGAATGCACACACATTTCATCTCTTAACTGGGACACTGATTTGTTACAAACGTCTCACCTTCAGAGCTGCTGCATGATGGGACATGGTCCTGCCTACTCGCTTGTCACTGCTGTACTGCTGTATGTCTGCTATCCACTCCTCACACTGAGCCATGATCTCCACTCTTTTCAAGTAGAAGTGTTTGTGGATGACCTGCAAGAAAACATTACCAATGGAACATGGATGGAAGAACCATATACTTTAACAATACCAAATCTGCAAGACCTCTGTGGGTCTAAATGAATATAAGAAAAAAAAAAATCAGTATGAAGGTAATTCAGAATTGAACCATGTTGGAGATAAAATTGGAATTTCTGTCCTCACAGGTTTCCAAAATCCAACTGGAAAAAGCCCTGAGGAACCTGTTCTGAATTCAGCTGATGCTGTTTTCAGGGAGTTTGTTGGTCTGGATATCTCTTCTAGTTGGTAGGAATCCACTGTTTGTGTGCAGCCTGCCATTTCAGCAGTCACTTGTGTTACCTGTGTGCAGGGTAAACCAGTGCCAGAAATACACCGAGCAAAAGCAGAAGGGAGAGCAGAGTGCTGCTCACATTCTGCAGTTCAAAGCTGGATGTACTACACAGGCACAAAGTTCACACAGGAGCAAAGCTACAGAGACAATGCTGAGGGTTTCACTGTCTTTCCCTGCCCTGTTTTGCTGGGGGAGCACAGGTGGCACAAGCACCATGGGCTGCCCCAACAGAAAACAATGAGCAGAACCACTGTTGGCAGCACGAGCACAGGAACATTACGCCTTCTGCAGAGAGAACGATCACAGCAGCTGCTTCAGAGAGGATGCAACCGCTTTGCTCTAGGCAGAGGCTGCACATCTGGGGACACTGGAATTCTCAGGCCATGGTAGTTGAGCTGCCCAGTTTGGATGAGAGCCAGTATTTGATTGAAGAGTAATTTTGGCATTGAAGTACATATTTCAATTTAAAAAATCCAAGCAATGAACAATCATACAAAGTTGTGAAACTCTGCTTGGTGTTGGCTTTGTCTTAAACAGTTTTCTAAAACTCTGAATGGTTAAAGAAACAATAAAACCAAAGAAATTTTATTGAGCACTCAGAGTTCTTGGCCATATTGCAACATAATGGGAAAAATAATTTTTCCCTCTAGAGGTTAGAGAAAATAGCTATCTGTCTAAAAAGAAACTGCATATTGAAACTGTAATTGACTTCAATTCTGGATACATTCCTTAAATCCATAATGGAGCTTGGAAAAACTCCCAAAGACTGGCAGTTTAGATCTCCCAAGCCTACCCGTCATTTAAGACACTGAAGACAAGACAGCTCAGATTTTTGAAGACAACAGATCTCAGGATCTACGTTCTTAGACCTCAGTCTTCAGCATCAGTTTGCATTTGTGTTATGAATTGATCACTGTTAAGGATTCTAAGATAACCCTACAGAAAACCTAGAGGTCTGAACAAAAAGAGAATCTCCCAAAGAAGTGCTCAGATAATCTCAGAGATGCATTTCCATTTGGATGGGGCTGCAGATGGAATCTAGCATTGTTCCAAAGCTGCCTTTTTCATATCAGCAGTGTGAAAGCTGAGCTGCAGAGTAAGCACACGATTACTGAGACTCTTAAAGGAAAGTGCAGTAACACTAAGTTGGGATTCAGTTACAAAATGGTGCAATACTGCTTATCCTTCACTTCTGTACATGTGAGAAGAAATGTGGAGCATTATTGTCAGGGAGCCCACTGCTTTCTTACATATTCAATTAATTTAATATTACTGTGACTTGAGAATACCTTTTGCCAAAGTGAAACCATTACATTAGCTAGAAGAAAAAGACCTATTAGCAGAACTTATTGTATTATGTGTCCAGATATTGTCTTTATCATGGCTTTCTACTTATTGAGTAGAACATTTAGGAGATAATTCTGAACCACCACCTGGTTTTATTTCATTAATTCAACCAACACCCCTACATACACTGCACATCCTTTTTCACCTGCATGTGGATAAAGATATCTAACACTTGTAGTGCAGGCCAAGGGTCAGTGTTTTCTTATTCCACAAGACATAGTAATTTTAATGAAAAAAGGTTTTGCATTCCAAAGGATGTTTTTTACGACATCAAGGAAGGGATGGGACATCAACATCTCAGATGCCACACCCAGCAATGTGCATGATCCTAAAATAATTAGGTTTTTTTCAACATTTTATTATGCAGACCATTGAAAGCATAGGTGATACTGACAGATGGTTCCACGCTTCAACACTGGCAACAGCTCTAGTAGTTCAGAGCAAAATGTGTTTTTCTGGAAATATTGGCTGGTAATACTGTGAGATGACTCATGTTTGACCAAACATTTTGCATTAATATCTGTACAGAGTCTCTTAGTGTTTCTTCAGCCTTTTTTTCCTTGAACTCCTTGCTGTATATGTTCAAGCCCCTGAGATCTAACTGATCTGCTTTGAGAAAGGAATTGGACTACAGACACTGAGAGAAGTCCCTAATAACTAAATTCTTCTGTGATGCTACAGGGGAGCTTTATTCTGTTTTCAGGAATGTAAACAAATTAAGCAATTTGATTTATTACAATATTTTTTTTAAGACAGCATGAATGCATGAAGGCTAGCATTGCTTTTAGCAGCATCAAGACACTTGTTTTCAAAAGCACAGGTTTCTAGTGCAGATGCTTTGTGGAATTTCTTTTAAGGTATTTTTCCAATTTGCATTATCTTGGTGTATCTGAAGTGTTTCTTAGGATTTGCTTCAAATTCATGATTCTTGGGAAAATACAGCCCGTTACTTATGCAGAATATGGAGCGTGGAGTGCCCCTTTGCAGGGCTGACCAACAGGTGTTACAGGCCATGTAAAAGGTCCTGCTCAACAGTCAGAGTGAGCTGAGCTGACTGAACTATGTTTTATCCAACTGTGCACCAAGATCCCATTCAGGTCAGTCCCACTGTGCCTGCATTCCTGTTTCCCAGAAGAGAATCTGTGAAGTTTGGTGTGTCCTTATTCACTTCAGAACAAGACAGTCTCTGGAGTCACCTGCTGCAGGTTAAAACTGACATCTCGTGCATGGTCTTACCAAACATTTGCATTATTCTTATTGCTTGAAAAAAGAGCAATACTGCCTTTCCCCAAACCCACCTCCTTAAAACATGGTGATGGATTTCTCATTTGTTCAAGCATTGCCCACTTGACTGTTGCCTGTCGGATATTTCCATCGTATTCTCTGGAGCTCTGGGTGCCACTGGGAGTACCTCGTGACCGTTCGTAACCCGGTTCATTGAAGTACGGCTCTGCCACCAGTATGAGGGACTGAACAGACACCAACACCTGTTAAGAGAAGAAACCAAATATTAAAATCACGCCACCAAAGTATTCTTACAAATACACACAGCTCTGCTCACCTTACAAGCAAAACCATTTCTATGGCAAAGTACTTCCATTTGTGATGCAGGCTACGTGCAAGCAGGGAACATCCACGCTTTCAAACCTAAACTGTCACTACACACAAAAGCCACTGAGTCCTGTGTCTGTCTGTTTAGCTCAAACACTGAGAAAATGACAATTGTAACTTAAAACCCTGCAAAACAAACATACAGATACAGGTAAAAGAAAGTACTGAAAGGAAGAGACGTCTGATGGCACTCTTTTGTGAATGCAAGTGTATTTGTCAAGTTCTCAGTCAACAATTTTGATTTTTTTCCCTGTGGCTGAGCTTACTCATTCTTCTAATTCTGAACTAGATGGAAAAGAAGCCACGTGAACCACTGAAATTAATCTTGATCTACAGTCTCCCATTTTTTCTTTCAAATGAATGTTCTTAGCCCTTTAGTTTCAGATTTTACAAACAATACTGTGTCATATGCCAATAAAACAAAATCTCAGTATTTTTCTGAAGAGAAAAAACATTTTCAATACTATATGAACAAAGCATCAACTATTCAGTAGTTAGGAAATAACAATTTTCCTCCTTTCAATTTTACTCTCCAGCACATGTGTGAATAGATGCTTACATAAATTCAAGGCATTTAACCTTGCTAGCATTAACTCAGCTATTCTTAATAAAATCCAAAGAACTAAACAGATACATAGGGCTTTTAGGTATCCAAATGTACATGTACTGCATATTCATGATTTGATGGCTTGCTAGTTTTTCCAGTATTAAAAGTTTGTCCCTGTCAACTTGTTTTTTTTTTAACTAAATGAAGGGCAAGTTTTTCTTATGTACTTAGGACCAAGTCCACCAGCAACAATTTTAGGGATTACAGTTCTGTGACACAAACTTCCAGAATTGTAAAGAATTCAACCAAGGTGATTTGAACACTTGTATTTCCTCAATTAGTGAAAAGCTGACGATATGTTACAGACCTAGGAAGGGCATTTTCAGCACTGAGCATACTTAGGTGCAGATGATCGCATGTCAGGGCAGCTGTTTTTGGAACTGACTCTCCTCCCAACTTAGGTACAGCTTTAAAACATTCCCTAATTTATCAGCCTAACTTGTGAATTTGGATATGGAAGACAAGAGTCCTCCTTTATCTTGGTGGATGCAGAATGTACAGCTCACATCAGATCGATGCCATGTCAGCAGCAATCCAAACTCTGACTCTTTTGCAGGCAGTGCCCTGACATCCACAGCTGTGCTCTGTGCTCAAGTGTGCCACTCTCCTGGAGTTTCTCCTGCAGCAAAACCAGCACAGAGGCGTTCCAGCTTCCCATCCTCTCCGTGATGGTTCCTCACTCCACAGACACAATGCCAGATCAGGAACTCTTATCAAAGCAGCAGTCCAAGAGCCAGCTAATGACACAGGTTACCCTCAGTGCCACCAGCACCTCACAGGAACACTCACCCTCACTCCTTTAGGTGCTGTGACACTTTGCCCCTGTGTAGTGGCTGTGCTTTCATTACAGCACAGACAGGCAGTCTAGGGCAGCCAAGTCTTTATCCTGATGGATTGCACATGTAGCTGTGCAGTGGGAGATGTGAACCAGCATCCCCCGTTGGGCTGAGAAGGAAAACTAACCAAGTTTTTCTGTTTCTCAGGCAGGTGCTCCTGGGAGCTGCTGGCACTGTGTGCACCATCACAGTCTTCTCTACCTGCCCTGCACTCAACCAGAAGCAGCCACAGTTATTTCGTGTTAAACCTTAAATTGTAGGTAAAGGCATTAAAACATACAGAATGTGCCTCACAAATCAGGTTTCATCAAGCAAATGGCTGCATAGAAACTAAAAAAGGCAGAATATTAATGCAAATGTGCTAAGTCACAGTGGAGTGACTTCAGGGCCAAGGCTTTGGGTATGAAAGGTGTTTTGGTGATCTCTGTGGCTTTTACATGTCTCTGGAAGAACAGGCTTTTGCTTTTTAAAAATTTTGTATTTTAGATATCTATATTTTTTAAGTAGCTATGGTGAAGAAATTTGACACTGCAGCATGGTACTTTCTGGGCCTGAATAAGCAGTCAATACTTTAAATTATAATTGTAATGAATGAGAAACTCTATACCAATCTTCCAGTTTTGCTGGGTAATAAAAATTAATTTCTGAAGTATTTTGGGTGGTCTGAAAATAGTTCGATCTCTGAGCCAGCAAAAACATGTAGTGCCTAATTCTTTCCAAGCAATCTATTTAGTCCTACAGCTGTTTTCCATTTAATAGTTGTAAAGTGTTTTTCTCCCAATATGATGGGGATGGGCCTTTTTCCAACAGTCTTCTTACTATTCTCAAAATGAAACACTGAAAAGAAGTTTTAAATCATAAACTTCTATGTTGCATGTGATTTTTAACAATCAAATCTAACACTTTAATGTAAGAAAAAGGACTTTAGTGAAAATAAGGCTTCCTAAATGCTCGTACTTTTCTACACTGATTTTACACTTGAAGTCCAAAATTGCAGTTCATCTCTTCATTAAGAATTTGGATCTTGGGGGATTTGCACTCATTAAGGAAGTGTTGGATACCAATCCTAACGTGATCCTCTCTTGCTTATCTTGAAGCAGAGTGTGAGTTTGCCAGCAAGTTCCCTTGATTGTTCTGCCTGTCAAAGATGAGAGCTAATGTCTTTGCAGTGATATCAGCTGGCTCCCTCAGCCCCCCTGGATCCACGGGGTTTGGTTCCACCAACATGTGGGTCCAAGCAGCTTCAATACTGTTTCCTCTACTGTGGGTAATTCCTCATTCTCACAGACATCCCTAGTGAGGGCTCAGGGACAGGGGAAAGCAAGTTTTACCCCCAAGAGTGAGGCAGAGATGACCTCTGCCTTTTCCATGCCCTTGTCAATACGTTTCCTGCCCCACTGAGCAGCTGGAAAGCCTAAGGAAAATGTGTTCTTTTGCTGCCAGCATACTTATAGAAAGCTCTTTGTGTTCGTCTTTATAACCCTCAACATTTTCAGTGCCACCTGAGCTTTAGTTTCCCTAATTTCTGTCCTGCATGTTTGGTCACTGTCCTTTTATTTCACACAAGTACCCCATCCCCTCCTTCCACCTTTTCTTGCTTCTTTTTGCAGCTGAGCTTAGGCAAGAGTTCTTGTTTACCCATGCTGGCCCTCTGCCTCACTTGCTTGACTTCCACTCGCTGGAATAGACCATTCTTGAACTTTTAGGAGACTGATAAATCTGCTCTCCAAGGCCAAATCCTGAACAAGCTGAAATCTGTTCTGCTGAAGGCAGTAATTCTATTATGCTGAAGCTGTGCAGTCTTCTAGGATTTGGAACAGAAATTGTACCTTGTGCTACATAATAATTACTCCAAACTCAGAATAAATTCAGTAACTGCCATAGGAAAGAAGCTTTACTTTTACTTAATGTCTTTGCTTGTGAGGCAGTGCATGTCTGTGAAATAAAGCTGAAATTATAAGGACTGCATGCCCTAATAAATTTTGCTCTAATGTAACACTAATTGTTATTGAACACAGCACAGCTGCACTTCCATTCTCTTCATCTTTATTCCTCTACTCAGCTCACCTGCATGCTTAGGAGGAGGAAGGCTACAGTCTGCACTAGTGTACTTCACTTTCTCACCTCTCTCTTTTGTCTTCACCATAAAAAGCTTCTGATAAATCCATGAGATGATGTCATCTCCCAGTCCTTTTTTGAATTTTCTTTTTGAAAATAAAATAAACTACTTGAAATCATCTGAGCAGAGCTGGAGCAGGAATGAGCTGCACACATGAAGAGCTGCTCTTCTGGACCAGACCAACAGAAATACTCTTTAGAAAGAGCATTTTGAAGAACTTGTCTCCTCAGCAGTGTTCCCTTCCTAGAGTTCCAAGGACATTTTCTGGACTTTTTTCTTATTTATGCTTATTTGAAGATTATTCTGGTTTAAATGTTCTAGAAAAGGAATCCTTAGGAGCAAGAGACAACTTACTACTCTTAAATGACATTTGAAGAGAGAGAAGAAATTGCTCACCTGCAAAAAACTTGATGTTTGCGGATTCCATTTCTCCTCTGGCCTCCCATGCCATGTGTTAAGTATGCTTAAGCACACCTGAAAAGGTGACATTATTAATACCACACACAAATATGACAAAATTGTCAGAACAGAATGTTGACGTTACATTCATATTTTTGACAAACTTTTTTACAACAGCATTCTAAAAGACAAATTTGTTTCCCATCACAGAATCAATGAGGTTGGAAAAGACCTCAGGGGTCATTGAGTCCAACCTGTGACAGAACATCCCCATGTCAACCAGACTGTGCACTGCGTGGCAGGTTCAGCCTTTCCTTTAAACACCTCCAGAATTGGTCGGTGACTCCACCACCTCCCTGGGCAGCCCACTTCCATCTCTAATCATCCCTTCTGTGGCCAAATTCCTCCTCATGTCCAACCTAAAATTGCCCTGGTGCAGCTTAAGACTATGAGACTACTTTGAAAGGAAAACAGATAAAAATAATGTGGATAAGCAAGAACAGCATGCTAATAAACAAACAAGACAAGGCAGATTACTTTTCCTCATGGGAAACCTATGGATTCTAGTGGCTCCAAAAAACCCCAAATTATGAATATTGTCTGATTCTTGACTTCCTGTTTTAAATACTGCAATAAAACTTGTAATTATGCGTTTTAAAGACAGTCATTCTGCTTAAGCATGTAAAAGGTGGTTTCTGTCACACAAACTATCAAGAAATTGGAATTATTCCTTAACTTCTTGACTGATCTGAACTTTAGGGAAGTTTATGGTATTCTTGAATTTTATTGTGAAATGGAACAATCCAAGACAGGGAAAACAAAGAGAAAAAACAAACAGAAGAAACTTAGAGGCAAGTATTTTCAAAGACTTAAAACTAGACAAAGAAAAATGGAGATAAAGTCTCCACTAGGAATTATATTGTGGCCACATTAATTGAAAGAGGATGCAGAAGACACAAGGCACTCAGCAAACCTGCAGCTGACATGAAGCATACTTTCTCCATGGAAAGGGTATTTCAGCTAGCCAAAACAGATTCTAACTGGTTCATTTAGCAAAAACGTTGGAAAAGAGCATTTTTCTCAGTCAAAATACTTGCTTTTTTGTTCCAATACAGCTCATAAAGGTTGGATCTCTAAAAATCTGCAAGACTTGAAAGGGGGCAATTCTCACTTGAAACTTGAAACTGGCAAATCCCTTTTCATTTCAGTCTGAAGACCAGTAGTAGCAAAGAGCTTCCTCGTGTACATTGGGAGTGGCTGATCCATAATTCAATCACAAAAAGAAAGAACTTTCACCTGTTTCACTTCCTTGTGACATCTAACACAGGATCCCAGCTGACCTACCTTGCCATCATTGTAGAGGTTTGGATTAAATCTCACGCTGTGGCCTCCAGTTGTTTCCAGATTCACAAGTGGAGGGGAATTCGGATAGTCTTGTGGGAAATACACATCAAATTCAAAGCAACCATTTGCATATGGGGTGTCTGCAGGACCAGTAATGAGAACCTACCAGTGTTAAAAAGAGAGAGAAAAAAAGAACATTTAAAATCCTCACCCTTGTATCTGTCACACAGTTGAGATTTTTAAGTTATACAAAGCATTTTATTTCCACCTGCTGTGTATCAGGAATCGTTATTAGACCTCATAATCATACATGGGCTGTCAGTCTGTTCATTTTGGTCCTGAGGATAAGCAGAACCCCCCACAAATACTCATTTCTCCATATTACAAATGGAAAGCAAGACAGAAGGAGCTCAAACTCTTTCCTATTGGATGCTATTAGAACATAATAGAATGTTTTTTTCAAAATACAGGTCCAGAGGTGCTCAGGGTACTTCTCCCTACCTTCTGCCTGCCACTTCAATGGTCACATGCAAAGATGTTTGGACCATAATGGAGTAACAGCACTAAACTTTTCCCTTTGGAATAGCTGCAAAAGAATGAATCCTGTTCCGTGAAGACTCCTTGGCCAACAGAGTGCTCCTGGGGCAGATGGGCTCTCCCTGCCCCTGCCAAGTTGCTGAGAAATCAGACTCAGACTCAAACGCTACCACTTACATTAATGCCTGGACGGCAATTAAAGCAGAAGTGAAATATTTCTGTTTTTTCCTAGATTTCAGGCACCTTCCTGAACCCTTCTAAAGAGAGAACTAAAGCCACCTTTGCCTGTTTACCTTCATGATGTCGAGGCGCTCCTCATCGCATCGCACGAACACGCTGGACGAGGACGAGAGGGGCAGGGAGGTCGAGAGGGTCACGGCCTCCTGAGCCAGGCGCCGCGCCCGGGCCGCGCTGTTGGCGTCGCTGGCGTTCTTCACCTGAGACATGTAGTGGTAATTCACTTTGAAAACCAACTTGCTGTCGTCGTCTTCGGAAACCATCTCAAATGTATCTAGAAGAGGGAAAAAAATTTAATGCATCAGGAAAGGAAGGAAGTTTAGAGTGGATTAGTCTTGGATCAAGATTATGAGCACTGAAATCAAGAAAGTTGAATTTGCGTCACAGTAATGTAAAAACGCACGTGTTTTGTGAGTTAACAGTGATCACAGAAAACAAAGCATTAACCGTGCTGGGCTGAAACACTTTCTGCACCTAATTTACAAATATTCATATGCAACTTGTCAAATATACACCACCCCCAATTTGGAGAGCTACCAGCTATCCCCAACCAGGAATATGATGATACTTACAAACACATAATAATGCTAATAAGGGAACCTGTGTGAAGCCAAGTGCCAGAGGTATTTACTCGTGTGCTGGTGGCAATGTTATTGAAGAACCATGAAAAACTACAGTGGAGCTGGTTTTCTTCAATCACTTGGTACACAAAATCTGCAGCACAGATGCCAGAGGAAAAAGCTCCCACTTCCTACAAACCTTCCTAACTCCTACTCTCGGCAGACACTCCACAAACATTTGTGAGGAAAACCTCTTACAAATACAGCAGCAAAGAAATGTGACTGCAAATGCCGTCACCGCAACTCAAAAAATACTCAGTGAACATGTTTTTGCAATAATGTTATAGCTCTTTTTTGGATAAGATACTATTAGTTCTTTATGAATTTTTTTGGTAACACATTCCTTTTATGGCCAAAGTAAGGGCCGATTCTCATCACATTTTCCAAATGCAATATATTACACTTCATGAAAGGACATAATCAAATTTCTTGCAGTTTCATTTAAAAAACACATTTTGATTTGAATTATTTTCTATTTAAAAAATAACATATATATATATATAT
>VZDJ01007749.1:23661882-23673153 GCA_008694505.1 Cyanoderma ruficeps | reverse complement strand
ATATATAAAACTCATCATGTATGAGCTTTAAAAAAATCAAACATTTCAATGTAACTTGAGAACTGAAGGACTCACAAAAAATCATTCCTGTAATGAAAACATGAACACCATCACATCACTGAATTCATCAGGTCCCTTGAACTACCCTAGTGCATGCTTAAAACATTTCTTATTAGTTCAAAGACTGCATGAGCTGGTAACCTGAAAACACAGATGTGCAATTTTCCTCATGTGAAAATTATCAGAGGTCACGTATGTAAGACAATTGTTAACTTCAAAAATAAGAAAGGATTCTGTTCAACAGAACACACATTTCTTCAGTGTCTGCTTTCTAAAACACACACATTCACAATTCTCAACCTACCAAACTGGAGTTTTTTCATGACGGCCACATACTTCTCTTCAAGGGATCGTAAAACAGACAAAGGCTTGGGCTTCACAGCAGCCTTTTTGGAGTATTCAGCCATCTTCTTTTCTGTTGTGTAAAATGTGATGATTATTTGTATAATATTTGTAGTTAACTACATAATTCCAAGAAAAGCACACCAAGCGTTGACATTTTATGGTTACATTCTTTTGCAGAGACATCTCAAAACTGGGCATCACTTAGGATATACAAATCTCTTTTTCTCACTACTGTGTATCATTATCTGAGCAGCTTGAAATAAATAAAGATCATAATATCACCTTGGAAATAATCCATGACTGCTGCTGCTTCTTTGAATATTCTTTTATTGTTTCTTTTATCTCTTTTTAATTTCAAACAGGAAGTATGACATGCTTGTGTGGATGGCTATTCCCACATGCGCTCCTGGACTCTCCAAAATTAGGAGCTGATTATACATGCCTTTATAAAATGCACTCCCCTGATTCAGCTACTTAATCTTTAGTTTTTATTACTAGACAACCAGACGGTCTTTTAAACATCTGTAAGTTCAAACCATGTTTCAGATTTTATTTCTGCATTCATCTACTTAATAGTTAATCCAATTCATAAGATTTAGTTTTAATAGAAAAAGGTTTATTACTGAAGGTCCTGTATGCTGTTTTCTGCCAAGTAAAATAATAATAATAATAAAAGGTGCTACATAACCATGCTGGAAGCTGTGAGATGTACTCTAACTTACTTGTATTATTCTGTTTTCTGATCAGAACATTTAAAACTACCACAAAGTTCCCTCCACCTTTGAAAATGCAGTTAGCAGCTGGGGACAGGAGGAAGCCATCTGTAAATGGCTGTATTACAGATAAACACCGGCAGTACTGGGAGAAGTGTTTGTGTCTCACCTTGGTTAGCTTGGCGCAGGCTGGTGGTCGCAGCATAGACAATCTCTGCAGTCTTTTGGATGTCTGGCACCAGGAGGGTCAGTCCCTCTGGCTCTTGATCAGAAGCATCTGGCTTTACTCCTGCTTTAGCTTTGTCTTTTTTAGACCTGCATGGGGCAAAGAAACAGGATATAACATGAGGGAATATCTTTCAACCAGACATACGTTATCCAGTGCATCTGTCAATAGGGAAAAATACCGAAGCTAAAGGATTGAGACTAAACCAAGCCTTCTGAAATGGAAAGTGTCTCTGTACCTTCAGGGTCATCACTGAATGCAGCAACCAGCAGTTCCAACACTGAACGTGCTGCCTTGATTTGACAAACAGATGTTCAGCTGGTATGAGCAGTGAAAATAGGAACACAAAGCCAGCGATCCCAGTACAGCAGTTTCTGCTTCAACATTTCAGGCCCCTGATTGTTACCCTGCAGGCTGACCTGATGTCTTCACACAGGATTAGAAAACCTTACAAAATAATCCAACAAAGATCATGTCGTGAATATGCATCTCATCTGTGCAGATCCTTGTGCAAAACTAAGTCCTGAATAGGTGATAAAGTGCTCCTTCCAGCTGTACAGTATACTAGCAATTAGTGCAAATACACTCACGGTGAAACTCTACGAAACCTCTAGTAGAAATGCACAGCAGGAAGATGGACCTCAACCCAGGCACCACAGGACTGTGGGTCAAACACTAATTTTGTCTCCCAGTTCTCTTCTGGGCTACAGAAATGTAGAGCTTTTATTACAATAAAGAGTTTAATGTAACATAATTTTAAAAGCTTTAAAATATAAAGTATCTATGTTACATGAGATGCTTATAATCAAAGCATTGCAAATCAAAATGTCAATTTAAACACCTCAATTTAAGTATTTGAAAATGCAGTGCATACTGCACTGTTGTTTGACAGAAGCTAGTTGCATAGTAATCTAAGATACATTTAAATCTTTAGATTGTGACAATCCAGTCCTTCCTAGCATAGATAGTCAACTGCTGAAATGAGGACATGGGTATTTGATACTAATGTAACATATAGGTGTGCATTTAAAAGCTTCTATGTTTTAAGAGCTAGCATAAATTTACACTGTCATCCTGCAAAACTTGGGAGATTTTAATGCTAAGAGCACCCAAAGTATTTCACAACAATTTCTATATATTTTGGTTTCAACAGCATTGCTTGTTTTGAGATGCAAACAAGTCCAACAGCCAAGATAAAGTGTTTTTTTCTTTCTCACTAGCAAACCAAGAAACTATCTACACAAGCAGAACCAGCAATTTAATGTTCCGATATAGCAAACATATTTTACCAACTGTAACATTTCTGTGTTTTAATCTAGACATAATGAATGACTCTCTAAACTATTCAGTAGAGGTGATTACAGTAGTACTGAATATGGTCTCTGAACTGTACCTAATGAAATGAGAATATCCCTAGAGAGCATTAATAACAAAATACATTACTGTAGCACGGTCCATTTTCCCTGTTCCAGATTTAATCCAAAAGGATGTTAGCCCATGGCTGATTTTCAAGCTATTCTGAGCTTTCAGACCCTCAAAGTTAGGAGGAATCAGAGGCATCACAGCCAGCCTCAGGTTGCATTTGAGGAACATTTTATGACAAAAAAGCAGCAGCTGCATCTCTCATTCATACTTTCCAGTCCTTATTATTGCATTTTTCCTTGTGGAAAGCTAGGCCAGTATTTTCTAAATAACCTACTAAGCACCTTCAGAAATATATATTCAAACCTACTAAACCTCAGTGATAACCTGTTTTAACATCATGCACATGCTAGCAGCTACCAGTCCCTAGAAAGGTATACAGATTTAGATCTGCCTGCTATTGATGCAGAAGCCTTAAGCTATTTGCTACAAAACCCTTGGAGAAATTCTGGCTGAAGTAAAATGTCAGTGGGCATTATGCAAGAGAAAGATGTGTGAAAAGCAATACAAATGTGCTTGGTGAAGGTACCAAAAGTAAAATTAATTCTTAGAAATTCATTTTCAAAACAGTTTGTGGCTCTTTCATTGTCCATTTGCTTTTACAATTTAGACTACTTGTTGGGTTTTCTTCCTTCTGCTTGGTCTTAGAACCAAAAAATCAAGGTGATGGCCTCATTAAGCAAAATGCTTCACCACATGCTTAAAAAACTCCTACAAGACATAGTAAGTTACTGACAGCAACTACCTTGGCAGACAAGGAATATGTATTAATTGAAGCAGCAGGGAAAAGAGACATCTACTCAAATGCTACCTTTCAGTACCAATAATATAATTTCTTCTTGTTCTCCCTGCTGTCCACAACAGTTACACTTCAGCACTTTTGAACTGTCAACAGAGAATGTATTCTAACATCTCCTGGGCCACCAGGGAGAGGAGATTCTGTCCACTGCAATCATCAGTGCAACAGAAAACCCCCGCCCTGCCCCTCCTCAGAACAGACTTTTGAAATCATGTGTTTGCAGAACAGCTCTACCAGGACAATTGCAGTTATCTGGGGGTTGTGTGAGGGTCTACATTATCAAGCTGCCTAACTTCTGAATCAGGCCACACCCTGTGGAAGAGCAGTTTAGGAAGTGAAATGCAGGAATAAATCTAACTCAGCCACACCTCTGCCCCATCCAAATCTCATTTTTGACCTTGATTCTGCCTAATCATGGATTTCAGTCAGTTTCTTAGGGAGGATAAGATAGCTGGTACACAAATTCCCAAAATTAGACATACTGCCATATCAACATTTAGCTTCCTCACAACACAAGTGTTGCTTGTATATTCTCATGGTTAGGCTAAAGGCAACCTCCCACTTTTAGGGAACAAACCAACTGATATTGCCATAGCGTGCATGACTCCTAGGAATGATGACATCCAGTTTCTTCTTCCCCCATTTTGTCCTCCTACCTTTATTTGATTCAAAAGAACAACAACTCATCCTGCACATTTTGTGAGAGCACAGAATCACAGCATGATTTGGACTGGAAAGGACATTAAAGATCATCTCATTCCAACCCCCTGCCATGGGAGGGACACCTTAAACTGGATCAGGTTGCTCAGAGCCCCCCATCCAGCCTGGCTTTGAACACCTCCAGGTTTGGGGCATGCATAGGTTCTCTGGGCAACCTATTCCACTGCCTCACCATCCGAGGAGCAAAGAATTTTTTCCTAATATCTAATCTAAATCTACTCTTTCATTTGAAGCCATTCCCCCTTGTCCTGTCACTGCATGCCCTTTGTAAAAAAGTCCTTTTCCAGCTCTCTTGTATGAGGCATCTGCCTCGTTATTTTATTCTCTACTTTAGCATTATTCACAAATGTTTGGAGAAATTTAACAGTACTTTACAGTTTCTCAGTTTATTTACCATCAGCATATGGAAAATCAAGTAATTCCCTAGACTCTAGATTGGAAAATCTGTCAAAGCTTCCCCAGCCATATGTACTCTCACACTGATGATAATTTTTAAAGCTAACAGAGTTTTGCAATCTAAGATAGAACTGAACACCACTGTAGACACGAACGATTACACTTCATTTTATATTTCTCTTACATTAGAAGACCGCCATTCTGAAAACATATCCTTAAAACATGTTTATCATAGCTATTAAATAATGCAAATTAAAAAGAACAAGGGTTATAAGATAAAAATCTCGCATAAAACAGCTCTGGAATGGAAGATGGAGGTGTGAATCTGGTCTCTGTACCCATCTCCCTCATGTAACAAAACACCCTGGTCTGGAAAATCTAAAAGTCTGTTTTGTTCCCTAAACTGTAGGCTTATAAAAGGGCTGAGACAAAAATGTAATTGAAAGCACATGGAAAAGTTCCAAGGGTTTCAAATATCACCAATGCACTGGGGAATCTTACAACACACAAAGCAAACAAAGGTCAGAGTCACTGTGAGGGTCCCAGTCCCTCAGAAAGGTCAGCAGGCCTCCATGAGCCCGCTGCAGCCTTGTGGCTGCTCTACGGACCCTACAAACTAACTCCATGGTCAGATTCAATCCTGGAGTCCTCCAAGCTTTACTGAAGATGGCAGCCCATAAACTGTTTCTCAGTGTGACCTGAAACACACAGTATTGCTTTGTGCACACGTGAGAAAAGCGACCTGATGACCACTCTGCCATTTGTGAGCACGTACAATGTGGGCAAAGCACACTGTTTAATAAAGATGAGAAAATACCATTCTCCCTTCTTGCTGTCATATCCAACTGCTGCAGTGCTGCCTGGATTCATTCTCTCTCCAAGCTGTGTGTCACACATGAGTGCTCCAGAGGCACCAGTAGGGCCCCAGCTTGAGAGAAGCAGTTGCTGGGGACTTTATTCTCTCAATACTCTATGAAGGAGGAGACGAAATACCAAAAGTGAAGTAGTAAAGCCAGTAAGATGCTTCAGCTGCTTCCTTGCACTCTGTCAGCCTGCACAGAAATTTGTGTATGCAGATAGCCAACAGTTTAACAAACTTCTGAGCTTTAATGCAGGAAAAACCTTGTATCTAAACGTTACGATTTCCTGAGTAGAGGAGGAGTCAAATATTTAATTTAGACACAGAAGCTTCGCCATACAGTTTTTCTGCCACTGAAGAAAAAGCAGAGAAAATGTCAAGCCATATTTAAAGGGATGACAGTCACTAATATATTTGCTAGAAGAGGCAGCAGTGTACATGCTAATAATTTAAGCCACTAATTTAGCTTGTGCTAGAAGATGACAGCCTTCTCTTTATGCTGTGCTAAATGAATAATGAATTATACACTCCCAAGGCAACCTTAATTTTCAAAGTCAATACTAATACTTACTCACCCGTGCCTGGTACTTGGAGGTAAATATGATGATACAGAATGATACCCTTATCAAAGCATTCACAGAGCACAGCCAATGAGCCATTCAGCCCCTGTGCACCATACGGACAGTGCTTGCACCACAATGTTGCTCAGTCTTAGTCTGGGGCTTACTGTCTTGGGATAAAACTACCCTGGGTTTGCAACCACAGCCCTCATGCTCTTCACGTTTGTACTACTTCCAGTAGTTCCCAGTTTCTTAAACAAATCTCCTGAAATCAGGCAAAGCAAGCAAGGGACTGTGACTTTGCAAATGACCACTGGGAAAAGTTGGTCTCTTCCCAGATGGCTCCACCTATCCCACCTTGGGGCCTGAAGCTGTATTTACAGACATTAAGTGGAAGCATTCCAAACCAGAGGCTGCAGGACTGCTCTCTGCAGACAACCATCAACTCAAAATGTGAGCTTCAGCATGCAGCAGAAGGAACTGATAATTTGCTTTAAAGAAAAATAAATTAAAACAAATTAGGCCTCGATTCTTGGGACCCAGTTCTGAAGAAAATATTTTTTGTTTGCAAAATGCACCCCTTCACATAGAAGTTCTCCATAACAGCAGTGAAGACAATGAAAAGCCATAGCAGAGAAAATGCCTCATGCCCTCCTGGTTGTATTCCAGCATGCCCATAAAGCATAGTTAGGAATTTTAGAGGTAAGCTTGCTAGACAACACATCACACAAATGAACCACCAAGTCATTTTGCCAGAATAAACATTTGCATGAAGCTCACCCAGCAGATGTTGGTTCCAATGAGCCTGATTTGCCCCACACCAGTAGCTCTCTGCAGCAAAGGGCTCAGCCATCACAGCAAGCTCATGTCTCAAACTCAGCCCTCGTGGCAACTCATTACACCAGCCTGACTGCTCCACAATCACTGACGGCTCTGACTCCCTAGCATTCAAATAGTCATGGGAAATCATTTCATCCCTAAATGTCTTCTCCATTATCCAAAAATTTCCCAATTTTCTAACAGAATACTGTGGCCTTTGAAAGTAAAGGAAATTCAATGTTAACTGAAGTCCAAAACCAAAACTGTTCCTCTCCAATTCTGGATCAAAGTGGACACTCCCTGTCCAACATGGAGATGACATTTGGCAGACACACAAGTCTGCTGCTCAGAGGATGGGATGTTTTGTCTTTGAAACCAGAAGCCACAATTTTGGGTTGTTGTTCTGCCAATTTGACCTAAAAGAAACAGCTGATTGTCCCATTTAAGAAATTCATGCCAATACTTGCTTAAATTTCTGGCACACCTTCAACTAAAATGCTGAGAATTCAAACCTTCCACCCCAGTGATTCCAGGCTGTTCAGGATGTTAGTGTTTTCATCCTTATCCATACATTGCTTCAAAGACAAACAGCACTATGCTTAAACCATCCAGTAAAAGACAAGCTTTCCTTTTGTGCTGGTATAACAAAGTAATACATGAAAATTGTACAGACAATGCACAAAGAATCAACTACAGAATTCTTATCAAATCCATCTAATACTAAAATAATTGTGACTCTAGAATTCTTCTTTGTTTCCAGATCCTAAGGTGGCACTGAAGAACTACTCATACTGTATTTACTTTACAAAACTGAAAAGAGCTTATGAACAGCAGTCCCGTGCCATTCTCACAAAGAAACTTTTTAGGCTTCAGCCTGGGGAAGTGACATGAGAAGATGCAGGTTTCCAGGGCCATTAAATCTGAGGCTAATGGATGACCAGATTAGCAGAGAAAAAACAGTCAGCGATTCTGGTGGAGAATTACATACACAGGCATTGGAAATGGATTAGACAGAAGCCAAGTATCTTTCCTATTTTAAGAAGATTACATATACTATGAAATATATATATAATATTGCCAGCAAGCACAGGTTTTTTAGGTGGGTATCCAACCTAAAGAACTGTTTTTTTTCCTTCCCAGTTCTGTTTCTTTTGCACTACACTAGCAAAAAAAAAAATCCCACTACAGGTACCATACATGCTTGATATGGAAGACTTGCAATCTCAGTCAAGAAGTATTGGAGAAATTGATGGCTAAAGTCCAGTTCTTCAGGAACTACTAGAAAGAGTTCCCAATAATGAGATTCCTTCTCAAAAAGTCTCTCGGGTAAAGGTTGGTAAATATTCTGAGTTAATAGTGGGAGAAAGAACATTCTCCACACACCTTTTCCTGATGGTTTTTTTACCTTCTTCCCATGATGTTTCAGCATATGCTTAGAGACAGCACTACAACACTAAATTTTGCAGAGAAGAATAGGTTATTATTTCTTAAGAAGCTGTCTTTAAATTGGAAGCAAGTAAACAGAATCAAGAAACCGACTAATTACTGAAAGCAGAAAATTATTAAAATAAAGAAATGAAAATCTGTATTGCAACATTGACAATTACCAATGAAATGACAAGAGTATGCATATTTATCAGCTTATGTCTGTCATACCAAAACCATTCCCTCTACAGTAGACCAGACAGATACACACAAATACAAATCTAGATCAAACAGATGGTATATTCTCACTCTGGATGGCAGCATCCATTCAGAGAAATATACAGAACTCAATCTTTTTTCACTTCTATATTCATAATAAGTAAAAGCACGTGTCCTGCTCCAGCCAGAACAGAGTTAATTTTTGCAGTATCCAGGAGAGGGCATGGCCAGGACTCAGAGGTTATTCTATACCACCACAGACCATTGCTGGGGCAGGGGAAAGGGACTCCTCTCTGGGAAGAAGGGGCTCCTCCTGGTCAAGTAAGCCTGGTGGAGGGAGCAGTTGGGTGGTGCCAGTTCCACACCGAAAAAAGGAGCTGGATAATGCTTCTTCTGAGCTGGAGGGAGGGGTCAGGGTGGTGTAGCTGCAGCTGGGCTGAGCTCCCTGGTGAGCATTTCTGCATGTGAATCACACTATCTTTCGTACTCCTTTGTTAATAATATTGTTGTTGTTTGTTCTCTTATCTAGTTGCTGCTTCCAATAAATTATTCTTATCCCAGTCCATGATTTTGATCTTTTGTGCCTCCAATTCTCCTCTCCACCCCACCACAGGAGAGGGGAAGGCAGGAGCCAGCAAGGGGCAGCATGGCTTGGAGAGTCACAGTGGGAGCACTAAATTAGGGAATAGCATTCCTACAGCACACCCACACAATACAGTTTAAATGAAGGACAGGGCTGATAAAAGTGCTTACCTCAGCCGGTTGGTATAGGTATCTACACAGGTCTTCATTTTAGCCAACAAGGTCCCAACAGAAGCTTGTGACTCCAGCTGCTCTTCCTCCTCTTCGCTGCTTTCTCCTGACAGAGGAAGCAGTAAGGGCACCATCGATGTGCAAGAGGCAATAGCACGGAGCAATTCCAGCAGAGCTCGGTACAGGGGAACGTGTCGAGCCATATCCAACACTACGAGAGACAAGCAGTTTACAAAATTTACTAACACTGGAGACACTTTTCACTCCTAGGATAGATATTTTAAATAGAAAAGCTAGATTATAGTAATTGTTAAAATACTAATGAAATGTAATGGTAAAATACAGTATTTTGTAACTGCCACTTTTAATTTGTGTTGTAATGGACCTGTACAGAAAGAATTTTACAAGATGCCTGGAAAACAAAGGTTAATAAAAGACACAAGAAGACAAAAGTGCTAACAAGGCAGGGAACAGGATTACCACATGGTATCTCTATTTGTTTCTAGCACCTTAATATACAGTCCTGGCTCAAATTGTATGCTGACAGTAACTGTAAAAAAAAAATCTATGGAGGAAAAACTGTAACCTATGGTGTAGTAGAGCAGCATTTGCTGATTTTAACAGCATAAACATTAATAAAGACTTTCACATCACCCAGGAGTCATCTCCTTTTGGGAAAACTTCTCTGCATTATTGCAAAAATATTTATGGTTCCTAAATGAATGAAGTTATCTACTCAACAGAAGTCCAGTTTCACTTCTTTTCACAAAGAAAGGATCGTTTTAAAAATCATTATGTATCCTTCAGAGCATGCAAATTTTATCTGCATATATATGAACCACAAAACAGTAAACATGAGTAAGAACATTTATTAGGCAGGCAAACCTCACTGTGTTACTGCTTTTCAGTGTGATATATATGTGTTACAGAAGTAACTGTGGGTAGAATATAGATATCAACTCCTCTGATTAGGAAAGACAGGCAGAGATACACAATTCTAATGGATTCTCTAGCACCACATTGTTTATTTTTCTTCTCCACTTGTTTGGACAAATATGTAATGGATGTCATTTCAACTGACTTTGTATCATTAATAGAAATCCTGAAAATGTAGCAATAGGCAGATACTTTAACACAGCTGCTTCCTCTGTCCCTAGGACATGCTATTTTTAATCTAACTGCAGAAGATATTTGCTCTAGTTTAAAGTATTCACAAATGACTGAGTTTACGATAAAATAAATTTATTCTTTTTCCAGCAAAAAACCCCAGACAACAAAAAGCCCCTGACAACTTGCATTAGGACAGAACAAAGCACAGAAGAACTCTTTAATGTTTCATTTAGCACATCTCATCCTCCAAGCCAAAGCAGATCACAGACTTTCAACTCCTGTCACCAAACCCTTAGCTCCAAATACAGGACGATGGGACAGTATAAATAGCCAAGCTAAATGCAACAAGCCAGTTTATGCAGGTCTAAGGCTGAGTTTATCTCTGCCAGGAGTTCTTTCATCAATAGCTTGTAATTTGTCTTTTGAATCTATTACAATGGCACAAACTCTTAACTGGGTGAAGTGCTATTGAACAGGAAGAAAATTTACCAAAACAAAATATTTAATCTGCCAGGCCTGGTATCATGGCTTTAAAAATAACACATGTCAAAATACTTCATATATACAAAGCAAACTGATTTTAAACACAGGCATCAGGAAAACCAGTTTCAATTATCTGCTGATTCTTACCTTTATATACATATTTATATAAATATATATGCCCCCATTTTTTATGTTCAGCCTCTAGTGAAGAATGGTTGCCCACAAAAAAATCCCCACAATATGTAAAAATAAACACATATAGATCTGATGATGTGTGGACTTAAAAAAACCATAACCAAAACAACATAGAAAAGAAAAGAAGAGAAGAAGAAAAGAAGAAAAGAAGAAAAAAGAAGAAAAGA
>VZDJ01007749.1:23581901-23661876 GCA_008694505.1 Cyanoderma ruficeps | reverse complement strand
AAGAAGAAAAGAAGAAAAGAAGAAGAAAAGAAGAAGGCAGTGAAAAAAGAGCAAGCATAAAATATATCCTACCATAGTGTAACCCTGGCCAAAAACCACCTCCCACCTGCCTGTAGTACTAAAGACCAAGTGGCTCCTCAATTTAATCAATAGCTGTTTATTATAAGGATAGTGAGTGAGGGAGAGATATGACCTCTTAGATAACCACAGCATTTCACTCTGGAAAGCTTTTATTTATTTATTTTAACAATGAAATTTTCATGAGACCAGAATACATAATTTCAAATCCTTCAATGCTGGCTTGCCCTCTCCTTTGCTAAATGGATAGTTAAGTTCAAAATTACCGTCAAGAAGGGAACTGAACCGACATAACTTGAAAGTGGAAATGTTTTCCATAGAGATGGGAGAGATTTCTGGTTTTAGAAGATCCAACTCACTTGCAGTGCTTTGCGATAGTTCCCATGTGCAGCAAATGAAATGCATTCACTTGGCTTCAATTTGAATAACCTTTTAGGGAACAAGTACTAATTTCTTTTACCTTAATGCCAGACTCTGTGAAACTCAATTTTTGGTACCATTATGTGTTTTACTCTATTTTTCTCCTTTATTATACTTACTAAGAATTGTGACTCATGCAAGTGTGTATTTCTGTCCAAAATGCCTGAACTCCCTTCCATCCCCAATCTAAATCCTCAAAATGTTCATCAAGACTGGATACCTAGATAAATATCAGAAAAATTTGCTGGAAAGAAGCCAAAATTGGCAAATTACTGATTTGTATCTTTATCTGGCAGTTCCTCTACACCTTGTGACTACTTGGCTTTCAGTTGGAAGAGTGTCAAGCTGATTACAGTGTATGCTTCCTGCAGGGACAGCTCTGCTTTCTGAAAGGGGTGAAGAAGACTTGAGCAGCTTGTTGAGCTCTATGTAATTTTTAAGACACTACGTTTGAGGCCCTAGGACAACAGGATACTCTTTTGTACATCACACCCCTGGCCCAGAGCTACCCTTTGCTAACCTGTCCGCCTCTTCCTAGTGTGACCAGCTGCACATACAGATGTCCTAACAGCAATTTTCTGGACTGAGAGAGGTGTAGCAAGTCCAGCAGCATTCCAAGTAGAACTTCAGTCATTCACACTCCATCAGAATCCTCACTGCTTTTAGTGTTTGCAGCATATTTAGTTGGGATTTCTGAAATAGGTCTTTCATTCAGATATTATTATTTGTTTCAGAAATGTAAATATAAATGACACAGGTTTATAATAAAAAAAAATGCATTCTGTAACAAAGTCCTTTAAGGGAATTGAATTGAACTACTACAAACATTAATTAAAACATAAAAAACAAAACTGCAAATAAAAAAAGCCTATCTCCATCAAATGGAAGCAATGGAACTTTTGGACAATTGTCCTCACATACACATATCTGGCCAATTAAGATGCCAACAATTTGGATTTCAAGCAAATATAAACTTCAGTGAAGAACAAGCATTAAAAGTAAACCACTGTATTCTTC
Source organism: Cyanoderma ruficeps (assembly GCA_008694505.1). NCBI lineage: Eukaryota > Metazoa > Chordata > Aves > Passeriformes > Timaliidae > Cyanoderma > Cyanoderma ruficeps. The sequence goes on along the minus strand of VZDJ01007749.1, from coordinate 23,660,361 downwards.
AAAGTATGCTCTCCCTTGGGAATATATCCAACTTTTTTTGTCTGACTCAATTGAGCAATGAAGGTGTATCATAACACTTTACCTGAATTAAATGCGATCGTTTCTCCTATAGGAAAAAACATCCAACACACCACGAAACAGAAACAAATACTTTTGCTTATACCAGACCTATAATTTGAATACCATTAGGACATATTTAATATGTCAGAATCTTTTTACATGGGTACTTCGGTTGTGTAAGAAGGCACCAACAGCCTTTGATTTATAAGGGCATGCATGTAAGCACACCAAACTGCAAATACACGGCATTCCTAAGAAAATGAAAATGGGAGATGAAAATTCTTGGCTTTGTAAAAATGACAGATGGATATATTATCCAGGAGTGTCTGTTGTCCCAAGGACAAAACAGTTGCTAGATAATGACAGATACCTTTTACACAGAGCTCAGTTTGGGGCTCTCAGTGTCCCACACTGAGCACACTCAGACCATCCTGGCTGTCAGGCTAACACCAGCTGTGGCATCTGTCACGTCTGTCCATTTGTGTGCTGTTGGTGCTCCCTGATTCTGTGGGTCAGTGAAGTGCTCAGGAATGTTCAGCTCCCAGCACCACAGACCTGTTCAGAAGCTCCCCCTTGTTGATTCTCAAACAGAACTGCTGCCCCAGAGAGCCTGCCTGAACTTCTGCTGAGTTTCCTGAGCACTTCTTCAAATGATTACTATATGACACATACTTACAGCAAAAGAAAAGATTAAATTATTTAATTTCTAGACTCAAGGCAGAGATTTGCACTCAGGTTTTATCCTGCTTCCTTGTCTGCCTTACCCAGGGCTGTCAGGACCAGTCTGCCTGGCGACAACACCGGTGTTTCAGACAAGGCTCCAAAACCAGAGCTGGCAACTTGGCTTCTGCACCACCTGAGCCAAGCTGCTTCCCCCACAGCCTGCCCCGTGATTCTCAACTTGCACTCAGTAAATACACACCAAAGTCTCATCTTTTGGCTATACCAGCACTTAACCAGTTCAACCAGCAGAGCATGAAGCAGAGCACAGGCTAAAAACTGCAGTTGAACCTGGAGCGTGAGCAGGCAGCTGCAGGACACCACCAGGGCCCCTCGCTGTGACAGCCCAGGGTGACAGAGCAGGAGGTGACACAGAACAGCACCACGGGGGGTGGCCAGATGATGACAGCAGTGCTCTTAAAGGCTGGAATACCAGTGATATTCCACACACAACTGTTAACAGTAGCATTTTTATCACCACCTTTGTTTTATTAATTAAGCAATTGTGAGTGGCCATATCCAAAAAGCAGGTCCATGTCTTGCTGTCCCTGGTAATTAGCAAGGAAGTTCAGGGGCAACAGGCAGCGTACATATTACTCACAAAGAAAAGTACCTCAGGTCTAAATTTATCCTGTTGCACTTATGAAAAGCAGAAATCTAGCAAGGTCACTGTCATTTGTTAAGATAGGTAGGGATGATGAACATCTAGAAAACATCTCATGGTTTAGGGGCATAAGGTCTCACTGTACTTTTACCATTCCTTTTGGTAAGAAAGGTCAAGTTTTACCAGAATCACTACAATTCAGCTAGTCTCTTGCCACAATATTTGGAATTTAGAAAGATGCTGAATGAAGGCTAAATAGGTAAAAAAATAGAGATTTCATTAAGCAAAATTCCCCCTATACGCTAATAACAATCACTCTGATTTGGGAAGGAAAAGGAGTATGACTGAAGTTGTGTTAAGAAGTCTTGAGTTCCACAAAGTGCTGAGCATCCTGTCTTTTGAAAGCTGCAGTCTTTCACATGCCTCAGCATCTTTTAGGTATTTCTGAGAACTTTTAACCTATGCCTACTTAGTCCTGGTAAGCAATTGATTAACATTTAAAGACCATGTGTAATTTCAGAACATTTCAATTGCTTTCCACAAACCTATTTGTTCATTACTAATATAGATCTATTTCTTACAAATATCTAAGACTAGCCATATGCAATTACAACCTTAATATAATAAAAAAAGCATATGAGGGTAGGTAGTTTCACGGCATCAAGGTATCACCTTAAATTATATATATATCTGCAGCAAGATAATGACCCAACTGAGTCTAATACTCCTTTGCTTTCTTTTAATATCATATAATACTCAAACAAAGAATAGCCAGGCCTAATGGCCCATTAAATAGACAGTACTGAACAGCAATAAATTTTTTTGCAATTGATTTAACATCCTCAGTTCAACTTAACTGGCTATGAATAAGATTATTTCCATTGCAAAGCATATTTAAAACATCACAAAGAATACGCACATTTATTCTAAAATGAAGCAAACTACTAATATAGCATATCCATTATATAAAAAAACACTTTACACTTTACAGGAAATTAAAGAGACAAATACAGAAGAATAATTTGTAAGAAAATGATGAAAAGTTCTGATTTACTTGCATCTAATGTCAAGGCCTTCCCTACTGTGATTCTCACTGTGACTATATTAGGAATTCCTACCCCAAAGGAGTCCATGAACTTGATGTAAAAAAACCCCAAACAGCAACTTGAGGAAAAATAACCAGTCAACACCTTTACCAGTTTTATAGCTATGACACTGCCAGATGCAGACCCTCCTTGCTTCTGTGCTCTGAGAAGAGTTGTCTATATATGCTCTCAATCTCTCTCCTGTATGTAACTTCTCATTTTCTGCACCCATTATTTAAGGACTTAATGAATTTCAGTTTTTGAGAGGCCCACAGAAGTATGACTATTTTTCTTTACAATCTCGTTCTACTTCAGACCAATACACAAGACTGAGGTCCTGCCTTTGTTGAAGGAAAGAAGGTTGTGCTGGCAGCCACAGCAGAAGGCACCACTGGAAACTTCCGAAACTACAGTCCTTTTATTTCTTTTCTCAAAGAGATCTACCACTGCAAATACAAGAGAGATGATCAGGAATGATCAATTAAAAGAAAGTAGCTGAAAAGAAGAACATGTTTGGGAAAGAACCCATATGGAAACTCCAGAAATACAAGGGAGGCCTCCTTCTTGCATGGGATAAAGTTCCCAGTGACCCAAGAGATGCCTCCAAATCTCATTTCTTATCTCGTTTTGGATCTATTTCAGTAAGACCTTTTATCTTCCTGAGAACATGAATGACTGTGTTTCTTAAATATTCATCCTAAAGTAGCCAGCTAATCCTGCCTCAGTTTTAAGGAATGTGAAAGATAACCACCAGTTATGTGGAGTAACTATATTATAAAACTGTTCTATTCCTATCATCCACAAATGCTCAAAATTTACTACAGTGTATCCAAACCTCCCCTGCAAAAACCTCAAGATAATACCTATGTATTCTGAGTGACCATTTTTTTCTTTCATAGTAACAAAGCTTAAAAGACATGGGATCATCAGCTTAAGAAGCTAAAAGTAAAATAAGACATTCTCATTACCCTGCTACCTACTAAAGTTTAAGACCAATGTTAAGACCACAACTGCAGTACCACATTCACCTGGCACGACATTTTTCTTTTTTATTTCATGGTTTGTAATATACAAATAAATTAAAAGTGAGATCCAAAAGTTCTGCCAATTTTACACCATTTCTAAAACATGCTTAGTAATTAGTGAGAACATTTTTTTGATGCCTCAGTATGTTATTCACAAACCTAAACCCACAGCCAGGATCAAACTAAAGACTTCAGGATCTCATTATCATTTTAAAGACTCTCAGCTGCTATGAACACCGCTGTTCAAAAAAAAAAAAACAACAACACACACAAAGGAAACACTCGTTTTGTATTTTTAATTCAAACCTTCAGAAGACACAGTCTTATGCCCAGATATAGGGCCAAGCATGAGTGAGCACTCTGTCTTTCCACACCTTTTTGCTAAATATTTTAAAATTGGAGCCATTCTTCAGCCCCCTTTGCTGCATCTTTGCAAACATATGATCTATGAATGCAGTCCCTGCTGCAGGCAATAGTGTCGGTTCCAAATACGTCATGCTCTGCTGCCTCTTGATTTTCTGTTGCAGAATCAACCCAGGGCAAGCCTCTTTTATAATAGGCCTAATTAACACGCTGTGCTCTGCTCTGCTTTGATAGAAAAAGAGACTGCCCACAGAATAGTTCAAAATCAGGTCTCTAAGAAAACATTAGCCTTTGGGTGAAAATAAAACAAAAGCTTTCCAAATATTGTCATCTTGTAGTAATTTAATTAGCTTGACTTTTTCTTCACTTATTTTAAAATAGGAACAACACCAGCACCTTCACAGTGCTGTTTTCAGTATTAGGAAAAATGACATTAGGAGGGACTCATCCCTTAAATAATGAAGCAGGAGAAAGGAGTTAAGCACCCTTACAGGCCATGAGTCACAAAGCCCATGTCAGAGCAGTAAAACAACACAAGAAGGGTGGGCTTCTGAATTTAGTGGGTACAGTGTCATCCCCCAAATTATTACTATTATTGTTCAGATACAACTCGAAATTCTTTTTCTTCTGATGGGCACTGAGCCTATTAGTAGTCAAAAAATATCAGGTCAAATGTTAAAAAAGCTGAAGATAAATTAGAAATTAATTATTGAGGCTGCATTCAATCATTAATATCACTTCAACACCATGTGCATTTCCCCTTTTATCAAAGAGATAAGACAGACCTGGAAAAGAGTGAGAAGGGTGACTAAACAACGCAAGGTACAGAATGAGCTGCTGCACTTTCTAAAATGAAATAAAGACATTGCAGCCTCAGTGACTAATGAAGGGGATCATAAAGACATTGCTTTTGAATTATGAGCGGTAAAAAAAGTGAGTAGAATTGGACTGATCAATACATTCAAAGGAATGGGCACACCATTAGAAGAAATAGTGCCATTTGTACAAGAACACACACTACACAATACATCACTTTTAAGGTTTGGAAAAGCTGAGCACTAAATGTCAGGGCAGTAAATATTATCACAGGTTCAAAAGCAACTGGGTAAATTGATGTAAGAACAGGCCATCATGGGCTAATAAATGAGGGGACACCACCCTTGGCAACATACTAGCAATACCAAAGCAGCATCTGCATGTCAGCCCCATCTCTATATTGTCCCTGTTATTGTCCACTATTGGTGATAAAGTGGCAGCCTAACAACCTTGGTCTGTCTTGGCATTGTTATTACTCTGTGTTCTAGGAAACTTGGGGGAAAAAAAAAAATGTAACTGCAACAGGAAAGGAAAACTGCTCAATTAGACAGGCAAAATGCACTGCTCAGAGAAGTCAGCCAGTCATCCATAGGGCAGTAATGAGGCTCGAAACTACTGCTCTTAACCATTTCTGGTTTGCTTATTTTTTAAAGAAAATTTGGTTTCGATGGAATTGAGTATTTACAGGAAAGTTCTGTTTACGAGTCAAGTCAAACAACACTTTTCACACATGTATCCATGAAACCAGAAAAAACCCTTCGCCGGAAAAAGTGTAAGGCATTACTTCATTAGGCCAATGTGTACAGTTGAATAAACAAGACACAATTTCCTGCATTTGAAAGGACGGGAAAAAGAAACCCAAACAAAAGACACGAAAACTAAACTGAGCTCTTAAAGCATAAGTGACTACTAAAGCCATGAATGATCCCCAGTTTCGGAGATATTACTATTTAATGGCACACTCTGGTCCCTCATAATGGAATCCACTAGGGATCGCTCTCTGCCATTAAATAGAACTCCAAACAAACTCGAAAAGGTGGTCAGGTAATGGAGAGATTCTTCTTGGAGGCTTCAGAGCAATCCTACATAGGGCTTGGGAATACATCATCAAGCAAGAATAATTAATAAAATCTAAAAATGTAAAATTGTGTATTCATTGGTATTGTTTGATTTTAAAAATGGCCCAGCTGGGATGAGTGTAGAAAGGCTGTGAGCAAAGCACTGAAGAGTGAGCACATACTGCCATAGGATCCAACCCCACTGCAGCTTTTAATAATCTCTCCTCTGAAAGAAAGCTGGATTTACCCATTGCCAGTTCTTAAAACCAACAAAATTGAAGGAACCCAATTAAAGCATAAAGCTCTAACCAAATCATGTTTGCATTGAAATCTAGAAAAGTGTAAGGAAGCATCAATGCTCCAGAAATGTTCTATATTATCAAATAAATAAAGAATATTATAGAGAAAGGCATAAATAAAAGAAAAAATAATTTAAAAAATATATGAAAAATGTGAAGAAAGACATATAAAGACAGGCATTCAGAGACTGCATGAGAATAAGTTGCTTGCCTGGTCAAGGGATGAAAAAAAATTATTGATAATACAACCCACTGTGGCATTTAGTAAGACAGAAAGGACGAATGATTTCTATTTGAGGTCGATGCACTGAAATAAATCTAATAATAAAGGTAAGCTAGAAGTGTCAATTTCACCTTCCACTTAGGAAAATAAGAAAAATCTTTTCTGCAGAGAAAAACACAAGATTTAAATATTCTGCAGACAAACCCCTTCTTAAAAAAGTAAAACTAAGTTCAAAATAAATAAGGAGGTGGAATCTTGCTTATCATGTCATGTTAAGTGTTTTAAGTGAGCAGAATTACATAGAGATGAAAGAAAAGGTATCACTACCCTTAGAACGTGGATCGGGACTTTTATAGAAGTTAAACTGGCTTTCATCATCCCTGCAATGGAGGAGGGAATAGTGATTTCACTATTTCTGGCAGAGGAGTGGGCAAGCAGCCACCTTGAAAAGGTCTTCACTCTGAGCATTACCTCTTCCAGGCCATAAAACAGTCACTAGTATCTTAGAATAAGCTAGGAATCGAAAATAAGATGGAAACCTGCCATTTCACTGCACATGCTGCAGAAATAGATGCAGAAATTCAAAATTAGATAATGAAGTTGTGGAGTGTTTTTAAACGATTACTTCAGCAGATGGAAAAAGGCCAAGACTTGGGTCTTCCGCTCTGTCAGCAGAGGATACCAAGACTGTTACTGGAATGAAAGGATGTGCAATTCCTGTGCTTTATTTTTTCTGTATGTGAGCACACCCGTAAGATCACATCCTCAGGCGATAGAAAGGAGACTATTTAAGCATCTCATTCTGCATTAAATATCTAATTATTTCGCTTGGCCAAGACAGCAGAGCCGCTGTGCATATGCAAAACAGAACTTTTATCACTCCAGTGTATTTTTCAGAGAATACTTGGTCCTTTAAATACCAAGATGGGCTTGTAGTGAACACACAAAGAGCATGATGAAAAGTTAAAGCCTACCAGCTTCCTTGAGTCCAAGTTAAATGAAAGGTAACCCTTTGCATTCACTGTATATTCAAAGTGCCTTAGAGTGCAAATAGCTGCATTATCTTGATGTCCTTTAGAGAGAACAAGAAGGTACAAATCCCATCATAACAAACTGTACTTTGCATTGGAATAATTTGCAACAGACTATTTCCTTCAACCACAGAGATCCATTTCCTTGGATTTGTACTCAGGACTAAGAATACCTTCAGAGGATACTAAGAAAATACTATGAGTGGGAAGTGCCTGCATAACAATATGGGAAGTGTCAGATAAATTTACAATATTTTATTTTTGAAAAGAGGAGAGGAAAAAAGAACACAAAATAAATAAATGACAACTGAGGACATTACTGCTGAGAAAATGACAACCTATCACTTGACTAAATAAGTAAGATTTTCAACCGCTGAAAATGAAAGCCAGCCCTCACCTCAGTAAGTTCTTCAAATACACATTGAGCCACACACCCCAGCTGACAAAACTCTTCCCTGAAAGTACAGTGAGCTTGCTCTTAGGAAAAGCAAAGCAAAAATGTCTAGGACAAACCCTGGCAATCTGCTCTGCATATGAACAGAAAGGGATTGTTAGTTTCTTTAGTTAGGAAATTTTTAGCAGCTTATCTAATTGTGCTGCCACAACTTGGGAAAACCATTAATGTGGAGAAACACAAAAAAATGAATATGTATTACTTACCGTTCTTTCAGAGGTCTCTTGTGTACCTTAAAACATTTGTGTCCTGTTAGTGGTTACTGTATCTTACCAGGAAGGCACAAGAGTTAAAAAGGAAGAAAGCACATTGCATGTTTCTGCTATATTAATTTGGAACTGCAGGACATGTAGTGTGGTGTCACATTCTCCTCTGAAGTCATATTCTCTTTTCAAAAAAGACTGAGCCTGTTGGTAATGAGGCATAATTTTTACAATCAATTCTTCACGCCTCTAGTAAAATCTGTGAATGTTTGTAGCATGTGGCACTGCAGAGCAATCTATTTCAGACATCAAGTACCCATATTTCCCAACCATAATTACCAAGTCTAAATGAAACCACTTGAGATGTACTGTCTGACTTAAGTAAAATCGAAAAAAATGGTAGGACTGGTAATATTTATTCTGGAAATTTTGGATACCAGATGCAGTCTGGTATCTCCAATTTTAAAAGGCTGGCTTTACCAATATCTTTACCAATTACCCTCAGAGAGGAAACCAATTCAGTACTTATAGACTCACAGGTTTGTCCTATGAGCAGGGATACAGCTGTCAGTGTTGGCTTCCAATTGATGAAAGGAAAAAGGGAACTCCTGGGTGAAACGCTTGCTCCTGGGACCTTAGCAATGAGAAAAATGGCCCAGGAAAGCCTAAGGATGGGCTCTCTCCACACTAAACTTTGCTGCCTTGTGCCTTGAACAGTCAGGGTAGTGGCCTGAACTGTCTTCCCACAACTAAACAGCCATCACAAGATGGTGACAGTCCACTGCCAGAGGGAATTTCATTGAACAGTCACGGCCCAACCCAAACACCTTTGAAGACAATGACCCAGGCCTTTTATTTCTCAAGTGAACAATTAAAAGTAAGCATAGAGAAACGAATTTCAGGAATGAAAGGAACACCAGCTGCATCTCATGTATGATTTGTTAGCTTCTATACATCCTCGTATCAAGGATCAGCATCTAACTGTATTTCCCCTGAAAGCTTATTAAGAAAGACAACTCATCTGCAGGAGGCAGGAAGGTGCAAACACCAGAGTTTAGTTTCCTTTCACATAAGACATATTATACAGTGGAGTGCAAGGCATAAATGTCTATCAAAAAAGTATATCTCTGCTTAGTACCAGAAGAGTTATGTCTAAGTGGATCCAAAGGGGAATAGTAAAAAATAACAGGTCCTTGGCAGGCAGATACAGATACATAAACAGTCTGCTGCTCAAGCTTTCAAGACAGTCATATTATCCTATAACCACAAAGGTCCAGAAATTCACAGTGGTCTCAGATGAGGAAGAAATTTTGTTTATTTAGGTTTTCAGGACTGTCCTGTAAAGCACCTTCAGAAGCTTAGTCATCAACTGGAAAAACTTCTGTTATTTAAGGCTCATAAAAAGAAACTGACAGACAAAAACCCCACTCCACTCTTGATTCCAGAGCAAAATACTCCATCATTTAGGCAGCAGGACAAAAAATATGTGGGTGAGAAGCAGAAGGAAGAACAACGTGGGATGTGAAAAGCCCCACTGAAATCTCATCTTCACTCCTCCTGTTTCTCACCTGATATTTTTTGAGTATCTTAACCATGAAAATCCTTTCCTTCTGGAAAATTGAACAGGCACTTTAATTCACTATGATCAAGTGAGGGGGGGCCAGAGGTCACCAGCTAGTTTGAGGTATGTTCTGTATAAGCAGCTGCAAAATATACCACCAGCTGAAAAAAATCAATGAAGATCCACCAGTTCATGAATTTATGTTTAAAACCCATATAAAACAATGTGCAGTACAGGAACAGATAAAGATTGAAGCAAAGGTCCAGTGTCTTAGTCAACTTCGCTAAATACCAATTTGTTGAAAAAAAACCCCTCCAATTAGCTCTTTGTAGTAAGCCTCAGTCTTGAAAAGACCAAGTGTTTTATCTGTCATGCAATCCAGCACCCAATTACAAATCAAATCTAAGCTGCTTCATTCCTTGTAACTAGGTTTTTAATTTTCAAAGATTTTAATGCCATGATGTTTCAATACATAATTACTCCTTATAAATTACAACATATTTCTGCAACACAGTAGAGCTGAAACTACAAATTTATAATTTGTTCTTTCATAAATCTTTTATATTATTAACCAGTCAAACGAATAATCAGTTTTGGCATTTAAAAAAATTCTGTTATAGTTCTAACCCAAAAGCAGTATCTACTAGATAACAGTCTGCTACTTCAAATGCTTTGAAAATACAAGCATATATTCATATTCTCTTGCAATAGGAAATAAGAGGTTTTGTGGGCTTATAATTTCATCCTCTTATTCCAAAACTATTTCCAAATAAAGATGACAAAACAGAGGAAAGAAACATATAAAAGATGCTGGGAGTGCAGTCATCTCTAGGTTTGTTTTGTTTTTCAAGGTCAGTCATCTGAATACCCAGACAAGATGTGCCCTTTCTCAGATGGTAAGATGTTTTAATGACTTTGGAGAAAGAGGAAGTTGGTGTAGTACTTCAGTTCTCTGAGAGCCACCCTCCTGGACTATCATCAGTTCTCACTACTTTGCTTCTCCTGTGCTTGCCCAGAAAGGACTCAATATTCACTTACTGGACTCCTCTAACATACCAAAATTTATGAAGATGAGAACTCAGAAATCTGATACTTGAAAGCCCTAATACTGCTACAGAAGCATGAAGTCTACACTCAAACATTGTGAAGGAACAGTCCCAAAAACCTGCAGTCTTTGATTAAAAACCCTCTCTTGAGCTGCAGAGAGCAGCACTGAATCAGAACAGAAGCACCGTAAAAGTTACTAGCTACTTTATAAAGGTACAATACCCACAACAAGAGATTCTTTGTGATATAAGTAAAGAAGAGAAAAATGAAGATTGCCCAGTGTCAGAAGGTCACCACACAGAGCTGGGGCTGAAATCCTCACCTCTAACTCAGGAACATTCAATCACCAACTTCTGAATTGCTCCAGTACATGAAGACAGTGATTTAAATACTTCTCTCCAAACAAACACAAGACATATGATGTGACACCTTCCAAAGGCTGTTTTTTCTAAACTTTTACTCAATTGTCAAACTTAGCACTTTTCGTGACAAAACAGCGGTGCCCATTCTGACCACGGTCACAGGAATTGAGCTTGACAAGTAGCAAGAGAATCTGGTGTGGAAAGGGTTGTGGCAGAAGAATTGGTACTACTTCACATCCATTTAATTGACTTCTTAATGCACAACTATTCCAGAGCAAGAGGAAGAGACTGGAACAAGAACATTTTTGCTAAGCGGAAACTTGACAGGTGGAAACTGACTGGAGAAACTCCTGTAGTTAGTTATGAGAGAATTCTGAATTTCTCCAAGGGTATTTTGGGTCAGCATCTAAGTTATAAAATCAGGAAAACTCCCAGACAATAGCCAAAAGACAATGAAGTTCCTCAGTCAGAGGGAAAACAAGAAGTGTATAGCTGAAGTGCCAAAATCATCAAGTCGATGCTGAGCTGAAATACATAAAAGAGCCACGAAAGAGAATAGTAAGAAAGCTAAAAATAACTTGTGTGCTTCAGATGGAGGACCTGAGTCCTTCCTCTTTTTTCAGCAGAAGAGTAAAAAAAAAAACTTTGAAACCTTGCCATGCCTATCACTGCTGACTCAAGGGCATCACACATCAATCTGTATCATAAAAAATAGGCTAACATCTCCCACAAAGAAAACTGTATCTGTGTTATCAGGAGAGAGGAAAAAAAGGAAATTAAAAAAAACCCCAAAAACTAAAGAAGAAAAAGGAATGTGGCCATCCACTTCTTGCTTACGCTAAGCCAACCAGTTCATCTTAATTTGTGCATACTCTTGCATCTCCCAAGAGATACAGCTTTGCTCTATTGTTCTACAATTTAACTGAAAAACCGTCAGACCTCATAAAGGGAAGTTTGTGGAGGTTGTTGGGGAAAACTATAATACATCACCCTGCAGAATACATGTGCTACCTCATTTCAAGTACTTTCCTGTATCTTGGGGAAAATTCAGACAACTACAAGGGAAAACAGTCTTCATGGACAATTGCTCTTTTGGATTTCATTACAGCACTTTAACCTAAATACACTTTTTAGTCTAGACATTATCTGAATCAAAACATGCCATTTTAATGAAAAAATGCAGCATATAGAATAATTTTAGCACACACAAACATCCAAATCCTAAATTCATAAAAACACATGAGGAAAAATAAACCCTACACACACAACCTGATTCTTTTGCAATTGTGATGCTCTGGGCGTACCACATTACTCGTAGCTGTAGTGTATAGCAGGGTAATGATCATGGAAGGATCAAGACTGTAAATCGTTGCACTTATACCATGGAGTTTTTACAAGATAGCTTGGCAACTTCCTCTGAAGTATGAATATCTTTAAAATATGACACACATTTGTATTGCCTAAGATCTATTCCCATGCAATAGAAGTGACTTCAGCAGTAATGAACAGAGTGACCTCTAATCAACCAAATTTGTCCTGCTCTCAGAATACCACACAAATCAGTTACTGAGAAGTTGCCAAAGTCTTACTAAGTGCTTGAAAGCTCTTCCTAGATGGAAGTAGCAGAATTAAATTTAGGATGTTTTTGGATACCAGTGTCCAAACTCCAAATACTATATAACCATGTAAAGTTCACCCCAAAACAGGTGGGTTTATTTATTAGTGACGTCTATAAAATGTACTCCCCAGATTTTTAATGTTATTTTACACAAAATGTAAAGCATCCCCCCCATCTTTCCAAATAGTGAGTATTATGGATAAATCAAGGCCTTTTCTAATCAACCTACATTGCTCACTTCACTCATGTGAGAAATCTTGCGTGAAATTTTCTCTTCACACTGGAGACGCATTGTAGCTATAAGGAAGTTATTTGTAAATGCCAGCTTCCACCAAACACGGATGAATTCCTTGAGTTTCCTATAACTGACAAATGTTAAGTCTGACAACCTTTATTTGCTTCTGCTCAAACAGCAACTCTTTGCCACCACTGACAGCTTAAGCAGCTAGTTTCCCATCCTTCCTACTGTGTTGTGCTGGAGATTTATTTTCGGCTGGGTCTGTTTCCCAAACCCATTCACGTCATGTCCTCACAGACTCGCATACCAATGCAATGGCAGGATGTGAGGGAGAAACGCCATCAGACCACGGCAAACACTGCATCTCAATCACGCTGTGCAGGAGGAATCTCTGCCCCTCACCTGTGAGCAAAGGCAGCCCAGACAGATTTGTTTGCCAGGGTGCACCGTAGCCACTGAAGTGCCAGTTGCAGCACGATTATAAAAACAAACCACGATGAGACCTCAACCACAGTAATAACCAGGTCAAGAAATATTTCAGGATTTTTTTGCTGCTCTCTGTGGGTACATCACAATTAGCTGGTTATTTGCAGTGGAGCTGCAAATATATCATTAACCTTTAAATAAAATATGCACGTTGGACAATTTCCCTTTTTCACAATGGAAAGGGTTTGATATTGAACATATGAGGGTTACAGTACAGTACAGCAGCTTGAAGATTCTGTTATTGCTAGGTGCTGTCAGCAGTGTGAATGGTCAGAGTACACAAGTGAAAATTCCCCCATCTTTGTATTTCTCAGTGGATCTAAATGAATACAGAAATACATTCAAGATGCATAAACACACAGCAATTGCAAGAACAACTGAAGTTGAAGCAGCAGTTTCAGAAAAAGGGAAGATCATATATACATATTAGAAAATACACATTTAAGGAAGCTATGCTGGAGAGATTTAGCCTAATTAGGTACTTCTTCTAGAATGAAACAATTTCACTGAGGCAACATAAGTTTTGGGATAAAGGGCAAATCACATACAAGTACCATACAACTCACAGTACTTCAAACATGGTATTTACCATTAAAATAATTCACATGCAAAATATGCAGTTTTGTCTGTTACTAAGAAACTAAAAAATGCACTTAAACACTTCGGAAAAATAATAAAAAAATTCAATGTAAATTAACTTGAAAATGGAAGCATTTAATGCAATGATTTTACTGTGTTGTGCTTCATCTATAAAAGATTTTTCAACACTGAATTTCAAACAATGGCTTATAATTCCTAAAATATGTTATTCTGGAAAATGATTAAGGTTTCCAGTTACATTCCCATTGTTCAAACTCAATCTAATTAATTGCATTGATTTTTCATAAACATATACAAAAGTACATTTTTGTACATTTGAATTCCGACTTGCTTGGCATTCCAACTGTTTTTTACAAAACCGGTTTTCTGATATATTTAAAATACAGCTGCATTCACAGCAAGAAGCTATGCTACACCAACAAAAACACATTGCATTGGTAGCCTTCACAGATCAAAGTGACTGAATAAAATTATTTGAAATACAGCTCCTTCCAGAGGTTATTAAAATTATGTGCCTTTTTTTTATCTGGAGAGACTGGGAGGAGAAGACTTTACAGAGTTCTCTCCCCTTTCCAATTGGACAGGAAAAAATTGCCACTCTGATTTAAGCAGGAAAAAAAATTGTGTTGATGCTTCCTATGAAATCAGAACAGGATTATTTTTAAGTGTTTTCACTAATTACATGGTAACCTGCATTCTTTGGGTGGTGAATAAAAGAGGAAAAGCATTTATTTCCCATAGAAACAATTGCCTGTCAAACAAAGCATAAAAAGACAAAAGGCAGAAACACTGTTTCAGCTTGAATGCCTTAATGTCACCATTTGTCATGCAGCACTTCCCCAGAAAACCCCGAAGTACAGTTAACTCTGCTCCTCTTTACACCGGGCACTTTCTCCATCAGTACAGGATTAAAATGTGCCCAGCCTGACGATGAAACAGCAGAGCCATCGCACATTGTTATGCAACTCACTGTCTGCAAGGGTGGCTCGTAGCTCCTTCTTTATTCAGCAAGTGCCAAGTGCATGTTTAATCAATGTCACAGCTCACCACAGTGTGCAACTAAAGCCACTGTCATTCCTCTCTTCAGATTTGCCTAGCTGAGTTATGCAATGCTCCGAAGAATACCTTGGAATTCTTTCCAGAGGATCTGAATGCAGGTGTGTGACAGCGTTCACACTACTGCCAGCAAAGCAGACCTCTTTTCATCCTTTTTCAGGCTGGACTAAAATTACATAGTGTGACTGCACGTAGTTCGCTGCATTTGGAATTACAGCATGTCAACGTGAGAAAGCCTCTTCAGACGGCTGCCACAAAGAGTAAATCAAAGGCTGGGTGTTTCTGAAGTCTTAATAAATAACTAAGTATAACTGAATAAAACCAGGAGCCGTTTGTATTTTTTTTAAAGACAAAACAGAACGGCATGCATTTTGTTGCTCTGCATCAGCTAAGGAAAAAAAGCCTCAATTTTAATGAGAATTAGTCAACAGTGAGAATCGTTATGAGAAAGAGCTTTGCTGTTTTTTCGACTACACTTCCTTTAATGGATTACGGAGAAAGAACACCAGTCATTTGGAAGATTCGGCAACATTATTATCCTCACTGATAAACTTCTTCATCAAGAAACTGCTCGTGCTCCTTTCTGGTCTGTCTGAGAGAGGAGAGCAGCCCCTTCATGAAGATAAAAGCCTGGCTTGCTACTGAATCGACGAGTAAGAAGCATGTCTGATGACATTTTATTCCTGATGCAATGTAGGGTAAGAAATACCTTTTTTTTTTTAACCTTTCTGTAAGATATGCTCTGAGCTGATGACATTAATAAGACTCACAGCAGAAATACATTAATCTCTAATGATTAAAGCCATTTGCCAGGAGAGAAAGATGCTATTGCACTATAAAATGATTGTCTATCTTCAGTAAATTGGAATGATCTGAACTAGTAGAAATCCCCATCAAATTTATGATCAATAAAGCTAAAACAGTATAGCAGGTTACATACAAGATCAACATTCCAGTCACCAATGAACATCATTTTAGAGGGAATATGTTTCTAGAGGACATTTGACTGTAAATTAAGAGTACAAGAGCAGCTAAGTAATAGAAATGACCTGTCAACCTCACTTCTGCAACCAAAAGAAGATAACAAATCATATATGCATCTGTAAATGTCTACTTGAATTCTTACATTGCACAGAATGTTGCTACTATAAAAGCACTACCATCCTGTGGCATACTGCAATAATCAGCATATATACATCTACCTTTATATTTGAAGAGACAGACATTTTCTGTTAAATGTTTACTGTTGCATGGATGTCCAAAAGCTGATCTATTAAACATGAAAAGGGTAAGATTTCACTTGCAATTGCCTACTTGGGGCTCACCGGTGAAAAACAACTGTGATACTGTATTAAGGAGGCATATTTTCCATGTTTGAAAACAGCAGGCATGAATATTTTCAACTGGTTTTCTTATGTGGCAGTTAAATATTTAAGAAAAGCTGAAAATGCATATAACCTCCCCAGACATTTCAGAGTATTTGACAATGCTCACATACCTGCTTTCAGCAGTTTAATCTTTTATAAGGAAACAAATTAGCTGGCTAAAGATAAATTTAAAATGTCTTTTGCAATAAAGCATATTAACTGGCATGAAGCACCAAGCTATCTTTCACTCCTATCAAATCTGTATCTACAGAACATTTATTTTTAACATGGATCTATTCATACAAAAAGAAAATAAAAGACAAATACAACTCAATAAAGGCAGCATTAAGAAATGTTGTATGAGGAACTACAGAATTGTTTTTTAAAAGATCAAAGCTTGCATGCTTGTCAGACCAGATTTACCATTTGCTTTCTTTTTTCTAGCTAGCTGCCAGAATACTGGTGAAAGTATTTGCAGGAAAAATGGGGACCTCTGCCATCACAACACTGGAAGATGTAAAAAGGCAAGAGGAGAAAGAGGAAAAAGAAGAATCTATTTTAGCACTGCTTGGGATTATTGGAACTGTGCTCAATTTATTTGTTATTGTTTTTGTGTACATCTACACTACACTTTGATGACATTTTTGAAAATCAATTGTACAGCACAAAGTGCAAAGACCTGCAATGGTAAGGATGATTTGTAAATTTAAAGCAAAAACCCCACCACTCTCTGAAAAGAGTATCAAAAACATTCCAGAGTGAAGTGTCTGGCTAAGGGTGCTGCATCAGTGACTGCAAAGTGTACCTATGAGCCCAGCAAGGGTGTTGAATTACGTAAATGAAGGCAGACCAAGTACAACTTCTCGTTGGTAGCAGATGGAATCTGAAGAGCAGGATCAGACGCGGCACTGTTTTATTGCCAGCAAACATGCAAGACAGAAATGTAGGCAAACACTGAAAATAATCAGAACTTAGAAAGAGATAAACTAAATATATAAATAACTTTAGCAAGTCCCATGCTTTCTATGGTTTTGTGCAGTATGTCTCTTCATAGCTGAGACCAGAAAATAGGCAAAAGGGTTTTTCTTTTAGGCCACCATAATTTAGGCTTATAACTTACACTAATGTATAATAAGTGTGGAAACAGGAACACTGTTATACTATAAATAAAATTTTAACTATTGACTATATTCTGCAGCATTTTTGTTAGTCTTGTGGAAAGCTGAAAAAGGTTAGATTTTCTTGCCTTTACTAAATTTTTACTTGAAATCATCATGCTATACTGACAATGTGCTTTTCTAATCAAAAAGACTTTAAAGTGGTGTGAAAAAATAAAGAATAAATTTAGTACTTTTAAATTATATTAATAATTCAAATGACACACTAATACATATTCTCTAAATGAAAAAACCTTAAATGACATTTTCTATATCACCATTTTTAGAATGTGCTTAACAGAAGCCGAATACAATTTTCATGTTTTCACCCTGATGCGTATTTTCAAGTAAAACACATCATGCAAGGATTTAGAGTGCTGCATGGAAAACAGGTTTAACCTTTGTCCAGAAGACTGTACTCTCCCTTTCTGGACCAGGTCCTGAAGAAATTTTCCCATTTTGCACTGTCTATGATTGAGGCCCAGAATTGCAACTCTTAAGCATAATTCACAGAATATATCATTTGGCTACTGATATTAGTGAAACTAATTCCATGTATTTAATTAAATCTACATATGCCTTTTAACTAGATCCAAAGCTGCAGTCTGAGACCATAGAAGTTTTTGTATACATGAATGTATCTCACATGTACCTTATAATGAAAATGATTTTTGAGAGCTTAGGATTAAAAACTTATTAAGCAAATAACATGAAAAAAGTGAAAAGAAACTGATTTTAATACTTTTCTACTTGTGCCACAGAGGAACAACAGAGCAGCTCCATTTCTGAATATCAACTCAATTTCTTCTAGGCTACAAAACTACATCCAGTCCCTCCATAAAATGACGTGAAGAAACAGATCCCTTGTTTAGGTGATAGCTGATTATTGTATAGAATTTGGTAACTGCTAAACCAACTGAGCCTTTGGAAGTCACTTCGTAATCAGTACATGCATAGAATAAGGTCAGGGACCTAGAAGAGAAAGAATTTGGCAATGATATTTCAATCAGTTACAGAAACACGCTGTAACACTGATTTGTGGACAAATGAGGTGGAAGATGGTTTATCCTGGTTTTGCAACTCTGAGTTGCAATTACTAGCAATACTGGCTCAACTAGAAGAAATGATAAACAGAGCTGAGGCTGCACTGGAAGGAAGAACATGCAAACAAGAAAACTCATTCACTAGCCACAGTCTTCAGCAAGTCTCTATTAAATGTATACTTATTTTCAGTATATGAAGCACCAAAGCATTCTGTAAAATTAAGCTACATTCTACAGGAATTATGCAGGTTACTAATGTTTATTTAAGACTACAGAACAGATAATTACCATTATTAATTTTTTCAATGTACTTCTTATATGTACATACTTATGTATACTATTGCATTTAATCTCATAATACCAAGATATTTGAGATGGGTCTCTGAAATGAAAGATTACAAGAACCTGAAAAGTGAAATTCAGGTAGAAATTACTGCTGTTTATTTTGATCCTGAAGTTATTTAAAACTTGTCAATTCTGTGAAATAAATAAACAGTTTTATTTCGTATCATTTCAGTGCATAGCTCTCCTCTCGAAATCGTGATTCAACTAGTACAGCACCATTACAGTGAAATACTGCACCCTTTTTTGTAAGCACTTCCACAGCAAAACACACAAAAACCAATCCCAAAATTATAACCAAATGTGGCAAAGGGTCAGCATGATTCTTTTACCAAAGAATGAACTCATTAACATTAATGAACGCTAGGAGAATTTTTAATTTCAGTAATTATAGGCTGTCTATCTAGACTGCCACTGTACTTCTGATTTCATTTACAGCAAAGGCTTTGACCCTTAGAGGGAACTCACAGGGTAACATTATAATCAGCTTGCCTCAGCATACAGTTACATTTTGTTTTAAAACAGCAATCCCATTTTCTTTCTTAACAGATAATACCTGCAGGCTGTACTCGTGTGGACTAAGCCTAACTTTAGTTAAATGAGCTCTAATAAACAGCTTTGGTACTTATATATTTAATCCAATATATGCTTAAGAATATCACCAACAAAAAATATCTTAACAGCAAATACCTCTCATTATACACAGCAAAAAGTCAACAGTCTAGGGAAAAGCAGAGTTGCATGATGATTCAACATTTGCACTGCAGCAGTACCGTCACACCTTCAGTGATCGATGAATAAACAGTTCAGTGTACCTGCCTCAGAGTACTCAACATATTCAGTTCAGTGGGACTGGATTACTTGGCAGAAAGTAAAACAACACCATGTAATGCCTTGAATCCAAGTGTGATTGCTAGAAACTAAATACTCTGTCTTCAGCAGACCAACTAGTGTAGTTCATGGTCTGAGGCCTGAACAGTATGACTTCAGTGGACTCAACTAACAAAGGTACATCAAAAGAGGCAGGAAAAAAAAATGGAGCACATTCACATTCAACAGATGTGTCCACAGTACTCATTAGAGTACTGCACAATGAGGTATTTGGCAGCAGGAAAAAGCCACACAACATTAATGAATCCACAAGTCCATGATGTGGTAGTACTTGCTAAACTATGAAACGTGCATTGGAAGCAAATACTGGACTCTCATCAAGTGGAAGATGCTGCTCAGTAAAGACAATCCTTTTAGAAAAGCTCCCCCAGAGAAATGCATCATCTCTTCTCAGCAGTCAAACCCAGGGAAGGCTAAGATCATATAACACTACAAGCTATGCTGACCACATCACACTGTGTCTTTGTCCACCAAAGAAGGAAAGCTGCCTAAGAAAGGAGCATGCAGGAAAACCCCAGCTAAAATTACAGTATCATCTGCTTCCTGTGAGCCTGGAAATTCAAACAAGGAGAATTCAAGCAGAATTCTGCAACTTGCTACGGGGTCTGTTTTCCAAGGAAAAGGTGGTAACAAACCTGTCTTGATACTCAGCTTTAAACAAGTCTAAGTCATCTCAAGGTTTGCTAGATACTAGTTTAAGGACAAATCAGTACAGAACTATTTTTTACCATCAAGAGACTACCTAATATTGTGGTATTGACAAATCTCAACTTCACTCAGCTTCTTACTGTTCAAAGCTATTAAAAATACACTGTCCCTGCCCTGTTCTAAAAGTCACTTTATTTTCCCTCTGTTTCATGATTCCTTTCCACTGCCTTGTCTCTATAAATCTTGTTAGCTACAAAGACTACTATAAATACTGCTTTCTTCTCTCCCACTTGCAAATACTAGGTTGCATTAGTTTCCATAAACTTATCAGTCAAATAACGCTTACTTGTATCAGCAAAATCTAGACCTTCAAGATAGTCATGTATGGTCACACGTTTGCTGGGAACTTCTTGTTGTACAGTGCCAATTTTATTGCTGAGCATTTTGTTCAAGAGAAGTGTTCACATATTTGAAAGAGTCCCTGAATTCTTTCAAATGAAATGTGCTGTATACAAGACAATAGTGGAAAGGTTTTATGTGACAGTTTTTGGGGTGAAATGTGCATATATGCGTGGTAATGAATACCTGCTAGATGTTTCATGATGCAGAAGTTTAAAACTACATCGATTTTATAAATGTAAATGTGAGTTAAGTCTTAGGAACAAACATAGATATAATAAAAAAACCTCACTGTATTGCAAAAACAACACTTTTTCCTTTACAAAATGAAAGATAATAAAAGCCAGAGTAATGCCATAACAAGACATAAAAGAAACACAAAAAAAATGATCAAGAAATGATGAGGATTACAGCAGCTATTGCCCATTGTGACGAGAGCTATCTTGCATACTAAGGAAAGTTCTTCAAAGACAGATAAAACTTCCTTCTCTACGAGAAAAAAAGCAATTATAGAAGTTAATTAAAGTGGTCAGTTCACAATTTTCAAGGACTTCACAATCACCTCACTGATGCAGATGAAGCTGCAGAACATATCAGCAATCTGGTTTGTACTGATCTGGTTCAAGGTGAGGTTTCTAAAAGATTAAATGTTACGTGAGCACTGCTTGTCTGATCAATATTCCTTTTATCTAGAACTATATAGATAACAATCTAGTCCATGTATGTTTTGGGCAAATTAAGCAGGATGCCAAAATAAACTTAAGCAACACAAAACCTAGATAGATTTACAACTGTGACACAGGCCAATCTGCCAAAAGAGTGACCTGTGGCTAATTGAACATGTGTAAGCAAAATACAAAATTCACATCAGTATCAGAGTAGTTACTGTCTTATATTACCATGGAGTTACCAGCCTACTGTGCAATGAAAGGAAAGAGCATGCCTGCAGCTTCATTGCACATGTTTCTTTATCAAATCTTTTCTCCCCCCCCCTTAATTTTATGTGTATGGTGGATACACATGGATATGTGAAGACCATTGTTATCCCAACAATTACAACAAAACCTAAAATCTGGCAGAATACCTTCAGCATAAGAGTAACCTCCAGCAGGTCCCACTAGTACCCATTTAAATCTGAGAAAGTTATAGAGCTGCTGAAAATTGCTAATTTCTGTCACCACTGTGCTGGGCACAGCTTGTTCCTGCTTGGGTGCCAGAACCCAGGAACACTCTGTTAGCATTCTATATGCAGTATCCTAGTTTCTCAGTCCAGCATGTTACAGGAAGAATACAGCTACCTGCTTCTTCCACATAAAAGTACATTTTGACAACTGAAGTTGTACCAGTCTGAAAATTAGAGTACCATATACATGTGCATTACTACTAATGCTGTTCCCTTTTCTACTCTCCCTGGGCTCCTGTTCATCCCTGCTAGACAAGAGACAGGTATTCAAGATAGATAAATTTGAAATTAGATAAAGTCCTATCAGGAAAGCCTCAAATCTCTTCTACTACACTGCATTGGTATTCAGGTTTTTAAAAAATAAAATAAAAATAGTAGTAATAATAAAGAAGTAATCTCTGTATTTGAAATGTTTGAACTATAAATGAATTTTTGAACTATAAGTGAATTTTTCAGTCCTACAAGCACCATACCACAGCCTAACACAGCTTCAGAGCTTCTCAACCTGCCTCTCTTGTGTTACCTCTGTCTCCTGACATTCAGTGTCAGTGACACTGTGAGCCCCAGCATCACGTGCAACTTGTACTCATTAATGTGAAAATTACCTGTCTGCCTTTCAACTCAACAGTAATTACTGCACTGGAATTATGCCTTGTTATCACTAAGACAAACTGTTTGCAGGGATTCATTCCCAACCAAATGCAGCTGGCTCAAATATTAACTAAGAGAAGACATTCTTTCCAGAAGTTATCCTTTTTGCACATTTCCCTTTCATGCTGCTATCCAATTGTGCTTCTAAAGATGAGCTTGACTGATGAAAGGCTGCAAAGTTATTATTTTCTAAATTTGGGAGAATACTGTTAATTATAGTGTTATATAGACTTTTGAACAAGTACAGCAGGAAACATTCATGTTGCTTGGATCAAAGGATAACAACCCTCAGATTTTACAGTTCTAAATTTCAATAGAAATAACCCCATTCTTTGTGAACTTGTAATCCAAAGAGTAGTTTTCATTTTTTTCTCTGAGAAGCAAGGTTTTGCTTTGCTTTTATACAGTTCAACTGCTACACTGCTTGCTCTTTCCTAATTGTTAATGCACAGACACACCTCCTGCCAACCACAAACAACAGGAGTTCTGCAGTGGAAAACATAACCCAAAATGAACATGTCTGACCAAAACTTTGCCTTTTCTTTGTACTTTGGGAAAACAAATGGTCCCTGAAAGCCAAACTACTCTGAACTTCTCGCCACCAGCCACATATCTCATCTCTTCTATCAGTATCTGACTGTTCTCTCTCAGTTAAAGGTGACTTACACAGACAGATACATTCTTCTATGGAAAAAAGCAAAAAGCAATTTCAGCAGCTGTGATTCATCTGTAACTCAGGACCAACTGCTTTATCCTTTAGATAACATGGCATTATGGCCAGGCCTTTCAATGACTCCTTTTCCCCAACAAAGAATAATTCATGAATACCTGTTAGAAAGATAAACTTAAATCTTTTACTTTATCATTTCCTTGATCGTTTTACATGGTATTTTCAATTGCAATAACGAGCTTGGTCTATCTTTAGTTCATTTTCCCCACTGCAATATGTGCAACACAGAACCAACAAATTTGTTGCAAAATTAGGGTGAGGTGTCAAACTGCAGACTAGCAAGTGAAAATTTTTCATATTTTTAATTTTAATCATAAGACCCCAGCAGACTTTTTGAACTAGTTCCATTCCATCACATGAGATTATGTAATGCCCTAGTTGAACAAATTAAAAGAGCCACATTCCTGTTTTAGTCCTAAGTAGCTTTGCAAATACTTAAGACAGGGATGATTTCTCTTTTACCTCTAACGTAAAATATATGCTGTAATTCACAGAGCTATAACATTGTTTCATGAATTCACATCACCACACCCTCCAACTGGCATCCCAAAGAACTGCAGTAATGTGACAAAGACATTTATCAGTTCCTCCAAAAATAGGGCAGGCAAAATAAGCTCCAAAACCAAATTACTCAGATTTGGAACAACTCCTCCACATACTTAAGGAATAAATCCATCTTTATAAACAAAGTAACTTAATAAAAATCCAACCTAAGGCTCATCTCCATACTAAAGCCTGTCATCTAGTGAGACTGAACATAAATCACAAACCCAGTCTGCTGATTTTGTCATTAGTTCTGCACAGGCATTTGCTAAATTCATCCTGCTTCACAGGATGAATTCCTGTAAAACTGAAATGGTTTCCCCAGCAAGGTACAACATACCAGATGAAAACTACCAAAGCATCTTTGTTTTAAAATTATGACCAGAAATTTGATGAAATCATAGAAATCATTTGTTTTTGCTTAAAAACCCCAACAATTTCATTGTTCCCTATATTTGAAATATTTTGCAGTTCTGGTAAGAGGCTTATTTTTGTATTTCCTAAATAAAAGAAAAAAAGCTTTGATTGAAGAATTGCCCTAACTATGTGCAACATTTACCCAATTCAGGCATAGAATTCCTCAATTTTCTTTAAAATTAATGTTTTTCTTCACAATAAGTTTCATGGTCTTGTATAAAGTACTCCCTCTCTGTGTATCTTCTGTAGAAGAACGAACATGTAAACTTTTCAGAAGAAAACAGCACTTTTCTCTTAGTTTCAACAGCTGAAGAACTGAACTTCAAACTTAAAGAGATACTGCAACAAATGTGAGCATTTCAAGATTCTGTCTGATGATTCTATTTGATTTTTTTTCCAAGGCTCAAGTGAATGTTCCGTTAGTAAAATTCTAAACCAAATGTACTGAAACTAGCAAAAACCACCTGTTGTTTCTACAAAAACTGACTTGACAGAAGTGAGCCAGCTTTGATTTTGAAGGAGGCAAGGACACGTTACCTGAGTCGTTGCGGAGGTACGATGACATTGCTGGGATGAGACAAGACTGACTGAGCAGCTCTAGGAGAACGGATGGAAGCGCGCTGCTGTTTTGGCCTCTCCCCTCATGGCTTGTTTGAGTCTCTTCATTTGATGTGCTCCCTGCAGGATTTATGTAACTGGCAAGAACCTGAAATACACCAAAGTATTTAATCAAAACTGATTTATTTCACTCAAAAGAACTTTGACTGTCCTTAAGATATATGCCCTCACAACTTCACTGTTTTGCAAATTCAGTTCTGGTATTTATTTCAGCAGGCCCAAAGATGTTTCAGAAGAATTTCTATACAATTATTAGATTATTCAAACTTTGGCTAATGATAAAATTAAATAACTATTATAACTCTGAATTATTTTATAGATCAATTAATATGAATTTTGACAAGCCTGCTGGAGTTACTCAAAGCAAGAATTTGCCAGCTCAGACCACTGAGACCTGCAGCTGACCAGTCCCTTTTACTTTAGAACACCAGGTACACCAACTAGCAGTAGGACTTTCCTTCTTTTCAACTGCAAATGCTTCAAATATTTTTGTAACTTCCTTTGGGATGGGACTTCAGAGTTTACAGATGAAACAGTAAGCTGTGGTGAGCACAACAGTTACAGGAGGAGGAACAACTACTCATGAGCATGGTTCTTATCTGAGTAAACAAAGAGCAACCTTCCCCTTGGCAATGGTGGGAAGGCATCTCCTGACTGCACACCCGCCTGTCCCAAGGGTAGCTGTGGCTGAGTTTACAGGGCCTTACTGTGCGTTGTAGATGTGTTTCCATGGGTCTGATCTGTGCAGCTGTTCTCTCAAGCTAAGTAACTTTGAGGTTTGACAGGCTGTATTGTTTGAAGTCCCAGAGACTATTCACCTTTTCAGCCTCTTCTCTTTTATTTCATTCTCCCTCTCTGTTCTAACCCCCTTATCCATGGCATTTTGCTGCAGCACGTTATTAGCACCCCGTACAACAGAATTTCTCTAAACCTTTCTAGAGCAGGAACTAAGGAAAGTCTTCTGTACAACTGACTGACATGTATCAGTAAAATGCCACTTCCTTCAACTGCTGAGTGCCCTAAGCAAATGCCTCCTTACTTCATGACTTATCACATTCATAGCTAAACCTCTCCCTGGCAGAATACAGAATACTGACTGGAAGCTTCGCTGAGAGTAGTTTAGGCAACTTTCCCCTTTCTTGCATAGAAAAATGTTTTCAGATTTTATTTATTGTACTTTTGCAAGGGATATGATGATTGTGCCACACAATCTATAGTGACTAAAATAACTGAGCATCAAAATGGCATCTTCATCAGGGTGTGGGGATTTTCAAAATTTCACCTCCTTTGTGCTCCAAGCCCAGCGGGTTAGCTAATGCTTTTGAACTGAGGGTTCTGTGAATTCAACTTTTGATGACTAGATAAAATCTCATATTCCCTACATTGGTCCAAGATAACAGGGATTGGTTGGATTTCATAATGGACTGAAAAGCCTGATGATGCTTTTGATCTTCTCCTTAGGTATTTAGAAGACAGCAGAATTTTACTAAGGCCTAGATGTTTATTGGAGAACTACTATTGTCATGTAACTGACATACGCAAGATTTTCTAGTATGTGTGAGTGAGATTTTATTATATTGGCATAACACATTCATGGGCACCAGTACCAGCTATGGGCACTCCACTCCACTTCCTTAAAGTGGAGTGGAAATATGAAAGAAATGAATAGGCAAGACTGCTTGGCACAGAAAACAAAATGCCTATTTCCATATCCTTCTCCTTCAACGGACAGTCTTTACTTTTGACTGAGTGCAGTGCTTTTGACAGAGGTGCGTGACAGCTGAAGGGAAATGCACTGGAACACCTCCTTGCTCACTTTCTCTTCAGAACTCACACCCAGGTCTTCTATGCAGCAGCCTAGTGACATCTGAAAACAGCCTTGCTCAAAATATGATCTATATAATTTTCCATTAAGACAGTTGTTTGCAAATAATTTTTGCCCACATAATATAATTACTCTACTGTGTGACCGACAAAACTCCAGTTTTACTATCCATGCTTGAAGTACCTCTCGATTACCAAAATTTCATAATTACATACCTGTAGAAGGCAGGTCACATGCTCTTCTTCTAGTCTTTGCTTAGTCAAGGCTTGTTCGACATCCCATCCTGAAGCTGTTGAGCCTGTTCCAAAGCCCGTACCCTTAGCCCAGTACAACTGCTGCTCTTCTGTTGATGCAGTATTGTGTGTACTTGACACCTGTGGCTAAGGTAAGAAAAAAAAGCAAAAAGAAGCTCACAATTATTTCATGATTTCATCTTAGCAGCACTATCTTTAAAAGGCCTTTGTTATGCAAAAGAATGTAATCCCATCTTATTAGCTTTATAAGGATATCATCAGGATTCAGTGAAATTCAAAGCTTTCCATAGGAAAGACTGCCACATATATGGAGTTCTGGTAAAGGTCAGCAGTAAACTGCTGAAAGTAGTTTTTCAGTTGGACCAGTACTGTAAGCCCTTTATTATTCTCTTTTAAGATACTATCACTGAATGAAATGATGAGAGTTATTAAAATGCTACTTAATCAGAATCATTCTAAACATCACAGCTCTGTAATTATTGCTGTGTAGAACCTAGTCGAGTCTAATAACATAATGAGATGAAGGGGATGGGAGAGGAAATGTTATCAAGAGAAGAGAACTGAAATGTTAAGATGCTCAAGTATTTGCTGATTTTGAATAAATACTCCATAATAGCAAGAAGAATAAGGTACATGTATAGCTCTGACACATGATCTCTGAGTCACTAAAATACACACTACCTCCTCTCTACGTAGGAGCAAGGAAGTTACTCTTCCTTAAAATTTTCTGAGAGCATATTTTTCCAACAGTGGTTGTACAGCTTTTACCAATGGTCTGCCTCAGTGATTTTAGTAATGCAACTCCAATATTACACTGCTAAGCCCTCATGAAGCACTGTGAAAGTATTTTACACTAATTTTTGAATTTAAGCAAGTCATTGGTGAAAAGGATGCAGAAAAACCTGATAAGTATTTTCTAACTGATGTTTCCCTATTTACTTATTTAGCACCCTAAACAAGTAACTTGCTACTTTCATTACTCAATGACAAGTAGCTGGAAATGACATCATGCAATATTTGTTCTATGGCTCCAAAAAGTTTCATGTTCTCTTCACATCTTCTTCAGTGACTTAGTTAAAGACTGTATATCAAAAAAAGAAATGATGTGTGAACAGACTGCAATGGTGAAAGAAATTATCACCTGTGAAGTATCATACTGACAGTAGTCTGGAATCATCTTTTAACTTTTACACTGGGAATGTAATGTGTCTTGGTGATGAAACAGCTGTGTGGTTATTTACATGCAGACATCACTCATTACATCACTCATGAACATGTTGTGCCTTTAACACTCGAGAGAACTGCCATCAGCACTGAATTAAAGCACTTAAGGGAGAGCCTGGCCCCAGAAACACAAGCCTCAGTGCAGGCCTGATGCATCTCTAGTTTCAAGTTACCATCTATCACTTGAGAGATATGAATTATGGGAAAGCAAGCTATTTAAGGGGTCATGGTAGCACTGAAGCAGAAATTAGGATTAATGGTTGCTCTTCCCCTCCAAACATACAAAAATGCTAAGGTGTTAATGTGTCAGCAGCCTGATACCCATTAGAAGTAGAATCTCTCAGCTTCCCCTCGAATTTGATTAGCCATTAAGGTGAATTATTCTCAGGCACAGCTTCATCTCTTGCTTGCTCAACCCTTCATCAGTCTCAGAGCTGCTAAAATATGGACAGCCCTATATTTTGCAGGTACTAGTCCATACTCAGCCACCAGGAACTGTTTCATGTAAGCCTCTACCAAAACAATGCTAAAAAGGGCAAGTCATTAAAGTTTCTTTCAAACACTTTTACAGACAATTGGTACGTTATGCAGAAACGGTAACTGACGGTCCTAAAACCAAAACTGGAATATACATATTCTGAATAGAGGGTGGTATAACACGGGAAATACCTTGAAAAAAATTGAATTTTGGAGATTAATTTGGGATCTTGAATACTATGGAAAATTTTTGTCTTTAGATCTCATTTAAATATCGGTACAAAGATTTTAACAAAAATCACCGCACGAATTCATTAATTTTCACAACTCATTTATATTTATGAAGCATATAAAAGGAAATAGTTTGTAACCAGGAGTTTAGACGATGAATGCTAAATAAGGTAATGAGGTCATACTATCTAATGGGTATTAAAGAACCCATTCATTGAGCATTATGCCTCTCTTGCCCTGAAAAAGAAGATCCTGTGAAAAACTGATTACACCTTAATGCCTCAAGACAAGCCTTCTTTCTCTACTTTCCTGATTACTATATTTATTTGCAACATGCAGAGACAATTACCTAATCAAGTACTTCACAATTAGTTTTGAAGTCTGCAAAAATTAGGCTACAACGAAAGCAACGAGATTATTTTCTTTTTTTTAATTTACACTCTTAGCACTTCCGGGCGGCACATAGTGTGCTGGCAAGCTTACCTCTGCCTGGTTGGGACTGGAGTTGGGCACCCTTGGTGCGTGGTGGCTCAGGGCAGACAGACAAGCCAGGATCAGGTGGATGGCCCCGATCTCCAGCGCCATGCGCCTCAGCAGCACCCCGTCGTCAGTGGTCAGCGGCGTCGTGCTGAACAAACTGCGCAACACGTGGAAGGGCAGAGTTGGGAGCACGTTTGCTGAAGGAGACTGCAGGATGTGACCTAGGTCAGAGCAGAAACACATCAAACACACTTTTTCTTTCAACAGTTCAATACTATTAATCTCTTTCAATAGTTCAATACCATTAATAGTTCAAGCCTATTAATCTCTGCAATAGTACATGGACATACAAAAACCTACTAAGGACTTAAGCATTCTCAGACAGTAAAGCTATCTAATACTATGTTTCTCTTCAAAGAAAAATTTCATTATGAGGAGAGTACAGAAGAAAGAACGTTTCTTTATTTTATTCATAGATTTGGTAAAGAAGCAAATTTTAAAAAAAAATCTGATTTGCCATTTGCAGGGAGAAAACTGGTTTGGACTAATTTTTTTTTAATACATATATATTTTTAATAATTCCAAAACCAGCAAGTTAAAGAAGGCATGTGATCAGCTAAAAGCAGCTCAGCTGACAAGAAGCAGTAGTTCATCATATGTAGGACCCTTTTTTGTATTCGTGTGCCCCACGTGTGAATTAATGCACTGACAAAAAAACAGATTTCTACTGAAGCTGGACACATGGTGAAATGCTAACATAATTTTAATTAGATGATTTGCATGTATGAATTTTGTGCTACAATTACTTAAAATTTTTAACCCCTTCGCATTATGAGCAAAGATTTTCTTTTAAAAGCCACATTTCAAATACTGGAGTGACCTATTAGTGCAACACACTCAGATATGGGAAATGGCCTCAATTTTTTTCCTGCATTTAACAATGCATTTCACATTCCTTCCCCAGTGCATACATAGAGACAACTGACAACCGGATATGCTTCAAACAATAAAAATACTTTAGAATAGCCAACTCTGTCAACAACTTTGCTTCCTACTATAAATATTTTATTTTCTCCCGCATTCTTAAGAGTTTAAGAGCTATTTCATGATCTAGAGATTTAAACAAATATGTCTGTATTTGTGTGTACATGTATCAACACACATACATACATACACACATGTTAACTCATATCTATCTGGTACTCTTTGCAAAGACAGTAATAAGAAGGAATCAAAAGTCCTCTGACTGGGATCTTCACAAATAAAATCAAAAACTTCTGGAAAATAAGCCCATCTGATAAGAATTCCCTAACTGCAGGCATAGCCAAATCAAAAAAGAGAAAATCCAAACATTTGCACATTATTAATTGTAGAAATTCTCTGCGGGAGCTGCTTAACCGGCTAGCTCGCTCCCTGCGCTACAATTAATATTTGCAGACAACTGAATCCATGTTTTAATCTATAAGCCATAGATTTATAATCGCAGCTCTTCATATTATGCAACAAAGTAATGAGATTCTACATGTGTGAAACATTAACAAAAAAGGAAGATATTAATAGTTTATATAGAAAACTAGTGTGGATTACTGTGTACAACTGATGCCACATTTTGTTGTAGAGTTGAATTCAGATGTTTGGCTTAGGGATAAGAGAAACTGGCTGCTTAGTCCAGCTAAAACAAAGACTACGAGGGAATGTAATTTCCGTCAACAAATGCACTGGAGAAAGAAGAGCTGTTGGCCACAAACTGCAGACGAATAAATATCGGCAGAAAATTAAAGCAGCCCCTACCCATCCAAAAAATTATGTTCTGGAACGGTATTCCAATAGCAGTAGTGGCTGCACTCACACACAAAAAGGAAAGCAACCCAAATTCTGAAGGTCTCTTTATTAAAAAATGAAAAAAAGGATATAAAAATTGCCTGCAGTAATAAGAGACTACTCTAGAAACTGCATATTGCTCTTCAGTTATTTACCACTCAAATTAGGTGAGTGTAAGCAGCTAGATTGAATTTTTATTGCTCGGTTTATTCTCGTCTACTGTCCAGCACCTAAATGGCAGAGAAATAAAAAGATAAGCAGAAGGGAGGGCAAATGAGATTCTTGGGTTTCCAGCTGGTCTTATGAAGTCCATGTTGCACACCACTCTACAGAGTGCTAAATAGACACTAACTTCTGATGATTGCAGAAAAACCAGCATTCTTTTCAAAGTCATAATCACACAATCATATAGGTTGGAAAAGACCCCTAACACCGTCAAGTTCAACTGTAAACCTGACACTGCTCAAGTGCACCACTACACAATATGCAGTGAAAGGAAATGCCTTAAATGTATGAAAACATATTTCATACACACTGGTCCAGTTTTCCAAGACAGTAAGAAACACAAATACTAGAACTATATGCAGAATTCCAGGTTCATTTGCAAAGACAGTGACAACAATTTTTTTCCTGGCTTGTCTGTTAATTCTTTGAAGAATATCCCATTTCTCCCTCTGAACTCATACCATCAAGGTAGAGCTTCTGTTTAGGCAATTTAATCACCATAATATTTAGATCTTACTCTCCTTTTCTAGAACAATATTATTCAATGGTTTACTCTACATCTGTTGTAGCTTTGCTCTTATCCATATTATTCTGCATTTGGTTGCAGAATTATAGGATGTTTGCTCAATCAGTTGAACATTTCCAGCTACTCAGATCATTCTGTCTGAATGCAGTCATCTTGACAGTGTCATTGTAGGTTCTAGCAATGCTTATTTTACAATTACTCTGACATGAGGTGAGAACCCTTGAATACCAATGATTATGATAAAACTTTGCCAGACAGAATTGAATAGACAACAGTTTATCAAAGATGCCTTCAATGAGCTTCTGCACAAACCAATTCTAACTTCCTGATAAAAGCAACACACCGCGAATAAATTTAAGTAAAACGATCTATGTGGTCTACAAAGAAAGGTAATAATTACAGCACATACTTCCTTCACCATCATCTGTAACTCCCAACACCAATCTCAACAGACACTGAGCATGTTTCCGTTCTTTTAGCAGCACCTCAGCATAGCCCGGGAGACGGAGAAACAAACCAAAGGCAGCCAAAGAATGTGCAGGAATGGGAGACATAGTCTGGACTGTTGACTTGATCGGTGGAGGTTCTGCAGCGATTGTTTCTGGTGCTTCATACACCAATTCCCCTGATTGTTCAATGGTAACCCATTCAAACTGATCACTGTCCTTCTGTTTTTCCTGTGTGGCTGACGTAACCACTGGAGTGCTCACCTGAACCAACAGAAACAACAAAGAAATTTGGCAGTCATTCAGTTGAACACCTTAAACAAAACTTCCATTATAGTAAGGATCTAAAAGACATGCAATCTTAATGTAGGACACAGTAAAGAAGCCACATGAAATACTCTACCTTTTGCAGTTACAGGGTCCATGCTAAATGGCTGAAAAGGGCATACTTGTTGCATATGTAATGCAGTGCTAGAAAGTCGTGCCTACACAAGCAAGCAAAAGTATTTTGCCAACCTAAAATCCTCAGTTAGTGTGTGTTGCTTAAAAATAGAGGCATAAGAGACACTAATTGCTCTGAAGTAAATACAAAGATTAATTTATGTACCATACTGTTAAATAAGAGATGGCCCTTTTATTTTTAACATTAGACACTGTGAACATAAGTATTCAATTTTTAATCACATATTACAAAAAGAAGAAAAATTAATCATAACGCCTTTAGAAACAAAGAATTACTTCAGATATCTTAGCAGTTTTGTAGCAACTTGTGATTCTTTGGGGCTTTTGATTGATTTGGTAAGCTTCATTACTATTATACTCTAACAGAACAGTCTGTTTTCTGACCAGAGGACTGTGCAGTCAAGCATTATGATGGGAGTAAAAGTTTAAGGGGGTAGTAGTTGTACTGTGCCCCAAGACACAATCAAACAATTTAAATGAAATTGTGACACCAAGGCCCTTCTCATAATTAAATGTCACAGAGGTTTCAGGCTTTCATGGTATTCAGATAAACTGATTTGATCATATTTAGAAATTTAGTACTTATCACCAGTCTGATCTAAACTGGAAAAGATTAGTATGAAAAGCCTTTACAGAAATTATCCAGAATACCAAATGCCTAATTTAAAGTCAAAGCCATGTTTTACTGCATTTATTCCAATTATCTTCACATTAGGAGAATCAGAAGTACCAGTGACTTGGAGAAATATAAAAGTAAAATTAAAGAATTAAAGGTCTGGAGAAATCATCAGTCTTCACTCTGAATAGTCTGTTTGGTACTACTGTATTTAATATTTTTTATGGTTCGCAGAATTCTTATTCAGTATTTGAATTTAAACATGTATCTCTAGCTAAGAAATTGTGAAAAGACAGTAAGTTCCTAGGAGTATGGAAAAGAAGGAAAAAAAGGAATGAAATTTCTCATGGTCATAAGTAACCTTTCACGTGTTGCAGAATGCCATGTATCAGTTTTCTTCAATACAGACTACACATTATCCCTCTTGGAATTCATAATACAGTAACTGTTTATGTAAATACTTTTCCTTAACTTGCAATTTTTGAACTGCATTGGTATTGGACCTCTAAGGTCTTTATAGAGCTATTTATAAAGGATGCATACTAATTATCCAGTCTCACTACAGGGCTCCTAGGGTTGTCATAATTTTACAGTCAGGGTGAATTAATGATTAGTTCAGTTTCAAGGGGAATAAATATGCTTTCCTGTTAGGTGTATCATCCAAAAACTTCAAAAACATATCAAATAGAATTGGAATAATTCACAGGTTATTTTTTTCTCTTTTTAGCAGCCAAAGGAGTAATTCCACACTGATGCCACTATTGACACTTTTGAAATGCCTATCAGCGCATCCTAAGGAATTCTATATATAAGTATACAAATAACATCTATTATTTCTTAATATAAATATATTTAAAACAATACTGTTATTTATAATAATAAAATTACATCATCTGCTTTGAGAACTGAATTTCACTTAACCATAAAAAATATCTATGAGGATACATTTGCATGAACAATTAAGTGATAACCAAGTATGCCTTTATAGTACATCAGTAATTTTATTTTACTGCACCCTCCAAGATATTTTAAGTTAACAGAGGCAGCTTGCCCTGGTCCCACAAGGACACGGTTATTCAGGCAATCTATGACATGGACAGGGAAGCACATGTGCAGCTGGACAGGGCTGTAGAGTTATGCACTTGCCTATTTTAAAGTAACTTCTCCACATAACTGAGAAGTTAAACTGAACCATAGAGAAATAGAAGGAAAATACTGCCCTTAAACGAACAAACAAAATATTTTCAGCATGTTTTCTGACATTTATTTTTTTCCACTCACTTGTTGAATTACATCAGGATAAAGCATAGGGAGCCTCTCTGCAATAAGAGCCAATCCACCCATGCCTGCAAAAACTTGCAGTGGAGACTGAATGGGACAGGTTTCAAGAAGTGATTCATCTAGAACTGCATCCATACACTCATCCCCAGGACTGATAGCTTCATCTTCAGGGCAAGGCCCCAGTAAATCTGCATGCTCTACAAAAACACAAATGTAAAAGAAATTAATACATATCATCAATACTGTGTTTATTTCTTTGTCCTCGTTCTAAAAGTGGATTTCAAAAGTATTGGTTCCTTCTCGAGCAAAGACTGAGTCAGGAATCCAAAATGAATACGAGAATATCAAAAGAAAATAAGTGTTAGTGGGATCTCTTGCCAATGACAGCAACTCTGTGTCAAACTCAGCATTATTCATACAGGCCTACATGTTAATTATTAGCATTTTATGTTTTATTAGATTTTTACATTTTATTAGAATTTGATACATGCCTTCAAGACTTCACTAATTTTGGAGTTATTTGGACACTTTTTAACACTCTTTCATCTAGAAATTAAGTGTAGGTTTATTATTCTCCAATGAAGAGTTTATAGCTGAAGAAAGGAAAGATAATCTTAACCTTAAATTAGTTTTGCTTCTCATATCTTCTCTCTAAGGTGCCAAAATGACCCTCTGCAAAAACCATGAAATATAATCCTATTCTTCCTCAGGAAAAAAGTTCATGATCTGGATTTCTAACTTTCTACTTGCCTCCATCCTCCTCCATCCTGTGACTAAGCACCCTAACATCTTGTACAACAGACAAAAAACAAACATTCTATGCACTTATTCACACAAGTATATAAAAACTATACAGAACCCTACCATAATTCCTTATTGCCAAAAATCAATCCTCTTTGCTAATTGCCACAGACAAACATCAGTGAATAGTCTGTATATTTAACCTAAAAATCTGTTTTGCAGGTTATATTTTTAAGCAATGTAATGCAGGGGTCCTCCAGGTCCCCACAATACAGCCACATCAAAAGGCAGGAGAGATCAAGTGGTCATAGTACCTCATCACTGTGAGCAGTCTGACACTCATGACAATCCTCAGTTATACTCCAAACATATACTACACATGCTATTATTTATTATATACTTGTAAAAACACAGAAGCACATTAAAGAATAACTTGTGCAGATACCAAAACAAAGTTCTTATGAAAAATTTTTTAAACAGCAGACACTGTATCTTTTAATAGACACTTCATCTTTTAAAACTGTTTCTTCTCTAATTTGAAAGGGAATAGGAAACAGCAGGTCTTTCCCCATCCTAATTCTCAATTTTTAAACATGAAACAAGCATTGTATTGCAAAGACATCACTGATACGCTGTGGGAGGATCACACTGCTTTGGAACAATATGACCAAAGTGTAAGATTTAATAAGTTTAAATCAGGGACCTGTAGGAATATGTACATCAATTCAGCCTACTTCAAACACACAGACTATGAGAAGTCTGTCTGAAGAAGTCTTTCATAGACAGACTAAGAAAAGGTCACAGACACTTTCAAAGTAGGATAATCCTTCTAAGAAAACATCCAAAGTGTTTTTATGTAACACTTTCAATACAGTTTTCATGTCTACTGTTCTAAAAGACATAGGCAGAAATCTCCTCTGTGGAAGTGCTCTTTTTCCCCACAGACAGCGGGTGAGGGAGTCACAAACTTGCCTTCTACCAGAGATATTGAGGATTCCACTTCACTAGGCTGAGCATGATCTGAAACTCAATTGCTTGCAATGGCATGAATTGGTTGGACCACAAGAAATGTAGAAATGTTAGATAACCTTCATAACGATGGTTTTAAAATAAAGATTTTGACAAAAAACCTCACCCCTCTGTTCTGCAACGTAAAAAGCTGTAAGCTTTCCCAAAGGAAGAAAACAAGAGAATAGAAACACAAAGATGCTGATAATGCACAGAAAGCTGTTCCTCTGCAAAAGACACTTGAAAAGTAAGTTCTCAGTGAGTAAGGCTGTAGGTAGATCCTTTCATTGTGAGTGCAAATACATCCCATCATCTTCAATATTCACTCAAGGAGCTACACTTAAGTATGCTTCTCAAGTCCTTGCTTTAGTTTATCTAAATATAAATATAATCCAATTTAAACCATTTCACCTCCATGAGTATTTTCCAGGTTTTCAGTGAAGTCATGCACTTCAGCTGTGGAAAACTGCTGATCTCAAAAAAGGCATTGAAGCACACAGAAAAATATGTTAATAACTGACACTTTTCCTCAGGTAGTAGTAAATGTAGCACTAGAGACACTATGTGAAACTATATAATCTATCCAGCATGGATGGTGTGAAAAACCTCCAGTCTACTTTAAATAGCAAGTAAAGGAACCCTGATACGTAAGAATGTTTTCTCTAGATATTACAAACTACTCATGAAAAAGCAGTACCTCTGACCTTCATTATTGCTGAGTGGTGATTGTGAATAAAACTAATACTTTGCTGTACAGCACCACAGATCAATGCATTTGTAATGACAAATGCAAAATTTCAAAAGTATTTGTCTCAAGTTTTGTTTTTTTTTAAAAGCACCCAGTAACTTAATAAAAGTTCAGAGGACCTTTACGTCTTCACACGCAACTCTACTACTAAACTGAACCTTCTCTAACGATTTGAGTTTTGTTCATATAGTAAAATACTTACTGTATGTCTAGAATTTAAATAAAGACAGTAACTAAACAGAAGTATTATTTGAAAAAGATACGTCTCTCAGTAGCGTGAGAGATATGTACATCCAGACACTGCATACAGCCATGAAATGCTTATTTCAGACCAGATATCAGGAAAATTACAAGTTTTTTTCAACATTTCTCTCTTATCTTTTCTAGAAACAGACTATCAAGTGAGCAGTTATTAAAAGAAGCCCCATCTTAAAAAACCTGAATGATTAACTTAGGAATTCCATGCTGTGTCAGCAGGCTGATGATCAGTAAATCACAGTGACCTTAATTTCAAAGTCCCATTTCTTTAAGTCTTGCCTAAAGGAATGACATAAAAATATTTCAGAACAGATTCCTGTGATAGATCTCCTCCATTCCCCTTCCTCAGCAAGTAGACAGCAAACAATTGGCAGAAGTATTATCAAGAAATATATTGCATTAGAAAATGTTAAATGTTTTTAAAAGCTGGTGTTATAAGACCTGCTTAGATGGCTTGAGAGAAATCCTCATTTTCAAAGCAGCATTTGGACTTAAGATACTGAAATAAAAAAACTCAGAGGCTTCTTTAACTCATGTGGTTTCAAACAGCTCCTGTATTACTAAATCTGCCCTCATTACCAGCACACTCACTAGAGAGAACTGATACACATGTCAAGAAATAAAATATACTGTATCTATACAATCATAATTGTATCACGCACAATAGTACAATGAAAAAAGTGAAACCAGAACAGCCACATTGGAGGATCTTCTAGATACAATTTAGGCAGGCAATGAATTTGTACTTTATCACAAACTTTGGCCCTTGTCTAGAAAAGAATAGCTCAGGAAAATCATCCAAGAAAATACAGAAAACTGCTGCTCCTCATCAAGAAAATCAAAACAATTTTTGGTCAAAATAAAAACACTTTTTAAAGGAGTACACCAAAAACATAAGAACACTCACCTTTTTCTGTGTGAAGACGCTTAAATGAGTCTGTTTTTGATAAGCTTGGATCTGAGATTACTTTGGAACCAAGTTTAACTGTCAAATCTATTGATCGGTATCCTTGAGGGAGTTTGCGGTCATACAGCAGAGTCAGAAGCTGGGCAAGTGTCATTTCAGCTGGTAATGGCTGACCTAGACAACAATGGCATCAAGTCAGAGAGGAAAATTCTGATTGGGTAATTTAAACATACATATTCAGGTGCTGTTCATTACTTGCATCACAGATGCCAAGTAGACTAAATATCATCTGGCTCCAAACTAAGGCCTTAATTTTACCATTTGTTCTCTTGGGAAAAGGGACCCCATCAGTTTGGAACCAATCATCAAAAAGATCTATGCCAACATCCCCTAAGACAGCTCTGTGCTGAGAGCACAAGCACTTGGCACGTTTAAGAAATGGCTAAGGCTGTAATTTGATGTGCATTTTAAGTGGGTACTGGCTGTCCCCTTCTATTAAACACCACCTATGCATCACCCTTGAATTGTGGGAGCATAGAGGTGTTTGTGACAAGAAGGTAAAACGGGTGGTATTGACAAAAGTGGATAACAAAGAAACTGGCAATTCTTTTTCAGGCCTACTGATCTCAAGCCTAGCTCACTACTCCTGTGTCAGGACAGCAGAACCCAGCAGATAAAAAAAAAAAAAGCAAAAGAAGGGCACTGCAAGGACTAGATTACTTTTCTCCACAGCAATGTAGACTTGAAATGCACATGCAATACAGACCAAAGTGATTACTCTAATTCAAATTTTGGCCACTTTGTTGATTGCAAATATGTTCTTCCCTGAAATTACAAGCTAACCTCAAGGCAGAAAAATTTTGCCTGACAACAAGTAGATTTGCACATGAAATGTCTTAGAGTTGGATCATATAATCGCATGTCCATTTCATCTTGAAGGTATTTAATCAAGTAAAACAATATCTAAGAGTTTCTTAGTAACAACCTGTTTCTTCAATTGAAGATTGTGCCTTAAGAAAAACAAACAAACAAAAAAGCCTTGCCATTATGCAAGTGAGTAAGTTTTCTACCCATTTTCCCCCATCATTGACTTTCTTCACATGGCTTATTATTTTGTAACAACTGTCTGCTATGCAAGACATGATCAGATCACAAATACAGAACAGTTTAGATGACTGTCACAAGTCAGTCAACCTTTACCAGCTACACACTGAAAACATTAGGTTTTGATCTCATTTCTGAAATAGTAGTATCATAGATT
The DNA here is from genome assembly GCA_008694505.1 of Cyanoderma ruficeps. Taxonomy (NCBI): domain Eukaryota; kingdom Metazoa; phylum Chordata; class Aves; order Passeriformes; family Timaliidae; genus Cyanoderma; species Cyanoderma ruficeps. Next base: position 23,620,672 of record VZDJ01007749.1, on the reverse strand, counting down.
ATCCTGAGTTGGAAGAAACTCACAAGGATCAAAGCTCAGTTCTTGGCCCTACACAGGACAGCCCCAAGAGTCACACCATGTGCCTGAGAGCATTTTCCAAATGTACCTTGAACTGCCAGGCTTGGTGCTGGAACCGCTTCCCTTGGAAGCCTGATCCAGTGCCCAACCATGCTCTGCATGAAGAACCTTTTCCTAATATCCACCTTAAACCTCCCCTGACACAACTTCCCTTGTGTCCTGTCACTGGTCATCGGTCACCAGAAGAGATCAGTGCCTGCCACTCCTCTTGTCGCAACTTCCAAGAGGAAGTTATTGACTCTCCCCTCAGTCTCCTCTTCTCCAGATTGACCTAGTGACCTCAGCCATCCCTCATATGGCTTCCCCTCAAGGCCTTTGACTCTCTTCATTGCCCACTTCTGGACTATCTTTAATAGTTTCATGTCCTTCTTATATTGTGGCATCCAAAACTGCCCCCAGTGGTTGAGGTGAGGCCACCCCAGTGCAGAGTGGGACAATCCCCTCCCTGGCCCAGTGGCAATGCTGTGCCTGACCTGCCTACCCTCCAGAAGAGCCTGTAACCATCCATCCATCCATGGCACACCAATCACTGGACTCATCCCACCAGGTTTTGCTCATCAATTTTAGATATTTTAATCCACGTATTAAAATATGATCCTGCTAATAATTGCTAGAGGATAGCCTCAAAGCTGGTAATTTGATAGTAAGTTTCAAATGTAGGGATTTTTTGGTGAAAATGTCTTTAATCAGAAGTTAACCACCTAATTCCGTCAGCTGGATCCAGACAAGAAGCTGTTCTGTATAAAAATGAAGTGTTTCACCGATGTTTCTGTCCTTTATTCCTGATCTAAGTCACTACAATTTCTACACAAGAGAGATTGGCAACCTTGCCATACCATATCTGCTATACAGGGAACATGACCAAGTGCTGTTACCTTAAAACACAGATTTTACGGAATTCAAGAATATTCCTGAACTGGCAAATCAACCTTTCAGAGAGCAATGCAAGATGGTTGCCCACTTAGAACCTGAAATAATAGGGCACTGATATCAGTTCAGTTCTGCATTGCACGGCAAAGAAAACCTGTCACCTTTCAAGCCCACCCAGCTTTCATTTGTGAATGAAAGTGGAAGTGTTTTGAGAGTTTTTTTAGGGACAATGTACTAAACTTCAAGGGAGATCAACATAATTGCTACTTTTTTTGAGCTACTATGATGCTACAATGCTGCAGTTGCTGATGTGACAATGCTTTCCAGTTGAAAGCTGTTTACCAGCCCAGAAGGGCTCCACACTTCCAAGATCCCAATGCCCATTACCATTTTAACAACTTCCTGATCAGGTATCAGCCACTGAAAAGACCATAATTTTGATGTTTAAAATGTATTACTAAAGTTACCTGGTAGTAGTTTATGGTACAGATGAAAGACTGGAACACTAATGGTCTTGCTGGAAGATTCTCCTCCTGAGGAAGAAGTACCAACTTTATCTGCCATCACTCTTCCTCGCCTTGATGGTGGACGTGGAGGAGTGGATGAAACAGCTCTTTTTGACTGAGATTTCAAACCTAGTAGAGAAGTAAAAAATTTCAGGTTGTTCTAGTATTTAATACCTTCAGTTAGCCAAGATACAACATACTCAAAACCCTCAATGATAGAAAAATGCAAGAACTTCACCTCACTGGCTAATTAAATACCAGAATAACACTCACATATAAAACATATTTGGATATAATCCTGGTATTTTTAGTTAAAAGGGTGTGCATTCTCCTAAGCCCCAAACATAAACCAAACCATAACTAGACGATGCCATGCATAAAAAGCAAAAGCTATTCTGATTCTGCTCTCGTTAAAGGGAGTGTCTCACCATGGGCCCCACAGCAAAACTTTTTAAGGCTGGCCCTTCACCTGAAAGCAAGAAAGGCGAAATCTTCCAAACTGACAGACATATTACACAGATAACAACCACTTGTCTGGCCTACAAAGGTGACTTCAGCTGCAGTACTGACAGCACCACATGTGATGAAAGGTGTCTTTATATGTACTTTTCAAGTTCCCTGGCCCCAAAACATTGGAAGTAAGCACTACATGAAACTTAGGAAGCAGACTAGCTACATAAAAGCTCACTGTTGTTACACAGCAAGACTGCCTTATCTTAGGAAAGCTTAATATGACTTAAGGTACAGCAAAATTATACCACAATCGTGTACCCTTCTGTGCAGATGACAGACCAAGGTAAAAAAGCCAGCAGATCAAGATACAAACACAGACAATTACTAACTTATCATTGTCCAAGAGCTGCCACAAAATTAACAACATCCACACTTCAAATGCTGCAATACACTCTGATTTCAGCTGATCATTAGAAGCAGCTCTAATGCACAACACATTATCTAATAATCTCAGTACACTGAACTAGCCTGCCTCAGGAAGATCAGACTGCAAATACTATCTTCTCCCTCTATTAATTTTACCCATTGGTAAAAAGTTAAATACTTTTAACTTCTTGAGATTCTGAGGACACTTTAAAAGCCCTCAGAATATGTGAAAAATTAACAAGAAAAAAAGAAAATATTCGACAAACAGGTAGTAAAAACAAATGCAAATGAAACAAGATTATATTTAAATTCTTACTCAATTGGAAAAAAAGGGAAACAACATCAGAAAAAACTGAAATCTGCTTCTTTTTAATAGAGAATGGGCTATATGAGGCAACAGGATGAGTGATGCAACTGGAATGACATGGCTGACTATGCTATGCCCTATCTTCAAGCTTTGCATAATATTTTTGTTTCTTTCCAGATTTTTTTCGTATTTTAACCCTTTGCTTGGAACTATTAATATTTTAGACATTACTAAAACATGTTTAACTTAAGTGGCATCTACTGTAAATATTATCAAAGATGCTGTAATTAACATAGCTATGCTGTTTTAAAGTATACCAAGTTCAGTGAAAACTGCTGCCCTATTCAACATTTGCGTTAAGAGTTATTCCTACATCTGAAAAACTGAAATAAAAAGCTTAAGAAATATTGGTGTCAAAAGTCAAAGGAAATCAGCATCTCTGCTTTATGCTTCATGAAGTGTGAATGAACTTGAGGTACCTCAATAATGGCAGAAAGCTAGATAGGAAAGGAGTAGTTTGAAGTTCATTAATCAACTTCAAATGGAAAGACTAATGACTTCTACAGCCATCATCTGAACTGTAACATTTGTGTACCACTGCAAAATTACTATGTTCAATCTATACCCTCCAACAATAGGTCTGCAAGAAAAGGGCTTACATGAAAGACTTCTGAAGGTTTGACTCATTAGTTTATATAAACTGAATGCTTTGAAAGAAACTCCAGTATTAGTTGTTTCCAAGTGGAATATCCCGGTTTTATGCCAACATCTCCATCCGACAGTTTTTAGCAGAGCACCATTAGTTGTTAGGCAAACTATGCGGATACCTTTTATTTCCAAAGCGTATTCTGGGAACAGAGGTGATTAAACTCTGTTGCACCAGCTACTACTAAAAGGTAGAAGCAATAATACCCTCCAAACTCCAGGGGTGTCTTTAAAATATGCTGCAAAATACCCTAGCAACAGCACTCATGAAGATATCACTGACACATATATTTAGGTGGACATATATTTGACAAATTTGTCAGAAGTATAATCTGCTAGAGGCAGCTGTTTCACCAGGAATCAATCTTTGTTGCCTAACAGTCAGTTATGTTACAACTGTAGTACTGGGTACTACAATCTTTCTAACCATTGCTAGTAATAAAATTAATTTTTGGTAGATATTTTCTTCCTCCCACACACTTTTAACACCAGAAAGATCCATTTTATAAAAGACAGAAGAATAAGACATACCAGAAGCAACAACAACACTGTAATTATCCTGAAATCCATTTTCTGCTTTAACTTTTTCTTTCTCTTCATAGTTCTTTTTTTCTTTATCTTCCTTCTGTTCATTAATTAGCTTAGCTGTAATACTGGGTGTATCTATATGAGGATGGAGGAGACAAGGACAAAAAAAGAGAGGAAAGAAAAGCATTTCAAGATACTGAGTTGATTTTATTAGTTTCTAAGCTGCTAACAAGGGTATTCTCAACTACTGTAGTGTCTCAGAGTTCCTATAGTCTTGTCAATACCTATGAATTAAGGTATTTTAGTAATTCAGCCCTTCTTCCCCCTAAACTCTGTCCTCTGGCAATTTAAATCTGTAACAGTTCAAAACCATTACTTGATGAGTCAAGTGTTTTCACATTAAAAAACCCACTAAACCACTGCAAGGAACCAAAAATGAGATTAGGCAAAAAAATCCCTATCCAAACCCAAACCCAATGAACCAAAAACCCCACAAAAAATCTTGACAGCAAAAAAGTCGAACAAAAAAAGAAATTTCAAAACTTTTTTTAAGGACAGCTGCTGACTTTTTTAGCTAGGCTCTGGTATTTGGGTATGGGTATCTCTTGCTACATACTGATCCAATTTTAGAACTGGTAAATTCTCTTCCTTTGAAATTGGAAGATGCCTAAAGTACATTACACAACCAAATCTTGAGTTGTTTGCTTAAGAGAACATTAGATTACTACATTTTGGTTCAATCATTAGTGCAGATCACAACAATCAGTAAGTTATTAAATCTGATCTAATTTATTAAATCACCGATGATTGGTGACAGTGGACAATTTCATAGCGTGTATGATACAACACTGGCACCAAAATGGCCAAGTAATTCTCTAATTGCTTCTGAGTAGTAACTTGTTTCCAGATAGCCACAGCAGCTTTAGGGTATAACCAGACTCAAGATGTGGAAATACCATCCAGCTACCTTTAACTGCGTGTCAGCAGAGCACTGGTGAGGTGCTGAAAGGGACGTGATTTGGCTGCTTGGAAATATATTATGATTTGTGCCTGAAGACTTTAGTTATGTCTGTGTTAGACAGCAGTGGAGACTAAAAAAATATACAGAGTGTGAAACTGCTGCCACTTAGGACTCGACATTCACACACATACACTCTTTCTATGCATAGATCCGTGTGTAGATATACAAATACATGGGTGTGTATATACGTACACACACAAATCTATCTATAAGACTGTGTATGTTTTTGGCTTTTAAAATTTTTTTCATCATCATTACTACCACTATTATTATTATTAAATAATTTTTGTTGTTGAGTTGCTAGAGTTGCTCTAGTTTTGTCCCATGGATTCAATGTCCACTTACTGCAGCAGAATTTAAAGGGCATTAATAAAATTATTAAAGAAGGTTAAGCAATGGTATTTTAACTACTCAGGTGATACCCAGATTTGTGGCTCTGTTTTCCTGACCCAAGCAGTAACTGAAGACAAAGGTGCATGAAATACAAAACAACTAGTATTCATCCAGGCAATCCTATCTGCTGTATACTGCACATTTTCTTCCTATGGTGATGGTATGCAAGCAGCATCTATCGTTTTAGGACCTCTTTCTCCCCCTCTTTTTTTTTAAAGCTGGAAAAAAAGTATGGAATTGATATGGTTCTTGTGATTTATTTATGCAGAAAGTATGAAATGCTTAATTTGAGACATTAATAGTAGTTAAGAAAAAAGAACCCAAGTGACAGATTCTGACACAGGATCTTCATGACTTCCTATTGCTGTAGTGGTGACAGCCTTTTCTTTCATTCCCACCCCAGTCCACCCCTTCTCTCTCTCACCCCAAACACACAGCTTGCTCCTTTTATACTCAAGCCTTTTTCACTCACAAGCCTTTTTCATGGTGCTAACCACGGACTTCATGGAATCCCATACAAAACCACAAAGCCAAGGCATAACAATGGTACAGCAAACCCTAAAGCTATGGTGCCCTACAAAGTCAGCACTTGACCATTTTCAATTACAGACATTAGTTTACCACACCATCACATTCTCCTCTCCAGTCCTTACTCGGACTGGCTGTCAAGCTGACAGCAATACACCACTAAGGCAGCTGCCCGGTACAGTTTGTGTCACTGCCCAACAACTGACCCCTAACTCCTATGAAGTGACCATTTCACCCATTACAGTAATGAGATCCTTGTGCAGTTTCTGGTCAGAAAAACCTTAGTCACATTTCACACATGACTCTCTGGACAGTAAATAAACACAGAATTCTATCAGAAAGAGTAAACTAATGCTTGATAAACAGGATACAAGCATTTAGCTAGGAATGGATATTTTTCTGTTAAAATTCTAAAACACATCTTGCCCTACCTAGTATTCTACCAAATAACATTTTAGTACTCCTATCAGCTTGTTAGGTAACATTTATTGCCCCAACAAATTTGTTAGCAATTTCAATGTAAAGATTTTCCACAGATATAAAAAAGCAATAGTCGCTTTTAACTCCATGAAGACCTGTGTCATAAATTAAAAGTTGATCTACACTGAGTTCCAAAAAGGTACACATTCAAGTAAACCTACATATATAGGAGCATACATACTTAGCCAGCTGAAAGTGCAACTAAGTGCACGCCCATCAGTGCACATCTCCCATACGGCAAAAACATAATTGCTCTAATGACGTTCGACTTTTCTTTGGTATTATTGAGTACCACATCTTAAGAATAAAGAGGAAGTCCTGGATTCTTTTTTTTAACTAGACATGCAGGAAACTGATTTTTCATTTAACATGTTCAAACAAATTTTGCTCTATTTATTACTAGAGGAGAATTGACTTGCATCTTGCCTGGTTTTACCTAGAGAGCTCTGGCATGGACGTGACATTTTCAGTATGAATTCTGCTCTTTAACTAAATTTAAAAAAATTATTAACCCTAATCTTTAACATACAGTTCTGTTTCCTGAAGTATTAAATAAACACTAAAATGAAAGGTGGGATTAATTTGAAGGTTAAGATGTCTACCATTCAGGCGTCAAAATCCATATTATGGTCTGTGAAAGCCTGACCAACAGAGCTCCCTACAGAGAGGTTCATCTCTCAGTGTATATTTCAGTACTTTCAGTAGTATAACTGAAAGTACTGAAATTTAAAAAAACAAACAAATAAATTAATGCCTTAACATTATACCCTCACTGTGCACAATTTTAAAATTAATATCTAAAAGTAAATGACACTTTTCATTTTCCATTTAGTAAGCAAATGCAAATATTTATATAGTAGACAAATGTATAACCACAGAAATCAGATGACGCTTTTATCGAGGTCCTTTTCACAGGACATACATCTTCACCTTGAGATGTATCACTAAGTTCCAGCATATTTAACTGACAAAATTTGGGGAAATTTAATGAATGGATGAAAGATAGTGTGTTTTAAAGACTGATATTAGCAATATCATTTGTATGGTCAAACAAACAATAAAAGATTTTTTTTAAACTGTATTTTTTAAAAAAGCAAATAAACACCATGAACTATTGCAAACTTGCCTGACACACGATCAAGAACCTCTGCCAGAGTTGTTGAGACAGGCAAGTGAAGAGTACGAAATTTGTGTCCAGCTCCATACATTGGATGTTGAATTACATGACTAGTAGCATTAATTCTACCTTTGTAAAGCTGAAAGGGAAAAACAGTGAACATTAACTGAGATTTAACACTGAGAAATAACTTAAATTACTATGTTCTTATAAAGCCACGTCAGCTAGATAAACCTCAATTCTTAGTGTGCTAAAAAAGAAAACTGACATATCCTTCAACTTTGGAGGTACACAGTAAAAATGCATCAAATTAGGACATGCTTAGTTTTTTAACTCAAAATAATTTGCTTTGATAGCCTACAATACTTTTAGGACTAGAAACAGTATGATATCATCTTTGCTTTAAAAAAACAATTATTTTACATAGCTGTAATATGAGAGAAAAATTGCATGCCTGAGACTTGCATTTATTTAGGAAAAGAAAACTTAACTCTGACATTAAATATCAAAATATAACAATATACTTTGAGTAGAGAAAGATGATGTTCCTGTGTTCCTCCAACTTGAGGAGGAAGTTTATTCTAGACTTAATGTCTACTTTTTGTTATTGCGACAGGTAACTAAGTCACTATTTTAGTGACCTAGTCTAGTCACTGAATTAGTTAAAACACTGCAAATATTTTAACATAAGGTATTTTAGACAGCCCTGAAGACCTGTTTATTAATATGCACTTACAGGACCAATTTATTGTTGTGCAATGCAATCAGAAAAATTTGTATTTGCTGACAATCAGAACTGAGCTTCTGAAAAACAGTTCTGGTAAGAACTTTTAAGACAAAAATGGGGAACAAATCTTTCAAAGGTTATGCTGTTGGATACTCTAGAAGTATATCCTGAATGTCCACATTATTTTTAAGGTTTCTCTTTGCTTGTTATAGGAGGAATCATCTCAGTAAGAACACAATTCCCAGTGTTTTTAATAGAGGAAACTGAATTATGACAACTTCAAGACTTTTTTCTGCTTCTACATATCTAGTAACAGCTTTCTGTAAAAATCTGTAAAACAATTAACAGAAAATTGATGCTAACTTCACATTATCAATGGACCTGTGAACAATTACTCAACCAAGTTAAAACATTTAAATGCTTATGCTAAAACTGAATTTGAGCCTCCTTCTCCATTTTATACAATCTGATCCAGTTTCCCTCTCACATCTCTCCTGTACTGCTTTAATTCTGAGATGCAGAAACCAAAGCAGCAAAAACTTTTTTCTGGATAGGTGTATCAGATCTTTTAAAGAAACTTGTGGTTTCACTCTATTTTTTTAGTCACAGCCTCCAACAGAGACCACTTTAGGCATCAGCTGTAATTCTGTTCCAGTGAAGCATGTGGAACCATAAAGCAAACATCTGCTTCATAAATTAATTCACATATTTGTCTATCAATTTATTCATGGCATTTTGGCTAACTGCTGAAGGATATTTGCCAATTTTGACTATGACTGATCCTTAATGAAACTGCTAAGGACTACTGGACAGATATTGTACCTATATTTATTGCTGGTGTGTAAGGGTACTATTAAAAAGCCTTCTGTAAGATAAATTTCAGTTGTCAGACCCTTCAGAAGCAGTATATTTCCAACAAATATTTTGTGTTATCATGACACAGTGCCTTGAATTTTCTTCTAAAATGATGAGCTACAATTCAATAGCATTTTCCTTTCCAAAATTCCATAATGTGGACATTAGAAAAAAGCTGCTGTCTAACATTTAAAAGTTGAATATACTCAGACTTAAGATTTAAAGGCTAAATTTATTCCATGTTTACCATACGGTATCAAAAACTCTTACTGGACAAGGTGACTGAAGAAACAAAGTTACTTTCTCATCCTCTAGCATCAGCTGCAAAAAAAGCCTCCTAATAAATCCTGAAATATTTCCAGAGGTTGGGAGGTTCCCACGCTGAGGAGAGGACTGGAACAATTCACAGAGAACCTGAGAATGGAAAATGATATCAGATTTAAAATATTTCTATATTTAGGTCTTTAAAATACAGCTCTACACAGACACAGTAGACAGTGCCCAAGATCCACTTCCAATTATCACACAAACCAGCTCAGAAATGAGCACCACTGAAGAAAATACCTGCAGCAAATAAGGCCCTTAATATAAAAGTTTGAAACGCTGACTATAGCATCAAAGTAATTGTAAACACGTAGATTTCTCAAAAGGATAAAGAGCTGAAAATAAAGTAGTTATAAAAACTGCTTTTGAATCCCTAAAGCAAACATTTCCCACGGCATAATGCACTATTACTCCCAGCCATTAACAGAGAACTGACTCAATTTTTTACTGAAGTCTACTCCTTCCTAGAGCATCATCACTTTTAATGCTGAAAAACCATTTTTTCATTATGCTTGTATTCAGCTAGGTCTGCAAGGTTAATGACTGTGACAAAGATAGCTGAATCTGCTCTAGAATGCCCAATGCAAAGCCATATTCTGCAATACCCTGCATTTCCTTGGACACAGGCTGCACAAGCAAACTTCCCAGGAAATCTCTTTAGGTTACTAATACTAAATATGTGCATGAAGCCTGCTGTTCATATTCCATTTCACAAAAGTTTATCCCTATCCAATTAAACAGTCTCTTGGAGTTCAGTCTAAAGTTTATTTCTCTAAACCAAGAGGAATACAAATCTATACACAGGGCTGGACAGCCATGCCAAAACATTTTTATATGTTCCAGACTCAGACCAACAAGCTAACAATTGTAGTGTAAAATTTTTCCAGTCAATGACAGCTTACAAAACCCCAAGTTATTATAAAGAAAGGTAAAAAACATAGAAAGTTTTCAAACTTAGCTATGGCTATTAAATTAAAACATTATTATTTTTCCTCTCTCACCTGTGCCATAAGTCTCTGGTTATTAGGATGGCAAGAGATGCACTGTAGGAAGAAAGCAACAGTCGCATTTTCAATTGCAGTCCGCTGCTGAGTGGTCAATCCTGTGGTTACAGTCGAAGAAAGCAAGCTGGATCTTGCACTGGTCTGTTGTGCCGTCATATTGTGTCCTCCAGAGGTAGCACCAGAATGGCACAACAGGAATAAAAGTGCTGTCCACAATGGATTGACTTCAGAGCCACCCAACCAATCCTTCATCATGTGGCTGTTGCCAACTTCTGTCAGAAACCTGAGAACAGGAGCGACCAGGTCTGCCGTGATGGGCATTTTATTAAAGTGCTGTGGAACGTGGTGCCTCCTGAGCCTGTCCTGGGTGATATCCATTGATTGTGCAGTGCAGTCAGAGCTGGAAGTATGGTTAAAGCAAAAACTAGCAAGACTTCTTACAAGCAGTGAAGGCAAACCTGAGTCCAGTAACTGCTTGATAGCTTCAGGAGACTGAGATGAGGCAGCAAGAGTAGCCAGGTGAGACTCTGTTAGTGCAAGAGGGGCTTGTGCATTTTTAGAGTCATCTGTCAAAGATGAACTAAGGTCCTGCTTTTTGCTGTCATCGGTCATAGACAGTCTGTGCTGACACTGCATTGGAGGAGGAGTGATACCCATCCATCCCATCAGTAAGGAAAAATAATTTGGGTGAATGTGGCACATGGAACAAAGCAAACTATCAACAGCTTTCTTCAAAACCATGTTGCAGGGAAGGGACATGGACCAGTTAAAGAGTGACCTGTAGAAGACAGAAAAATCGTATCAATACATAATTTGCCAGTAATTTTCCCCTTTTTTATCATTGGTTCATACAACATTTTAGCACTTTAATGATTTACTTTTATAGAAGCTGCTGTGAAATGCTCCATGCTGGACTTGGAAGCTTTGTTTGGATCACAGTTCAGCAGGACGCTGATTACCCACAAGGCATTTCTCAACTGTATGCTAAAATTCCTTTCACCATACTGTATTTTAAATAGATATAAACCAGGTGCACACAAGAACCAGATTTTAGTCTTTTGACAGTTGTCATACATCTTGTCCATTTTTAACCACCTGCAACCTCTTTGTGCTGTCAATTCTCCAGGCTGCAGCTATGAGGGTCACATACGTGTGTGCAACAGAGGCTCATTTACATGAAGGTCTTAATTCTTTGTAAGAACTGAAAGTACTTTAACATGTTTCAAAATTTCCCTTATTAGGCATTTTCCTAAAGATGCTGCAAAAAAATGAAAGCAGCAACAACCTTATTGGCTGAACAACACACCCTTGCTACCCTTACTTGACCTAAACCTAGGACATAAGTTAACAACAGAATTATTTCTCAGTGATTCTAAAATCCCACCTACCTTTGACCTCACATCCAAGTACTATCTGCCTGAATGCTAATCCAAATCATACGAGTGCAGAAGCTAATTTAGCTCCTGTTATTCAGCTTAAATTTCAAAAGGGGTACTTGTAAAGTAAAATGATAATTTCTTCACACAGAGCTGTTCAGAGTATATTAAGTACTTTAAAAAAACCCCAGTTTTCTAAACTGCATTCACAATACCTTGACATCACAGGTGTTACATTATCTTAACATTTACATACAGAGGTGAACATGCACTTCATGCCATTCAATGCTAGGTTTTTAAATTAAATTTGGATGTATTATCATATATTGCATTCCCATTTGAAGACAAGCGTTGTTTTCCCCTCTTCTGGTTAGAAATGTTATTCTATGTTTAGTCTAAGAGCACTTTAGGAACTCAAGGAACTCTCTGGGTCTAATCAAAAGTTGGATTTATCACCAGTCAAAAGAATGGTCAATAAAACCCTTCCCTAACACAAAACTCATCTCAGTGGCTAAATGATCTATAACTCTGGAAAGACAGTCACAATTTCCAAAAGCCCACGTATAATAAAGCTACACACTTAACTCTTCTCCAACTATATATTAACACAATCCAAATGGCAAAATCTTCTGGATGAGTTCATGCTCTATGAAAAATAAGGGTTTTTTCTAAATACATAATTAAAAATAGCTAAGGGATTAGCGTCCACTGGCCAAAGCAAAAATACTGAAATGGAAAATGGGGATGATGGGAAAATATTTCCAAGAAAAAAGTGATTTATCACATGAAGGAGAAACTTGGAGCTATAGCTAGAATCTATCACAATATTTCAAAAGTTACAATATTAAAGATGATGAATACACATGAAAAGTTATTTTTATTAGAAAAGTTATTTACCCATATAACTGACAAAAAAGCTTTTATGTTTATTACAGAATATACTTTATAATTTGCTCCAGATGGTGGCTCATATGAGTGATAGTTTTATATCTGGCAGGAGGTAGGGGAACAGGGCTATATCATAACTTGCATACTCAAACTAGGTTCAAACTATCATTTTTCCCTGTGATGAAAACAACACACTATTCTCCAAAAGACAGGAACTCAGCTGTGAAATCCACATTTATATAAATCTAAAAAGCCCATTTTTATTAGACCTTTTCCTTTACAAATGTTCAAATGTATCCTGAAAATGAATTTATGTTAAAGTCTATTGCTAAAAGGACTAATTGACATGCAATTTAAAATCCTTAAACTGATTCCCAAGATGAACAAGCTCATTTTGAATTAAAAATTATCTACGTCACACTATGACTGAAATGTCTTTGGAAATTGTCTTGCTTGAAGTCATGTTGCACATATGTAAGAGTTCCACATGCTTGTACCCATAACTATAACTTATATGGTTACAACTTACACTTGATGGTGTTTGAATGTTTGACTATGCCTAAAGGACATTGGTTGTAGAAAAATACAAAAGTTTCCTAAGAGTAACAACAAAATCATATGCAAAGATCCCTTCATTAACTGCATGTAAAGTACAACTCAAAGATGCCTGGACTAATCTTAGATACAGTAGTTTACCCGCCATTTTTCTATAAAACATGTGAACCAATGTTATGTGGCTTTCTTGTTTTGTTTTGTTTAAACAGAAGAGATGGTTAAGCAACATAAATTACAAATATTAGATCATGTATTTTCATTTTGGGAGTCACTAAGAGTATACATTTGGTGTTTAGGATGAACTTCTTTTTAGAATGCATCAAAATGAAGCAAGTTCATACTTTAAGATTCAATCCAGATTTTGTGCCTTCATTTCTTTCAGATCATACTGCCCAGAAGAGAAGTGAAAACTCCAAGAAAACATCTCCCCCTTCCTACCTCTCAGCTATCTGTTATAGATACTGGATACTGTGACCAATAAGATAATATTTCTATTAGAGCATCCTAAAGAAAATCCCTTATATGTACTGTGAAAATTACTGCAAACAATTTCAACAAGAATAGTCCATTAAAAGACCTGATGAACAAAACCATGAACCACCTTACCTTTCACATATATGCAAGCATATACATGGATTTGCTGTTTCATTTCAGATTTTTGGGTCTTTAAACACAATTATACCCGGAATATGGGAAGTGCAGCTTTGAGTTTAGAACTACAAAACTACCTGTTTGGATATCTTTAGGTATCCATTCTATCAATTAGCTCTAGGCATATCATTTTCCATTACTATTTCACAGTAAGTGCCCTTCAAGTTGCATTACATCCGTGAACAAAACAATTTAATTATAAAAACAATGTGGGGCAAAACTTTGCTTTACTTACTCAAAGAGCTCCCTGTCCAGCAATGCTGGCAAATTGTATTCAACCAGCAACTCGTAACTATGCCACAGAATTGCTGCCACACAATGCAAGTGGGAAGGGGATGGCATCAAAAGCCCATACTCTCTGGTTGAGCTATTGGGACAAATGTAGCTGACCCGGCCACTTTTTTTCATAGCTGCAACTCTTGCAGAATCACTGACCCATTTCAGCAATGCCTGAATTCTGGAAGACAAGAGGATGTTGTACATTATAAACGAGCAAAGACACACTCAGAATCAAATTAGCTTGCTGGTTTTTTGTAATCCAATTTACACATTTATCTCTTTCTTTGAAGTAAAGTTCAAGCTCTTTTTTCTCAAGACTTAGATTAGGGCAAAAATTAATTAAAAAATTTTATCTTGGACAGCCAAATGTGAACCTTCTACAGAAAAAGAAAATAGAGCAGGTATCTGAGTTCTGACTATTTGGCAGAAAAGTTGAAAACCAAAGTTTTGTCACATTTCTAAGAGCAGAAGAAGAGGGACAGCATGCCCTGGAAAGGACTCAAAGAGCTACGACAGAAAGCTGGGAGAACTTTTTCAGATGTCTGCACTTCCATGCTTCCTCATAATAATCAGATTTCAAAAATGTTTGGTTTTGTGAACTAATATCAAGCCACTGTTTAACAGGTTATTTTTTTTATATGCTTCCAATATGACAACCCAAATAACATTACCTATCTTTTGTTCCAGGGTCTTGAGTTGTTCCAAGCTGATAAAGAATGTCTATTGTGGAGTCAGAAGAGAGACCATTTAATCTTCCAAACAGTAAAGGGCTATTCAGATCTTGCCGCATTCAAAAAAAAAAGGGGAGGGGAAATAATAGAAGTACTTACATACGTATTTTTTAAGTGTACTAATGACATTATTACAGAATTGCAATATTAACATTGAATTAAGTCTTCTCATTAACATAAGGATGATATTCCTATACACAGCACTGTCTCAAAACTGTGCATTTTGTATGTCCAATGTTCAGTCTTAATAAGAAAAGCAAAGCCATTACAACATTCATCAGATATAGGACTCAGAGGTTTACCTAGTAGGGCTTTTTCAACATACTCCAAAAAGACATGACCAATTCCAACAGTGCTGTCAAACCCCTTGCTTCACAGAAGCAAATAGTTTTTTCAAAAAAAAGCTTATTTATCTCCAATTTCCATCAGTGGGATTACAGCTGATGATTTCCACAGATTATTTCCTATTCAGCTTCTCCTCACTGTGGTCAACCTCTGCACTGCCAGAAAGTACTCTCCTATCTAACAACATTCCAGCAAAACAGAGCAGTCTACGCCGGAACACTAACCCATGGCAAAAGAAGTCATGGACGCCATTTTAAAAAGAGTGCTTTCTGTTAGCAGCCTCAAAACAGGAACAACTGAATTTGTTTTCTTTCATTTAGAAGATACAAAACAGCAAAGTGGTATGAAACCATAAATACAAAACCCCCAGTACATTAACAGAACAGCTTCTGCAAAATTTCACTGAGACATCGAATATGGCTTTATCTTCATTATGTACCTCCACACATAAATATTTTCAATGCTTAGTGTTATTCAGAATTTATACCATCGACAGACTACTGCTGCCCAAATTCTGCTGCATTAGTTTTCCTTAGCAGTACTTGTGCAGTACTCTTTATTGTAAAACATCTGGACACAGTATCTAAAGTAAGAGGCATTTAGGATACACTCTGCATCCTATTCTGTCTTCAAAACACCCATCTATGAAAAACCAAACAACCCTGGTTGCACTGCTTTACTGTGGTAGGACTACCCACATACAAAGACTGTGATACTTACATGCCCAACAAAGCACAATGGCAAGTTCTGGCAACCCAGGTTCAGAATCAGAAAGCAACATGTAAATATATTGTATTTGTACTTTTATATAAGCAGTGTTTTTAAGCAACAACTGAAAAGAAATACGCTACACTCACCTGCAGGATCACTCCCTGATGCTGAGCAGTTTCTTAGAAGAATGTCAATCAATTTTAGGCCAATTCTGGTGGACTGAAGTCCAATTTTCACAAGCACAGCCTCGATGTTTGGAGAATGCATCCCACAGTAAGGGGACATTAGTAAAGCAGCACATGTCTGCAACAGATTAGCAGTGGGTGCTGCAGCACTAGCCATCATTCCTTCCAAATCACTTATGTGAGTGAGGCAGTGGTGCAATAATCTCAACCAGCCAATACTGAAAAGAAGAACAGAAAAATGAGCTAATGTATTATTTCATTATAATACTTCTTATCTGTAGCACAACTACCTGTATTAGATTAAAGGACAAGTACTGCAGAAAACTTCTCTGACATGCCGAAACCTCATCTGAGCAAAACAAATGACTGAATTTAAGACCATGATGAAATATACATTAGTAATGACGTTGCCATCATTGGATTAAGGTTGTAACAAAGGCAGGGTCTGTGGGCAGAAAGAGTTAAGAGCCTACAAGTATTATTACTGAAGTTTTTCAAGATTTCTCGATTCACTTACATATTTCTTCCGACAGGAAGAAATCCTTCCCCATTGAGGTGTTTATATATGGGGATGGGTGTGAGGCGGGTTTGGGTTTTATTGATTGTTGATTTTTTTTCTTCTTTGCTGTGTTTTATTTGCTTGTGTGTTGTTTTTTTTACATCAAAAGGAGTGAAGGTGCAACAGTAGCTGGCATTAAAATTATACGCCTGCACAAACTTTCCTGACATCACAAACTTTTAGGATCATACACATTTACAGTAAACTATAGTGAACCTTAGGGAAGGTTTAAAATGCATATAGAAAAAGCACAGAAATTAAAAATGTGTTAGCTACTACATTTCTCTCATGTCTCTCATTCTTTGACAAAATCATCCAGAAGTTTTTTTCGTAACAAATCCTGACAAATAAACCTATTGTAATTAAACCAATTTGGAAACACATCAGTTAGATTTGATTTATAAAATACACCACAATACTATTTAAACTAGCATCATGAACAAGATGGCAACCTCAGCTGTTTGTGAAACAAATGGCATCTTTCACTGACAAGTTCTAAACTAGCACAATTACCTTTGCCACAGTTTAAAAAAATGCAAACTTTATTATAGATCTTAAATTAGGCTTACAATTTTATTTTAAGAATCATTTACTACTGAATCAATTGGATTCATCAATTACAAGAGAGCGAGTTCTCTGTTATGTCTAAAACAAAATTTATGCAAGCTTATTGAATGTTTCACATTACTATCATTGTTTTTATTGAGATACAATATTATAGCTGAAAGCTACAATAAAACATTTCAACAAATGAGGAACATACACACACCTTTCTTTAGATACTGATTATTTTTGTGTGACTTCATTATAAACCTTTTCTGAAGTAAAAATATTGTATAATTTGGCTATAATAATTTTATTCACTGATATTTAAGAGCAAAGACCAATTTCAGTTATACAGCTTTTAATAAATATACACAGAGTATTTATGTTCTCTGAATTGATTTACGCTCTTAAAATTTTTCCCTGCAAAAGAAAGGTTTTTAAAACTTTCCCATGCTCTCTCCAAATTTATAAACGTTAAGGTTCAAAGACAAAATATTTAAAATTAGTAAGCTTTTACAATTTAGTAAGCTAAACTTAAAAACAAGGAAATCTCAAAAATCCATCCAGTAAATTAAATTCAATGTTGGAAAACTTCGACACTTTAAAAAAAATCCTTATGTGTTCATTTATTTTTATTTTTAAAATGAGTAAGAAAGTCAAAATGCCACCCAACCAAATAAACGCTTTTGAAAATAAATCTTGCTGATATGTCAGAATGATAACAACATTCAGCTCCTATTTCTGTAATGTTTGCAAACAGCAATATTAGATATGACTTCCACAAAACATTCCATTGTTTTATTTCTACTCCTGCTCCTATACTTATGTAACTCCATTGACTTCTGTAAGCATAAGAAGTATTTTGGCACTCCATTTTTTTTGACAACCGCCATTAAAAACACAAAATGCAACTCTAAATGCTTTCCTATGTTTCGTATTCTCTCGCCATTGCAGGGACAAAACATTCCCTTTCACATTTGCAGAACAAGCGTGCTACTAAAGAAGTAAGAAGTACTGCGTATATTTCCCTTCATATTGGAATAAAAAAAGAGGAAGAGTTTGCTACTGAAGGATCTGACTCAGAGAAGAAAACGCCATAAAAAAACCGAAGCGTAAACCATGAACTGGCACAAACTGTCCCCTGACACTGGAGCCTTACCTGGTTTTGGAGACCTGGTCCTCAGAGGGCAGGAAGGGATTATTGACGGTGGCAGAGGAGGTGTTTCCAAAGGCAGTGAGGCCCAACAGTTTGATCTGAGACAGGCCCAGGGTACTGGCATCCCGAGGACGATGGAGACGAAGGCAGACAGCTGAGGCAACTTCTGCTTTTACCAGCTGGATTTTTATATAGGTGAGACCACTCGTGATAACAGGAGTTGACAATGGTAACATATTGACACCATCCGCGCTTATTTCAACAGATACTGATGAAGGGCAAGCTACAGAGTAAGAAAAGAAGGTTTTACACTATTTTAAAATCTGTACCAGTTTGTCGTCTTCATGGGTACATGGTTAACACTTAAAATTCAGAGAACAAAATGCCTGAAATGATCTCAGGCAGACACTACTACAGAACAGCAGCTGGAGAACTTGACCTGGGAGACGGTAGATGTTAAAAAGCACAAGCACTTTGATACATGGTATATACGGTTTATTGCAAAGACTTCAGATGAAGCAAAGTCCTGTCACTGAAAACACCGTTTCCTTATCAGGGCTACAACAATAAGAGCTTTTTCCTTCCTACCATAAAATCTCATGCTTTTTCCTAACTACCATACAAAAGCATTTTGCCTGACGACTCTTGACCAATATCCCTTTCCCACTGGGCAAAGTTTTTTGACACGTTTAACATGAATGCCACATGACATCTACTAGACTAGAAAACAAGCAGAGGAAGGGCTTTCCATTCCCAAGGAAAGCAGAATTTGCAAGCTTTTCAAATTTATTTTACAGGCATCATTCAAACAACCTCCCAGCTTTAGTTCCTCTGATTGTACTCCTTGTATCCCAACCTTCAAATTTTTGTACTGGCATCATCAGTGAATCTACTTACTTGCCAGAGAGGCCAGGTGAGGCTGGATGTGGATCTCCTTGAGCAGCACAGCTGCAGGAAGGTGAATCGTGAGGTCACACCAAGCTTCCTCAGGTAAAAATATGTATGACCACGCAGCAGAGCGAGCCCGTCTGTGGGGAGGAGTAGCCTGCAGCAGCACTTCAGCAGGCTGGGCAGTGGGACTGCTTGAGGTGATTGAACCTTCAAAAACAGCATCATTAACATTGATTATTCATGTTTATTAATACAACCTGCATTAATTTACAACCTGAACTGTGGAAAACACCTTTTCTCTCTCATCTCTTTTGCTTTATCAATAATATCCCATGTTTAATGCTCACTGCCCAGTTTTTTTTCTTTTACTTTGAGACTGTTTTAAATAGGCAATTTACATATCCATATGCATATGTATGTCCTTGAAATTTACTAGGGGACAATTACTACCAAAATTCTAAACCTACTCTCAAGAGTACATGACAAAAACCAACCAAATAGAAAGGTGTAGGTTGAACAGCATGCTTAGAACTTGAACTCAGTTAATTCACAGTTAACACACTTTAAATACTAAAATAACATAAATTACTTTAAAACCAACTTCTGCAAACCCTTTTTTCTTCAAAAAGATTTCACATGAAAACCCTTTTCTAAAAAAGACACCAGCATTAAAAAAAAACCAACTGGCCACAGCCACTGCTTCTTTTTGTACTCCTAGCATAAGTCAAAAATGAAGAAGGAAAATGTAGGCTGTCTTCTTTAGCAAGTTATAGGGCATAGCAAGACCAGATTTGAGCTGTTCCAAACTACGGGTACTTGGGGTGTAGTCTAGCAGCAGCTGGACATTAATTCCCGGACATATTTTGATAAACTTTCATCCCAAAATGAATTAAGCTCATCTCACAGAGTAACTATTGTAATAAGTTTGCCGAGGCTCCATTATTCTCATGCGGGAAAAGCCAGTTCTTTATTATCACAATTCATTTTATACAGTTTTTACAGACTTTGCATGCAACTTTAATTGGTTAATAGCTTTTTTGCCAATTACTCTATTGGTCAGTAAAAGGTATTCTACTTGTCCATCAAATCTCCCTATTCCTGGATTGTTTATGTATTTTCTTTACTGATTCTCATGGGACAAATCTCTACTTATTGCAGGTGCATTTGTTTTTCAACCCCGGAATAAGCTGTTAGGTTAACGAGTTTTCACACCAAGATTGTTTTTGCATGGGAACTTGCAAATTACTTAGAAGAAGCGACAAGCTAACTTTGGCAATTTAGTAGAGCAGGCCTGATTTTATGAGGCCTTCTTTTAATAATTCTTTTACCTGTCACGATAAATAATCACATGATGAGAATCAGAATATACTACAGAGACTACTAAATGATGGGAATTAGAATGTACTAAGTGAGGGCAATGAAGGTTTATTTCAAAAGCACACTCCTGACTGAAATACTAAGAGACATGCCCTCGTGGCAGAACATCAAGAACTGCAGCACTTTGTAAGCTGGAAGATAAGGAAGGCAAGAACCTAACACCCCACATACTTAGGACTTTTCTTATTTAAAGTAATAAAGAATGAACACATCCAGGATTCCTAAATTTACCATTCAGAAATCTGTGAAGAGCAAAGTAGATTTCCAGAGGCCCCTATTCTACCAAATAAACCTCTTTTTATTGTCTTTTGTAATGCCATTATTTTTGACACTCTTAAATTTGAATCACAGGAGTGAATGGATTCCTTTCTCACTCAATAATGCCTCCTGAAATTTTAAAATGAATCTCCTCTTGTCAGTGAGATAAAATGTATGAACACATTCAAGGGCTGCACCAGGCTAGGGAGCAGCAACAGAAAACAAAGACACTAGTAGCGAAAAGGAAAGCCTTTGTAAGATATTACAGCACCACTACCTATTAAAACACACGTTTTAGTTAACTGGCAGCCAATGTACTGATATCAAAACAGCATTGCAAATTCTAACGAATCCTCAGCAGGCAACATGAGAGCAGTCAGAAGTAGATTGAGAGCACTATCAGCAATATCAGCCTTTTGCTCCAGTTTCTTCTGCTTTGTGTCACAGAGCTCAGGCTCATTCTCTATCATCCCACCATGCCATGATTCTCCATTAACTCCAAAACTGATGTACCTAAGAAGAAGTTACTGAGTCTTAGTGTGTCTAAGGCAGGTGGTGGGCTGGAACCAGGCATCCCCTGACCTAGGGGCGGAGAAAGGGGCTCACCTTGATGCACGACTTCATCAAACACAGATCACTCCCACTCCTCTTCCCTGTCTACATGAGGTCTTATTACCTGTAGTGGAGGGGACTAACCTCATCCCTCAACATTACTTCGAAACACCAGCAATCCCTCTCATTAGAAGATTCAGTAGTATTGGAACATTTGACACGATCACATTACTTTTTGTTAAGAACTTGATACACATTCATATGACCAAGAGACATTAATCTAAGAGAAAGGAGCGTCACTCACCCAAAGGTGCAAAGTTGTGAATTCCTTCTGCATTATCAGGCTCAGAGGCCAGCACTCTGGCTTTCAAACTGCTGTCTGTTGCTTTGGTGGGACCAGAATCCAGGAATTTCATGATAGTTGAAACCATGCTTCTTGCTGTGTTAACAATAGCTCTTGTGCTTGTTACCATGTTGTTACAGATAAGTTGAACACCACCTGTGTATAATATGGGCAGAGAGAAAAAAACACTACTCAGAAGCACACAACAGATTCCACACAAGCAAAGGCCTATTCAGTAAATTGGCTCGTGTACACACATATACGTATTGTTTAAGTGCCAAAAAAATCAAAACCAAACTTTCTATTTGATGTGGCTAAAGAAAAGACATTCTTACCCATATCATGGAAAGCCTTCAGTGCTTCACTTGTATCCAACACTCGTAAAATGAACCAGAGCAGTGGCTCAGATAACTGACACGTGGCAAGAGAACCCTAGAAGAAAATCAATTAAGAAATACATGGTTTCATACAAAATTAGTAGGGTAGAAATTCAAATAACATCTCTTAGCCTCCCTTTTTAGTAGGCAAAACTACCAGGGAAGAAATGCCAACACAACTGACCTCTCTGCTACCATATACAATACCATATTCCACATGGAAAAGCTCAAACTCAGGGGGTGAGCATCTTTAGAGAAATAAGAGCACTGAGCATTAAAACAGTCACAATAAATGTGCTTCTCACTTGCACATAATAAAATACCTGCTCCCTCTTCAAGCCTTTAGCCATGAACATTTACAGAAATGTCAAAATGTTCTTAGAGAAAACTCTCTCTCCCTCTACCATGGTCAACAGAGAGAGGCTTCCTAACTTCAGCACCCAAATGAAGCGAGGTTGTAAAAATGTTTCCATTTATTTCAAATAGCAATACAGTTTTCTGGCCTTATTACTGATTACAGAATCAACTACCTTGATGCACAGCAAGCCTAAGGGAACTTACCTGCCTTCCCATGTACCCACAGGCCATGTAGGTAAGAATAGGCTGAAGCATCACTTGAACTGTTGTTGCTTTCTTACTAAGTGTTGTCAGGATAGTGAACAACCCATCTCCAACTGATATTGCATCTAAGCCACCATGAAAGTTCTCATGTTTAGTCAGATGTAAGCCACTTGCACCTAAATGAAAAAGAGACAGTTCAAAGGTCACAAACTGAGACCTAACAAACCATTAACAGCACATAAGAGAAATCAGCAATATTCAAACGTTCACATGGATTTTACACAGTACAAATGGACCTGTTTTCAGGATCATATGACTTACAATTAGTGTTCCCAGAAATGTATAAATAGGAAGACTTGACTCAGGAAATCAGGAAATTCAAATCAAGTCAGACCATAAAAATGAGTGTAATTAATGAAGGAAATAGGGTAACTACAAGGATTGGAATCACTCCTAGCCAGAAGCAACTGACATTTAAGATATTTTTAAGATAATAATAAAGTGCCCTTGTGCTGCCAAAAACCTCCCCAAACATTTAACACATTTTTATCAGAAAGATCTCTCCGGGAATTCTGCTTCTCACTGTTAAAGCTCAGGATTGATTCATGACAATTTTCTGAATATCAATTATCAGCAATATTGACTACACATTGCTGAGATTACAGACAGAAAGCAAAGTAATAGTCCTCCCATGGAAGTAATTACTTCCATAAATACAACTGTCTCACAAATCATATGACTTTGATTTGGAAGAGCTGTTAAAAGTGGTCTTAGATTTAAATGTAAGACAATCATAGAGAAACTGAAGTTGTATTAACAAACAGTAATAAAAATCAGTGTGCTCAAATGATCTTTGGAGCATGTCTTAAGGAATCATTTTGGCAAGAGAATTGCCAGATGTAGGACTTTGGCCACCTTGAAACTGTCAAGAAAGCAAATACTGATAAGCAATGCATGCAGAGCAACAAATAAAACAGTCCTAAGACCCAGCCTCTGTCCAGCCTAGAAGAGTTAAATGGAACCAAATGATAGAGCTGAAGTCAAGTACGCTGGATTTGCTGTGAGGGAAGACCTTCAGGTGAGGACAAGATAGGACAGGGGGTGAATACTGCTACTTGTATGATTTTCACAGTTTGTCAATTACAAAGCATAAAACCCTAATGAAACAGACACAGTGGTCATAAAAGGAAAAACAGAAAGAAAATGTTTAAAATTCATGTGACAAGTGAATTACTCAGGGCCATTCTGGATCCTGACCAGCTGGCTTGCCAGATGCAATAAATAAACACTATTAGCATAAATGTTGACACCAGAGCCACTACCTATCAGAAACATTTGCAGACATCTTGTTTACCTATCCTGGTAGCACCTTTCCATGCTGCGTTAGTTATTACATGTTTACTACTATATGTTGATAACTGATTTTTGGATCCTGTGTTACCCTGACTGTACTCTTGCAAAATGTTTTGTTCACAGAAATTGTCTGGAGAGAGCTAAATATAGTTTTTCTTGAAGGAACCAAACCCACAAACAGCTGTGTTACATCTTCCCGAAATATATGCACAGATTACTTCCAATAACCCGTATTAAAAACCTTTTGGAAGAACAATCCCTTGAAGGTATCAGCTGGCCCAGAACCCTGATTTAAATGAAAAACATTCTGAAAAAATGATCTTTTCAAACTGCCCTTAAAAAATGCAAAACAACTGCTGGACAAAAATCAGTGGTTTAGAAAGATATCAAAGTTGAGGAGAAGAATATCTGAATTTCACTCCAAAGAAACACATACTCAGACAAACCACCATTCCCAGAACAAACTACTTTCAGTGTTCATAGTGTATTTGCAATATGACGCCAACTGCTCAAAATGATGGAGTTACTCTAAAATTAATTTCAGGAAGGTTCCAGCGGCACAATCAAGGCTTGTCAAATCCTACCTCCAGTTTAATTTGACTACTAGAGATGAATATCTTTTCCTCAATGCTTTCATGCTGAAATAAACCACTGGTCTAATACTCGTGAGGGCTCACTGAACAAGTAACTGTTTCCTGGTAACAGCATTGGCTCAGTTTCGTAGCTGCTTTAAAAGGCAGCAAAGAAAAGGCCAGAGTAACCTGCTTCAAAGCAAGAGAACCATTATAAAGAGAACAAAATTTTACAACTATTACACCTGAAATGGAATGCAGGTCTTTGTCTATCCTCCTGCAAAATGCTTTGCACATGCAGAAATCCATGGTATTTCAGCCATTGGTGTAACTTGTGCAAATAAATTCTATGCTACCATCACAGCATACAAGTAAGTCACAAAGATAGGTAGTCTCTCTAAGAAAATGCACCTCAGATAAATCTCTGACAAACAGCAGCTTTGCTTTCTAAGTATCATCATCTCCCTCACTAGTTCGCAGCAGGAAGGTCCCACCCAGAAGTATATGACTGCAACTCTCAGAACATGATGTTAATGCAATTTCTGGCAAAAAAGAGGAAAAGTTCAGGTATTCTATGAAAGGGCCACAGTTGTAATTTGTATTTACCAAAAGTGATTTAAAAAAGAAAAATCATCCAATACACAGCAAACAACTCAGGTAAGGTGTCTTGTACAAACTGAAGAGTCATCCTAATTCATGCACAGAGGCATGTGATGGCTACAGACTGAAATACAGGAAATTCCACTTAAACATAAGAAAAAGGCTCTTCTACTTTAAGAATGATTGAACATTATAACAGGATGCCCACAGCTGTTGTGGAGTTTCCACCCCTGAGGAATTAAAAACCCAACTGAACCAAGGTACTGAGCAACCTGCTCTCATTTGAGGCAGGCTGTGAGTTTGTGCAGGAAGGCTGGATTAGACAATCTCCAGAGGCCCTGTAACATTAAGCATCCTGAGATTCAGCAAATTCAAATGCCAAACGCATTCCTGTTTGGTTTCAATTACTGTCTCCCACCTCCTGTTAGGGGCTTTTTTCATGCATCTGTTCCCCTTTACTTTTTGCTGTCTCTGTTTTCCTGTCATTTCTGCAACACATTCTTTCACATCTCCACCCAGTTTATAAGATTGCAGAAGTTTTAAATGTTTCACCACCCAAAAGACCTTCCATGTTACACAGAAAACACCTACCAATAATCATTGCCATAGCACTGCTGTTACACTGGCCAAGAGCTGACAAAATCTGGCTCATAATTTGCTGGTTGGCCAACACCAAGTCCGCCACGTACGCAGTTGATCCTTGAGTATTGGGGTTGCTTCCATTGCCATCTTTGCCTCCTGAAACCTTTTCCTCATCAGACACACTGTCTGTAGTACTGCTCGCTACTGGAACGCGGGCACTGTACTCTCGGTTACTGGAAAGCGGCAGCTGAACTAAAATGTTTATCAGCTTTAATAAATCAAACATGAGTTGATCCCTTGTCATTTCTCCACAAACTGCTTTGGCATCACCTGGACGGATAATATTGGCAAAAAGCCCTCCGAAACATGCTCGAGCCCCCACAGAGCTGTCGGAACCACTGCGAGACATGACTTTGTCCGAACATGTAATGTAATGATGCACGAGAAAGGTGATTGACTCAATCACTGCAGAAATAGTGCTAACTGAGACAACTTCAAAATTCTGTTCCAGGGTGAATTCCAAGAGTTTCACTTGAGCATCCAATGGCCCCTGGCCTGTCTGGAAAGCACCCCAGAAAAAAAAAAAAAAAAAAAAGAAGAGAGATATTACAAGTTATACAGGTTTGGCTGTTTGAGTGTGGTCTTTTTCCTTGATTTTTAAGAATCCAAAAGCACACCAGACTTCCAAGAAATAAAAATCCATCTATTTTCAGAAATGCATGTTGAAGCAAAATCTAAACTTTCATCTGCATCAAGCTTTTGTAATTTTTTAATACACTGGTCATTAAACAGCCTGCAGAACCTGCTCATGTCACCACCTTCCTGATACCACTAAGGATTAAGAGGTTAACCTTGAAAAAGGCTCAGATTTTTTTCTTTTTTGTAGTTCAGTTTTAATTTTATAGGTAAAGACTTGGAACAGTCTATATATAGACTGAACAGTCCTGTTCAGTTCTTTGTGAAAAGTTTTCTACATTTGCAAGAAAATCTCATGGAAAGCAGTCACATAATACTTTAATATCATGACAATTATTTAGTTGCTAAAAGGAAATCATGATGGATTTTCTTCTTCCCACAGGTCTTTTGTTTGTTCCCCCACCCACCCACTTCCACCCAGAGCTAAAAAGAATGGTCAGGTTTTACCTATCTAAATAGCAAATATACATAAGACCATGAGAAGGTACTCAAAATATCACAGGCTGGTGCTTGTAGGTTGACTGCTCGAAGGATTTCTCCTAGGAATAAGTTTATTTTATCAACTGCTTTTACACATATAGTGGTGGACGACAAAAACAACTGTTCGTATCAGTGTATCTAAAAACTTGTATCACTTACTGAGTTTTCATATACTTCTCTGTATCTTTTCACATTGATTAATCTTATTCTAACTTTTAAAATTAAATACAGAACAAAACAGTTTATAGAAACAGCCCTAAAAAAATTCAAGTAATTCAAGTAATTCTAGCAGTAAAATACTGCTTTTCTTTACAATTAATCTTATGATCAGACACAGTATGGTTCAGTAATTATCTGTGCTCTTAGAAATAGCCATCTAAATCCCTTTCTGGTGCTTTGCTTCCATTTCATGGCATTTCACAAAGAAACCCTAACATGTTTCAAAACCTACCCTTTCAGTGGTCTCATTAGCTTATTTTAAACAAATGCTGGCATGCAGACACACCATCCAAGATCCACTGTGAGTTAATGATTTTATTGTATTATGACATGCCTCGTAGAAATCACTGATCATCAATATAACCTGGTAAACACCACTCCTATAATTTAAATTACAAAGGTAAAAATTCTTGGAGAAGGCAGAAACCATTTTCCCTAAGATTAAAGAATAGGTAACACCAAAGTGCCACCTACTGGGAACCCAGAACTGAGGAAGCTCATCCCTAGCTATACGAAGCCTTTGTCTGGAGATGAGCAGAACATCAATATCAGAAAGAAATGCTTCCTAGGGTACTTCAGACTAAACAATTGCCATATTTCCAGTGTACCACTGGAGATAGAATCTTGTGCCCATAAGCCTTGCCTTGAGGAAGCATAACTGTGAAAGATGAGCCACAACCACTTATCTCTCTCCTGGCCAGAGGCACTTCTCTACACTAGTGGGCCTTAACAGGCCCCAGAAGAGTGGGACAGAGGATGTTTACCACTGTCATGTGGAGAGAAAAAACCCACCCAAGATAAAGCAACAAAACTGCATATCGCATAAACAGAATTACGCAACCTCATAATTCATCCTACCGTGAGAAATGCCACCTGTACTATTTTCACAATCTATGAATTATTTCTGGAATCTTTCATTAATTCAGACCTCTCAGAATACTTTTTTTAAATAAGTAAGCTCATCAACAGTGTCCTTACTTTAGGGAATGACTTCAACAAGGTTTACATCTTAGCTTTAAATAAAATCAGTCCAAAGTTTTAGTGCCTCTATTGACAGTCCCTCACACAGACAGCTGTGTGTGAATTCCAGATGCACTTTTCCACATGCCAGGAGCAGCCCAGATCCTGCTGGTAGTGCTGCAGCTACAATGACGATTCCCACTGACACATAACTTGATAGTATGAGGAAGCACATACACATCTGAGTTGTGATCCACAATCACAGATTTTAAAGTGTCCTGGGGTGACTTTATGATGCTTGTATCCCCAGCCATCTGTTCTGTTTATGCTGGATATTAAGTTCTGCACCTTTAAGATTGGTTCTGAGAGCGAAGGGGGGAGAAGAAATGCACAGCTTGTTTTCAGAAACTGCTCTCACTCCTCTGCATTTCCTCTCACAGACTGTGGTGCCGGCAGCACAGACAGCGGGAGAGAGCTCTCCTTTGCTTTTAGTTAGTTTTTAGCTACCTGAGGCAGAGAAGTAGCCCCGACTGTGGTTTTTCTTTTTCTTGAAACTGACCAGCCCTGCTCTGGACTGAAAACCCAGAAAACCACCAGGAGCTCACACCTGTGGCCCACCAGGGCCCAGGATGTGGCCCTTTCCAGTGCAGGAGGGGCTGACGAGAGACTGAGCGAGCTAAGCGACATCCCACGAAAAGGACTTTCTGAATTTGCCATCTCTTCAGAACAGCAAGAAGTTTTTCTGTTTAATATTATTAATTTTTTACGCTGGTGAATACTTTGCTTGTTACATAAACAGTATTTTTCCATTTTTCTCCAAGGAAATCTTTTCCTGAACCAGTAGGGGGTGGGACTGCTTGAATCTGCTTTCCGGAGGGACCCCTTTGGAAGTTTTCTTCCAAATGTGCCCTAAACCAGGACAAAAGAAAAGCAGAGTATGAAAGAAAACAAACATGTAAGATTTACCTTTCTGTTGAAAGTATATGTATTAATTTCAATAAAAATTCACTGAACATCTGAGGACAAGTTGAAGAAAGGTGCACTTGTAATCGAGTAAGAAATTCTTGCATAGCTTGTGTTGCTGTTGGCCCAACCTAGAAGAAAAGACATTTTAGGAAGTATTATATCTAACTGAAATGTCTTCAAGGACAGTAATATCTTCTAAGAACAGGAAAGTATTGCATAGCTTAACTTTCTTTCTGAAAATTTTTACAGCATCTTTACAGAACTAGTCTGTATCCATTCATATTATGTGTTTCTCTATTATTAATCGTGAATCAAAAGCAAGAAATTCAGTTCTTCGTCTAAGACTTGTTTTTCAGCTTGAGACTCCCTTTTCAGTAATGCAAACTATACTCCATACAGAATACACTTCTGTGCTATTCTGAATGTTTTTTCATAAACTACATACCTAAGTACTTTAATGGCACTGTGCACCATTAAAGTTGTGGAAATGACTATGTATTTTCTTGAAAATTTGCTGGAAAAAAACCCCCTGGAACTACCAGGTGTTTTCTGTCTCCCAAACTGAGATTACTGTCAAATACTACATACAATTATGTTCATTTGGGCCTTTTATAAAACACTATTTGTAGATATTTCAAAGATTGCAAAAAGGAAGAAAACATTAACTGAAATTAGGAGAGGCAGCAGATACCACATGAATTCAGAAACAGGCAGAAAATGAAAGTACAATTTTAAATTCAGGAATTCTTAGCTATTAAAACTTAATCTTCGCTGGCATTTTTATCCCAACCCAACAAGATTTTGGGAAATAACTGAATGGAACACTTCATTCACATATGGCATCCTCTCCCTGTGTCAAGTCTCCAGAGAGTGTGAAAACATACCAGCACCACTGAGAGTGTATCAACATGAACTTCCCTATGACTGCTCATCAGAACCAACTAAAACTATAACTAGGAGAAGAAACAAGACAAGGATACAACACATAAAGAATGAATACATATTTCTGTCAAGTGTCTTGAAATCCTGTTGCAAAAAGTTTTACTTTTATTTTAATTGCTCATTACCTGTGGACTGTGTTGATTTGTTCCATGAGGGTTAGTGCCAGAAAGAAATTTCACTAACACATGAATAAGGTTGGGATCTGACACCAATAATTGGGCAGTACTTTCCTGAGCTCCAATGGCACTGCTTGGACCAGCTTAAAAATAAAGACATAAAAATTACATGCATAATCTTAAACATTAAGCATAAATCAAATATTTATAGTGCAAATCCCTTATATTTATTTCATGATGTGGAAATATTCTCAGCTAAATCTGCTATCAAAAACCTGCTTACTCAGGACTACAATTTTGAGTTTTCCAGTAAGTACAGATACAAAGCCCCAAACCTGTCCAATCACTGTTCCAAGTCTGCGAAGGCACTATTCCTGAAAATAGATTAATTTTGTAGGTGCAATACA
Source organism: Cyanoderma ruficeps (assembly GCA_008694505.1). Lineage (NCBI taxonomy): Eukaryota > Metazoa > Chordata > Aves > Passeriformes > Timaliidae > Cyanoderma > Cyanoderma ruficeps. The sequence continues at coordinate 23,590,116 of VZDJ01007749.1, read as the reverse complement.
TACAGACATTTTTGATTTGTCTGTTTTGTTAGGCCTACACTTCAATAAGGCTCAAGTGCATTTTTTTAGTTCGTCAGACAGAGACCAAGTGTTCTGTTATCCTGTAAACAATCAGTATTTTTGTTCTTGGCACATGCAAAGACTTCTCAGAATAAAACTGTAGGGAGCCTAACAGATAAGAATTCTGAAGACTGGAATTTGAATTAAAATGCACCCTTCAGTGATCAAACAAACGAGCTTTATTAAATGTGAAGTCTTATTCTTGCAGTAATAGTAGACTGAGCTCAAAACACTGAAAATGCACGATATGAAACAGATCCTGTGAAAGTGGGACAATGCTTTTGGATAAATGCCATCATGCCAATGCTCTCCCTTTCACCACTGGCTCAGGTGTACAGCTCCCCCCTGGGGGACTTACAGGGACACTCACACATAGGCCTGCAGATGTTCATCCCTTTTGATAAGGTGTAACTGACTCAGCTACCCTGTCTGTAAGGGGTACCTGTCATGTCTCAGGTGGTGTCAAACCATCCGAGACCCCCAAAGTGCCCCCAGACTCATTTCTGGGCCCTTCCACCATAAGACTGTGCACGATCTGTTGCATCAGACAGTGTAAAACTCCCTCCAGTGAGGGTACCTGGCCATTCCCACCTGAACCTGAATATATATTAACCCATTGAACTCTGTTTCCTAGGCTTTCCCCACCCCGATGGATCAAAACTGTGACCATCAATTCCACCAATGGATATCTAAATTGCAACAATAAAATCTTGTCTCTGGATCCACAAATGACAATATTTTTCCTCTCCCCTATCTACTCTTATCCTTTCTTTCTCTTTCATTTTTTTCCTTATATGTTTTCCTAAGTGATATCTTTATATTTCTGTAAATACTAAATTGTTCTAAAATAAACCTGCCATACAGGTATACATCTATATATCTCTCTTTCTAACTCTCTATATATACATGAATACTGAACATTCAATAGAGTGTTGTTTCACTCTAATCCATCCCAAAGGATCTATTAACAAGAACTTGTAACCTGGCCTTTAGGGACAGGTTGTGACACTTGCATCTCCAACCCTTTCCAACTCAACTCCAACTCACAATCCTACATGCAAAAAATGTACAACCACATTCATATCCCCAAGTGTGCCTGCCATGAACCACAGGGGTTGCTTCTGAGTAGCTTTTTATTCACTTACTGATCTCAGGCAACTACCAAAGAAATTCTTGCAAACATGCAGCTGCCTGTCTATGTCAGAGAAGAACACCAAGCCTCATAACACTTGCAAGATATTCACATATGATCCCAGATATTGACAGTGCATGAATTTTGGGAACTTTTGCCAGACTACAGATACAAACTGAAGAGCTGACAGTACATGTGCATATTAACTGAAGGCAATTATACCAGAAATCAGGCCATGTTCTAGTCTCAAATACTAAGAGTGAAGTCTCAGTTTGTGCACAATAAGTCTCTTTCATTAGTTTTTTGCAGCTCTACTTCTTCACCTGATGGCAAAAATTTCAGATTTTTGTGAGACTGATTTCTAAGTAACATCACAGAAAGGGAACAGAAAGTAAAAATTTTAAGAACAAAGTGCATCTTAAAGTCAATGATTTGAAATGGCAAATAAGAAAAAAAGATTCACAGGCAACATTTAAAAACTACTTCCTTTGATTTCTATCAGTCTTGTGGCAAAATCTCATTCACAAAGTGAGATTATTTTTACTGTGCTATGGAGCAATATAGAAAATGTGAGATATACTGGTATGCATAGGGAAATGAAATGGCTGTGTTTCTATTTTGTAGATTCAGCTGCTGGGGGCTTATTTTCAGATAGCTTAATATAAGCAGTGACTGATGCCTGCATATTTATAAAAATATTCTTACTCTGTCAGAAAAACTTCAGTCTCACTCACAGCAACTTAATCACTCCTCTCTGCTAATCATTCCTCTCTGCTAATTCTTTTCATACTACGAAACTAATTCCCAGGAATCATTAGCTGATCCTAAAGTGTTTTTTGGAAGCCAGTGATGACTTAAAATGACATTTTCTTTTACCATAAGGGTTTCTGTTTCCCATGGTATAAGCAATTCAAGGAGCTCACTCTTGAAAAATCCCAAAGCTAATGGAAAACAAAAGTACGTATATGACAAAAGGAATGCTCTGGAAGTCTTTTGATGGAATCAACACTCATTTGTACACCAATAAAACTGTCAACATAAGAAAACCAAGCAAACAAACTTACCATTAAGCTGCATATTTGTCATGAGTGTTAGGCTGTGAAGCACAAGGCACCACGTCCGGAGTAAAGTATTAGGATACCATGCCAGAACTGACAGGAAGCTAGTTACTGAAGCTGTCAAGAAAAACAGTTTTTTCTAAGTTTTAATCTTCGAGGTATTATTATAAATTTCCAAGTTTTAATGCAAGGTGCTATGCTGATTATTGTTGTTAATATTACTGTTCCTTGTATTTGTCTTGTTTTGACAACCACTGTTGCAGGAAATTAGGAAAAGAAACCTCGCCAACACTTCACAGGAACTGGCCCACAGATGTTTCTACAGTGTGTAAACCCTGACATCTCAAAGAAAACAATGCAAAGAAACTGGTTTCAAATTTTCTCATGGAAGTCTGTGTAATAGGTTCATTATATCAGGCATTAACATTTTGGATTATCACCACAAGATACTACAGACTTTCTTAATTATATAGTATAACATATTCCAAGAAAGAAAATTCAGCGTATCTCCATACTAGATTAGTAGTCAACAGTAATGGAGCTTTCCCACTCTGCTGACCCCTTTGTTAAGGGAGGGATCATAGGATGGTATAAAAGAGATGAAATTTGTCAGAAAAGTGCATACAGTTGCACAGTTCAACTCAGATTAAAAAGTGCATTTTAATGAGTCCTCTTGGGAATAATTATGAGTTAAGAACCACAAATTTTACCATTTTATTTCCAATAACTTTATAAAAATTGAATGAATCAACTCTTGCTTACACACTAGCAATGTATTTTCCACTTAAAGAAGAAAATGAGACCAAGATTTCTGTAATAAGAACACAGAAATTATCTTAACACTGATCTTAGCAGAAATACTTACTGTAATACTTCTTGCTTATTAGCAAAAACTGAGTATTTAAAAAAAACAAACCCAAACTTATTTCTCATATTTAATGTATTTTACCTTGGTTCAGGGAAACAACAGGTATTCGGTTAGCATTATAAAGGAAAATATCAGCACCACTATCTTTACTTCCAGAGGAGCTGGAATTCAGGCTTAATGTGAGCCATAGCTGCAACAGGGATTCAAGCTGAAAGAAAGGAAAAAAAACCCCACTATGAGACCAAACTCAGAACCTAAGAGCATCAAACCTTTAATTTTAAACACCAGAACTACATTCTCAGCTACTACTGTTTCACTGCACACACACTCTCTCTCTCCTTTACTGGATTTGAAAATTATGCTAAGCTTAATATTCAAGGCAAATTCAGCAAAATGCTTCTGCTATTGTTTTTGTAATTCATTTCTTCCAAATTGTTTCTCTTAAGAAGTTTCTTCAAACCTGTGTTAAGAAAATGCAGTTTTACACACTGTTCAGAAATATCTTTATCATAACCTCATACCTGTGACACGTACAAGTAGGCTTACAGGTTTGCATGGAAGTTATTGGAATGTTATTGATGTTTCCCAGTCAACCAAAATTATTCAAAAAGGCTCATTTATCTAATGAGAAACCTCAGAGAGACTGATGCTAACTCTGAATAATTCCCCTGAGAAATATAACACTTTAGATATTCTAGGGAAACACCAAGGATGTTTATATGAGAAACTGTATTTTCGATGAGATATTTAAAGAACAATTGAGGGATGGAGTCAGCCACTCTATCAAAATATCAAGAGGCAGGCAGGCATCTAATCATTACATACATAGCATGCATGGCATTCCTTTATATGAATCAAGAAAAGCACTGCTAAACCTTTGAAATAACTTTTCAAAAGGCAAACTTTTAAATTTGCTATTAACATACAGGGTCATTGGGTAACTCAGATTGGAAGGAACTTTTGCAAGTTATCCAATCCAATCTGCTCAAAGAAATGCCAAAGAAGATAGCAGACTTGGTTGCTTGGGGGTTTACTCAACCGGGTTTTGAAAACCTCCACAAATCTCCATTTGCCATTAAGTGTCACACAGAGACATTTTTTATCAATAAGCAAACAAGTATAATTCACTGGACATACAATCTTGTTTTTAAATATGAAAATGTATACCAGTTTTCCACTGCAACAAGCAACGTCTGCTTTGACAAAAGCTTTCAGCACTCTGTTTATTACATTATCAGTTCTGTTATCCATGACATATTCATAAGCAATAAAGCAGCTAACAAAACAGATTACTTGAATCCTAAGTAGCAAGAAGTAGAGGAAAACAACTCTCAAATTTAGAGATAAATACTATCAGAACATTTAAAGTTCAAAATTCTCTACCTGAACATGGTGAACCTGTAGCATGGAAAAGAGTTTGTTGAAGCATGTGCTCAGCATAGGTATAGATGACAACTGCACAATCAGCTGGGCATTTTGGTTAGCAGCATGTAATCCCCTCAGCAATGAATCATCTGTGCCACTGGGAGACTGCGTCACTAGAAAACAAAACACGGCACCATCCCCTCATGAATTACTTTGGAAAGTTGCCAGAAGTAATTTCTTAATTATTTCCTTGCATGTTATACTTAAGTGAAAGACACTTTTCTATAATTTAGAAGAACAGCTTCAATGTAGTGTTCAGCTGAATTGGACTACTCACTACCATAGTAGTTGCATACTTGAATATCAGACATTTCCAACTGTTTGGAACTGAGTCCACACAAACACGTTTTCACAGCTATTACAGCAGTGTCCTGGTAACACAACGGTAAGACAAACAATTGGAACATCTCTTTCACACATTACAGTACAACTGTGGCAGCCAGTTATGAGCTTCCAGAGAATAAAGTCTGAAGATGTCACTACACCTACTCCATCACTACATACTCAACCAAAATGACCACATGCATATTAAGGTACCCAGAGGGCTACAAAGAAAGACATTTTAACAAGATGGGCAGCACAACTCACTGAAAAAAGGTTCAAAAGTAAAACACTCTGTGAGTGGGGTTTTTTTAACATAAAGCTACTGAACAGCTGAGTTCAAAATTGTACTCAAGTATTTTCACTTTTATCACTTAGTAGGTGTAACTGTCAAATGTAAAGAGCTTTCAAACACCAAGAATGAAGCTTCACCCAGGAAGTTTAATATTCACTTGAACCTAGACCTAAAAATGAAAATTATCCCTCCTTTGTAACATAATCCACATGCATAGTTGACTGTTTCACAAAGTGTCTCAAATACAAGCATATAAGCTATTCAAAAATCTGAATAAGAACTATCTCTAAAGTTCAGCCTAATAAGAAAATTCAAGCAACATGTAACTTTTTCTAAGCTACTAAGTGACTGCAGAAAACATTACTACAAATTTCAAAGCATCATGATCATTATGTGAAGAGAATGATTTGACAACACGTAGTTACATGTAGGAGATGTGTTTGTTAATGCTTGTAGAATGGAATCAGCCTCCAGTGTGGACATCATTTTCAGCATCAGCTCAGCCTGCTGCTCAAGTCCAACTTCAAGACGCGCATCTAAAGCTACAGAAGGCAACAAAAAAGGTAAAACTGTTAATCAAGGACATACATAACTACAGAATCACAGGATATTCTGATTTGGAGGGAACCCACAAGGATCATCAAGTCCAGCTCCTAAGAGAATAGCCTGTACTGGGATTGGACCCACAACCTTGGGTGTTATCAGCACCATGCTCTAAACAACTGAGCTAATCTCACCTTTATTTTTTCCTCTAACTTTCTATAACATTCCTACAGACCTGAAATATATAATTATTAAAATACTGTATTTCTGTGAAACACACCCATATTTCTTTCCACACTCACTTTACTATCACACATGACAATCTGCATATGTTCATTTCTTCCTAAGGCAATAGCTCTCAAATTAGAACCAGAAAGTTGTTTTTTCCCAGTGTGGCAGAAGAAAAATCTATCACTCAGTTTGGTAGTACTCCTACAAATAGAACAAGTGTGCCACTTCATTCCTTTCGGGTAGAGCCAACTAGAAAAGAGCTTCCAAAATTTCCTGAGAAAACAGAAAAGATTTAAAACTGCCTATAAATGCATTGCAAAATGTCAGAAAATAAGATTTTCTCCTATGTTGGGCATTTTAAAATGTAAGTTTCACATTATATTCTCTGTTACTACAGGAAAAAAATGTGGGATGTATAAAAAGTAATTCTTTCCCCTTAAATTACATAGATATTGCTAAAATAATTTCTTGTTCTAAGGTGTCAAATACAGTATTACAGAGAAGAGACCCCAAACAGAACTTAAATTCATTGCTTACCTTGAGAGACTGATATGCTGACAGTTTGTGATCCATTTTTCTCTGTAGTTACAGGTGGTTTTGCAACTGGAATTCCAACACCACCAATGTAAGGATTGTAATTGTAGGTGCCATATTCAGCACCCCAGTAGTCATACCAGGTGCTGCTTATAGGCTTAAAAAAAAGCAAAAAACCAAAGAAAAACAGTAAGCAGCAAGTCTTTAAATTGCCAAGTTTTTAATGCCTAATAACAAACTTTGAAGTTAAAAAAAATTAAAACCAGAAGACGGGTTCCAATAGCTTTAGAAAATTGCTTCAATTCTTATTGCAGTATAAGCTTCTGAATCCTTAGTGATTGTCAAAATCCAGCAATGCAGTTAGCTGCTTCAAAGATTCAAGAAGCCAATTTGAAAATGCTATCATCAGTTTTTCTTCACACATTTGTACCATATTGTAAATTTGGAAGTAGAGTATTACACAGATATTTTGGGGAGCTATTTATCAAGAATACTATACTATTAACTGTACTTATTAAGTACATTGAAGCCTCAGTGAGGCTCAGGGACTATTTGTACTGGGCTCTGAAAAATAAACAGTCGAGTAATCTCTACTTATGTCATAATTTAAGACACTAAGAAAGTATATGGATCACAAGGAAAAAAAGTAATCTAACACTGTATAAAGGCAATTTGCATTGGTAGTTTTAATGGTGAGATCCAATACCAACTGTCATTTTACAGATATGGAAGCAAATATTTAAAGGATTAAGAATGAAGAAGTGGTTTTATGGCTGGTTTTTGGTAGACATCAAAGCAGGTAATAAGGTAATGAAGGCAGCTTGGATGAAGCTGACTAAAGAGTACTGCCACATGACATAACAGGGGAATAAAGAAGGCAGGAAATATCAGTAACACAGAAATACAGCAGTAAGTGTAATTTTTGGTGGTAGACTGAGATTTAAAGAAAAAATCTTTACATGATAGGTTATTGGTGGAAGGACATATGAGGGAATATAGAAAAGAAAGTCAGTGTTTTCTGAGCAAGTGGTGAGAGATAATTTAGGTTAATTCAAACCAGAGGTTTAAGTCAATAGTGAGAGGCATGGAAAAACTCCAAACTTCTAAACAGAGAAAAGAGACTCTATTTCATTATGAACAGTGTGTTTCTTTAAAGTCTAAATATTTTTGGTTTTTCATACACATTAACAACATTGTAATTGTACAACACGTGTATGTTTAGCCCTTTAAGTATACTTTAAGTATAAAAGTACTTAGTAATTTCCTTGCTCCCCAGTGAAGTAAATTTCGAAGTGAATTGCTTCTCTTCATAGTCTGATGCCAATCTGAGCACAGGCTATTGCTGGCTTCCATTTTAAAATACAATACTAACAGTATAAACTCATCTTAAGATCAGTCACAGAAATGGTGCTCTATTGTTAATAAAAAGGACAAGACTAAATCTTATTTTTCTATGATGCTTTTGCTGTCTTTAACACATGCTAAAGTGTGAGTACACTCAGAACCTCTTGTTTACACAAGTATCTTCATGCAAAAGCGAAGTATTTTGTGGTCAAGTGAGATGTGAATATTTAGATTCTTTCCTGTCATCCTACATTAAACATCATAATATACTAGCAGCAGGTCTAAGACATCAAATACCACTACTGAAGAAGTGTGAGAGAGTAAGGATTTTTCTATCTCACATGTAAAAGTCATCCTGAAAATTTAGGTGTGACATACCTTGAAGACTTTGGCTGCAAGGGGAT
>VZDJ01007749.1:23494459-23581884 GCA_008694505.1 Cyanoderma ruficeps | reverse complement strand
TGCAAGGGGATCTTTTTCCAAATCAATATCCAAAGGATCAATATCGACTTCCATCAGGTCTTGCAGTAATTCAAGATCAATGTCCTTATCTTTTTCCAATGATGACAAGGGTGGAGCGCCTTGAATCATTAAAAGAGTATTAACACTAGCAAGTAAAATTTATAAAACATGGATGTATAATATACTTAACAGATAATTTTAAGCTTTTTAATATTACAATTTAGTGGAAAAAGTTAAAATATGCAATCAAGTTGCCTTTTTAAAAATAATAGGAAAAATAGCCATTTTTTACTTGTCAGATCTAAAACTAACTTGAAGAAGTACTCAATCTGCCTATATTATCAGATACTATTCATGCTATCACCAAAAAGTCTTTTACTGATACCTAGATAGATGAGTAAATTTTTTTTTACTCTTTTCAATAAATACACATTAAAAACTATAGAATAATTTACCTGTGATGTCATGTGTCAAAGGCTCATCTATGGTTTCCACTAACTGAACTGTGGACTGCTGCAGAGAGTCATCAGAATCTCCAGCTGAAGCTCCAGCATCTTCTCCCAAAGCACTTTCTTCCATAGCTTCAGCTGCTATAGGTGCCAACAACTCTCCTAGGTATTAAATCAAGCAGACAACTTCATTTCAAGCTTCATTCCCATTAAAAATTAACATCCCAGTGTCGGTGCCAACTATCTTTTTTTCACGTAACTCTAAATTCTCTGGGGGCTATTTCTTCAAGGGGAAGTGTTTTGAATAATTTTCAAATAATCAGGGTCATATAAAAATGAACTTTTCAACGTGCAAGTCACTCTAATTGCAATTTCAAATCACATTTTTACACACTAACCTAAATGTTATGATTTTTTCGGGGTTTTTTTTTTTTTTGTAATTTGGATTGTGTCAGCAGACTCTAACATAGTGATAATTGCCATAACTCCCCCCCACCAAATATTAAAGAAAGAAAGATTCAAGTGCAAGATACCTTCTGAAGAATATGAACTTAAAACAAACCTGCTAGAATATCCTGTAGCATACAAGTCAGAGAATACTGAGCCCATGCTCCTCCCCAAGAGATGTCTCCTCTGTTAAAGTCAGTTCCAACAAGAAGCAGCAATAATCGTTCTAATTGAGTCTCATTCACAATCTCACACAAATGAATTGTTGGTCTTGTAGCATTTGCAATTCTAGCAAGAACCTATTAAAAAAAGAAAGATAAATATAAGCCTAATCATAGTTAACCCAATGAAAGTATATAGTAACTTTATTTACTATGATTATTAAATTTTGCTGACAAATAGATCAGGTATTTTTACCAGGTCACACTTTGGAATTTTATGAGTGTAATTACATGAATATTTTTTAAAAATTAATTTTTCCATGCACTTTTGAAGCCACTATATTTTAAGTCACACAAAAAGTGACAGATCAGAAAAACTACCTACCATAAATGAGTAGAAATTTTAGTGCTACAGCTGATTTTTACCATCAAACAAGCAAAAAAGCAGTAATAGAAAACTAATTTAAAGTGGTTGCAACTGCAGCTACAGAGTGATGTTCCATATTCTGTTTACCTTACAAACAAAAAGAAGTAAATCTGCATGACAAGTAAAGTCCATGGACAAGAGAAAGAGTGCCAGCTTTTGCACTACGGAAATGCAACGTTCGTGTGCCAGTGTAAAGGGAAGTGGTTCAATCTCTGGAGTTTCTTTTGCTGTTGATACTTCTGTATCTAAAGAAGAACGAGGCCATTCTGCAGTTCGACGCAAGCGAATTAAGTCCTTGAAGTGCTGCAGAAATTAAATTTGAAACAACAGTTACAGTTTGAACCTGAACTCTAAATCTTTTCCCAATGAATCAGTATGGCAGCAATAAGAGAGACTTCTTAAAGAAATAGAAGGAAGTCTAAAAATACATAAGAATCTGGAATGGAATGAAGGCTTTATTGGCAGAAATTTGTTTTGGCAGCATGTTATCTCAGATGACAAACGCATAATCAAATTCAGTTCTGCAAAAGTGCCAATTAAGCCTTATGTATGCCATAACACATATTGAAAATACATATTTTCAAAGTTTCTTTCATATTTCTGCACTTGTACATAAAGCCTACTGTTACCATAAAGCAAACTGCATATAAAAACAGCCAATACAGAAATTTACTCTTACAAGAACACTGACTTTTCACATTTTACTTTCTTCACATTCAGTAAATCACCAGTAATTTCTAAATTTCTTAATACTGCCATGATACAAAGTATGCATTAGCCAAACTGAACTAGTTTGTTTTTTGATCATGGCTCTGAACTACAACCTTTTTGATAAAGGGCCTGCATGAGATGGAGAAAAGAAGGTGCTTTTATTAATCCTCTCATCCAAGGGCATTCATTTAGCTGCTCAGCTCATTGTATCAGCTACATTAGCAGTCATTAGATAATACAAATGCCTCTTATAATCTCACTTAAGCAGTAGCTACTGAAGTAGATCAAAGAAAGAGCTATTTACTAAGACAGAGGTTTCACTTTCTGCTAAATGCAGGACATGTTTTACGTCACTCACAGCTTGTCATAACTAAAAGTGATTAGTAGGCGAAATAGCAAAACCCACATCAAATGCAACTATCAAGGGTACAGTAACACCTTAACCACAAGTTAAGAAACTACAAGAGGAAAGATTTTTAGTTCAATGTGGTTTTTTTATGCAACATGGTTTCTATAAAGTGGCATTTAAAACAGCTGGACAGCACAGTTCAGCCAGTAACTCATTTAAAGATGTCTCAAGGGGTCACCAGTGGAGCACCCCCCTTGGTATAACCTGCTGGAATAAAGCAGAAGATAGTGCAGGAAAGAATAGCTCATGACAAGCACAGTTAGTGAAAACTTAGGGCTTTATTTTTATGCTAACGATTTTTTTTCCAAAATTACTGCAAGTTTTAAGATTTCCCTTTATGTTGCCTGTAGATTCAACATCATCTAATCTTCCATAGATCTATTTTCAGGCATCCTAACAGACATGAGCACTTCTTGAACTAGGGAGAAAATATTTCAAGAGACACCAAAGTTTGGTAGCTAGAAAGATTTACACATTTTTTGTGTTTCCCGCAAAGTCCATGCTGTCATCATCTGAAATCCCTAAATTTCAAAACAAAAAAATTCTTCAACTATATCCTTAACTCTCAGTATTTGGGATTTATTGTAAGATGGCACAACTGAAGTGGTGGGTACCTTCAGGATGCTAAGGAGCCTACGACAAACTTCAAAAATAATTCTCAAAAGTCATATTTATTAGTTCAGGAAGACAGACGTTGGCATGATTATTTTCTGATTACTCAACCAGGAAAGCATCTAGAAGAGCATCATGCATAAAAGCCAGCCATATAAAGTACTACTTTCTCTTTTTATTGCTGCATGTTATCCAAAGTTTAATGACTTGACTGGCATTCCCAAAGCTAGGAGTTTATTAGCAATTTTGGCCACAACTACCTAAAAGAACCCAGTAGAACAATATACTGTTTTTCACAGAGCAGTAAGTTTCTAGATGGCTGCTTTTTTTCAGTATTAGAGTACACTTGATAGCAGCCATGATGAAACATGGCATATAATAAGGTCAAAGTAGGACAAAAACGACTTTGCAGGAACAGGTCTTTTCACACAAAGGACAAGAAGTCAGTTACAGTTTCAGAGCATCATACCTTTGAAGTAGCCTGCTTTAGTTTTGCCTGTTCTACTAAAAGTTTGTATGATGATCCTTTGTTGCTTTGTATTTTCTCTTTTTCCATCTGTTCCACCAAAGCCTTCTGTTTTGCTTTTAATAAGTTAAGTTGCTAAAAGAAAATGTTAATAGGAATAAATGAAAATTTAAAGCAATAAGATGTTAAAAGGATCAGTATGTTCACATGATAGCAATCTTCAGTTCAAACTGTAACTTGAGCTTTTAAAATACTTTAAAATCACAACTTAGGTGCTTGCACTCTGGTGTACTCAGATTTATGTAGAAAGTACACTATATTTATTGTCCAACAGAGTACAACAGAACACTCCAACATTTGTTTTCCCAGCAGATCCCTTGCCCCATGGTTTTAGATGAATGCCAAAGTTAGGCAGCCTTTAGCTACAGAATCAGACCTATGCAAAAGCAAGGCTGAATGAGTCCCAATGCCAAAGCTGTTGTTCTGAGAAATGAGATATCCTATAAATGAGACATACTTCTGTCAAAAAAGCCACTACCATGCAGGAAGTCACCTGTTTATGATGCACAAGCTGCTTTCTGATCTTCCGGGAATACAGTCTATCGAGGCTACTGTTGCCTTTGGTGGATCTGCTCAGACTCTGAGTGTGAAGGCTATTATTTATAAAACTCCACTGATTTCCTAATGGAAATAAAGGAAAAAAAAATCAATCCATCTTATTAAACCTCATTTAACTCTAGAGAAAAGCTTTTATGTTTCAATGGTTAGCACCTCCATACACTAAGTACTAAAGAAACAAGCTAAATCTAACTCAGCCTTATTCAACTATCCCCGCTCATAGTAGCATTTCTGTGCGATTTTAAAATGCAGTGGTACCGTCTTTATTTCATTATTCTTAGAACATATAAGCAGGCAAGCAACTCTGTCCTATGTAAAAATAGATTAACAGCTTCATAATGTAAAGGTTTTATTTTAATTTTTAGAGAAGATATTAAAATAAAACTATAGCTAATCAAAATAATAACAACAATGATAATAACGATAACAACAATGTATGGTACGTATTATTACTACTACAACTACTACTATTACGAAATACCAGACAAACCAGACAAAAACCACATTTAAAAACAGTGGATACAAATACCAAAACATTTATGAAGTCACACTGCTGGCCCTTTTCACAATACAAAGTGTCTCTGCATGATGCTCTCTCAATTGTAAACTACCAGTCACAGGGTAATATACAAACATTTTACAAACTAAAATCCATCCTGCATTTTTCACTTGAAAAAATGAAAGATATCGTATTGATAAGGAGATGGGGAAGTAAATAAGCAGACAAGAATGAAAATAAAAAGATCACAACAAGCATTTTTAAAATCTCTTTTTTTCAAGTGAATAGAAAATGCATTTTAGGTATTTGAACAGCTCCCACAGCAATACCCATAGAATCAAGTTATGACAATAAATGTGATGTACCTGTCAAAAATCGTTCCCTCTCTTTTCCATTCAGAGGTTTCTTGGCTGTGGCTGCTTCATCTTCAACAGTAGCTACATAATCCAGTAGTCTGGACACCAGCATTACAACCCAACTGATCATGGGAATATCTAAAACTCCTTCAAAATAAACAAATTTCAGCGCCTTAATAAATGTCTGAAGACATTAAAAACATCACACATTTCGCTAGGCCAAAGACTTCACTCCCTTCTTTTTGTTCTTTAAAAGGAGAGTTAGAGTCTGAGCACTCAAAAGTGAGGGAAGACATCAGTATAAAACTTAGATGCAAATGAAAATGTCACAGTTCTCTTAGTCTGATGAAGATGGAAGTCAAAAGCTTCACCTCAACTGTTCAAGCTAAAAATTAAGCAGCATTTTTCTTAAAAAGAGTCAAAAATTTTGGGTCTAAATTTCCTAAACACCAAATGCACAATGACAGCTGCTTGCATTAAAGCACATGAAGTACATATCTCAAATTTCCAGTGTGCAATTCCTCCATCAAGCAGGTCTCCAATACGATAGTTATAACCATGCATACGGATATTTACTTCTCCATCAGTCTGTTTCCATGTAGCTATGTAAATAAGTTGCAGGAAAGCCAAGAGTGACTTCACCAGGTAAACCACACTGGGGGCACTAATGACTGGCTAATGCCTCTTTCAGTCTCACACTTCAAATGCCATATTTTTGTACAAGCAGAAAGGAAAAAATGTATCTTGTGCATCACGCAAGAAAAACCTCTGTGCGCATGGAAATCTAAATGAACAGTTCCAAAGTCCATGACTGCTCCACAAAACCAGAAACCTACAAATAATGACCATTTAATTACAGTCATTATGCAAATGGCATAATGCTACTGTGTCAATACAGCAAAGACATCAGCACTAGAGGTTACACCCACATTTTCACATCAGTGCACTGTGCTGAGCCACATTTAACTACACTGTGCTTTGCATGCATTGACCTCAAAAAAGCAGTAATTAATTCAAACTATTATTAAATGCAGATCAAACAAGAAAACTAAGGCACAGAAACAATCCATCCAAAATCACATGTAGCTGCTGGCATCCAAGAGTAGGATGCAGCCTGACTTGTTAACTGCAGTTTCCTGAGCACACTCCGACAGAAAGCAGCTCATCCCATGCAGGCAGAGGAAGGACCCCAACAAGTCCATAACAGGACATGGACTGGAACCACAGACTAAATAGCAAGAAGAGAAATGAGGAGCACTGGTGACCGCTATACACCTTTTTGGCTGGCAGAATAAAAAGAAAGAATCCTGCTGCAGAGTGAAGTACATACTTTTTCATACTTCTATTAGAACAAGACCATTTTATCTCCTTTTATCTCTCTCTCAAAAAAAATCAAAATTCTCAGCTTCTCTCCCTCCCTCCCTCCAAGTGTCTTTTGCTCATTCCTTTTTCCTTCTTCCAGTCTCAAATTTTACAATTTCACTCCACCCATAACACTCACCTCTTGCTCTGATTTTCCTCTGCTTTTTCACTTTCTCCCCAGTAAATTTTCACCCCTTTGACCCTGATTTATGTGTGATAGTTCTCAAAAAGGAATTTCTTCTGCCATACCTGATGCTTCCACCACACATAATATTGCCCTAGTACTCACCTGTACTGTCCAGGAGGAAGGAAGCTGGAAGACCAGCAAATAAAGCTCTGAAGTATCAGTTACTTCTGCTTCCTAAAGTCCTCCATGAGGACAACTAGTAAGGCAAGAGCTATGAAAGGAATTGGAAGCTGTGGGGAGAGTGCAAACAGAGGTAGAGGAGATGTAAGCTTGGGTTTGCCTCAAACTAGTTAGAGACTATAGCAGGATATGGTCCCAATAGAGAAAGCACATGGTGGATCAGTGGGAAGCAATAGGACAGCTTCTGACACCAGCTGTAAGTCTGTTAACATCAGGACACAAGGGAAAACTAAGGACAGAGTCTCAGCTGGCACTTTACAGACCTCACAAGGCTAAGAATTTTAAACAACTTATCTTCTATGATGCTTTGCTATCTGCACATAACAAATGAAGTAGCCTAGAGTGTGATGTCTTTCAAACGTAAAAATATGCATCAACCTCGCGGTAGTTAAGAGACCACTCAAAAAAAATCAAGTTCGCAGAATATAATTTCAGTGAATTTTTAGGATCAAAAAAATGCAAATTCCTTGTAATTACAAAAAGCCCCACAAGAACAAACCCTGTGTAGTTTGCAGAAACCATGCAGATACACATAACAAACTTGTCTTCATATCTGTTTCGCCTCAAAATTTTGAAACTTAGAGAGGATCTCATGAGCAAAAAGGCGCATTTCTTTCCAAAGATTAAATTCCAAAGTCATTCACTAGAGCTGTCTATACACTGTACATTCCCCCCACTCTGTGAAAGCTTCCTAGCTGAATTACAATCAAATAGATTTTGCTCAGGTTTTAATGGGGTGGGGGATGGAATCTCTGAATCTCTTTTAGCACCTAAAGAACAAGAAGAGTCATCATATTTTAAAAGACAACTGTTTTAGAAATATAGTAAGCAAGCAATTTCTACTTTTAATACACCAAAAATTGTGAGTTAGTCTCTCATTTTCCTAGTTTATACAAATATGAAAATAATCTCCCAAATTAGAAGGTTACCTTCAGTTCTTCTGTGGACAGGTAAATGAGGTTGCAGTGGTGACAGCAGGTTATCCAGGAGATTAAGTAAACTTTCTAAAACACCACTGTTGCTAAGCGATCTTTGGCCAATGCAAGAAAGCAACATGAAGACCCTAAAAACAAAATTCACATATTTAAGATTTTATTTCTTTTTCAGAATCAGTAATATCCTGCAACACCCCTTACACAACAATGTTGTCCTAGGTTTTCATCTGAGACACAGACAGGCTGCTACAGAAAGCAGTACTGTGGCCCAACAAGTAAACTGGATTTCACATTCTATTGTTAAGGTTAATGCAGCATTTTAGGGTGAACATCATCTCTTTTCACCCTCAAGAGGTCAGCAGAGTCTTCCACATCTGAAACAAGATCTCATCCATTTTATTTCCTATTACATATTACTGATAGTAGGGAAAGAGAATTAAATAGATGGATTCTTATATCCTTGAATTAATGAATTTTAAAAAGATACAAAAATACAGCTGTTGCTATTGAAAGAAGGCAGAAAACCACTACGCAGCAAATAGGTTTGATTAGAATAAAATGCTAACATTTAGAATATTAAAGGTCTCAATCAATAATCTGAAATAATACATCTAACTTTCAGTGCTTAACTCTACACATTCTTGCTCTTATCTCAGTGCAGTCTTTTGCAGTGAATGCCAATAGTGTACCTTCCAGTCTCAATCCCACTTGCAAATACTGGAGAAGAGCAGCTCAGTGATGAGAGTACATTTAAGCCTGATAAAGCAGAAACCCATTTTTAACACTGGGGAACAATCCTGCTAGGTATGTGAAGATGTTCAAGTAAGAAAAAATAGCAAATTTTTGTGGTGTAAGAACCAAATAGGTACAATAAATAACTGCAATTAGACATTTATCAGTACTTTTTTGGGTCTATTTCTTAAAATGAATGAAAACCACAGCTAAGTATCCTTCAATCTCATTTTGTCCATTCCAATACTAAGTTACAGTTACAGTTACTTCAGTGATCCACAGGTAACGTATCAATATAGATTTACACCTTACCTGTCTTGTGGGAATATGAGAAGTTGTTCTGAATTGTATAATTCCTGCAGTACGTTTGAGAGAAACTGACCCCACCACCTTTCACCTCCACAGAGCTGAACAAGCAGAAGGCCAGTATGCAATCGTATCTTGGGGGTTCCACTGATACACAGGTGTTTAAATAACTCTTCACAAGCCTGAGCATGAAAAGTACTCTGCAGAACCACAGGAACTGAGTGCCCTTTTAAGAAAAAAGAACACCTCTGTTTAAACAGACAATGACTTGAAAACAAAGGGAAAAGTTTGCAGTAAATTTCTAAAACTACAACAATTAGACTAATTGGCACAGGAGTAAAGGAAGTGGGACCATATGGGGAGATGGTGATTTGCAGGTAACTCAAGGACAAGGCCATTTGGTCAAAACCAAATCAATACTATGCCAATGCAAATACCCACACAGAATTTACACAAAGCAAAACCCAAACCAAATCATGCTTTAGAACAAACTGGCACAGAAAATAACATGACAACCTATTAACAGAACAAGGTATCATTTCTTTTTGTTTTTTTTTTAAATACTACCAACTCCTACTCAGATTTTTCAATTTCAATTCTCCAAGACATCTTTCAATGGCAAGCTTAGGAAACAAAAACCTTTACTGGGTATCAAAAAGTCGTGAACTAACTAGAAATATTGATTTTATGAGTTCACTACCACCACCACCACGCTCAAGGCAATTTCTGCTTCCTTGGGCTCCTTCTAACTGCCTAATTCCTCCCCAGCATTGCACAGGCCTCAAAGCCCAGAGTTCCTTTCACAAGGTGATTCTGCCTGTGAAAACCACATGACTATTCTGCCTGGGCAGATTTTTGTTACTTCAGCAAACTGGATCATCCCACAGAAGGATCATATGACTACCTGAACAAAAGAATATGCAGCCAGGACTACACAAATGTGAAAAGGACCTTGACACCTCCTACTATTCTTCTCAGGAAGTGGCTAGGCCAGCTTGGTGCCACTGGTAACACTTTACAATGTATGCTATCAGCTGCTAAAATCACAGTAGATGTGGCTTGGAGCAGCCTGGTCTAATCAAAGGTGTCACTCTCCATGACAAGGTGTTGGAACTAGATGATCTTTAACACCTCTTCAAACTCAAACACCATTCTACATTTCTATGATTCTACATCTGAACATTGTTTAACAGCCTTATAGTAGAAAAGTGCAGGTCAAGAAATAGAAATACCTGGAAATTGTTTCTACTAATACGACAAAAAAATCAAAATCTCAAAAAATACTGACCATTGGACGAATGTAGCAAACTGAGCAAAGTATCCAGTAAGTATCTAATGATGGTGCGTAACTGTTCTGTGGATGACATCTGAATCAACTCTTTTGGATCAGATTGTTCCTTCAGCGTTTTCCTGCTTGCACCTAAAGCTACTTTCAGTCTCTGAACAGCATGGTGAGCCAAGTTGAGTTGAAGTTGCAGCTGAATGCAGTCCTGGTAAGCAGAAAATACTCTGCTGTCTTCTTCTACTGCCTTGTCTGGCTTTCTCAAAAAGTACTGGGCATTGTTAGCACTATTGAGTGGTGGCAGGTCAATACTCTGCAGGAGGATTTCTAACCGATGACAGGCCAAATTGTACCTAAAGGGAAATATTCAAAAAACACAATTCAATACACATTAGCAAACAGCAACACATTTGACAATCACCCTGCCAGAAGACAACTTCTGGTCCATTGTGACTGCATTGTTAAAACAGATATGGAAAAAATACAGTGTGGTCTTTGCTACTGCTAGAAAGATATTCACAACAACTCTACAACAGCAGAGGTTTTTTTGGTCTGAAGAATAGAATGGGAAGGAAAAAATCTGTAACATTACGATGTCCCTGTTTTACATTAATAATAATTAGGAAATACTCCTTTTATTTTTTGCTAACCTGCACTGTATGTCTTCTTGCAATGCCACCATCATTGCCAAATGTTGATCAATTTCTGGCTGATTTGCGGCTTCACCTTCTCCTCTGAGGGGATCATGCATTAGTTTCAGCTCATTTTCAAAAGGTAGGATATAGGTATGACCATAATAAAATCCTAATGGGATTTTTGCTCTGGCATTTGTGCTACCGTATCGACCAATAACAGTGATCTGAAAGAAAATGCAACTATATTGTAACACAATTGTATCAAAACAGGAAAGTCAAGTCAAAAATACATTAAAAAATTATAGTCAACAAAAGCTTGGTCTGAAGAGAGCTTAAGTGAAAGTTCATGTACTAACAAACATCAAGAACCTAAAAGATCCTTTTACCTTCATAAACCTGCAAACTGGGGGTGGCAGCAAATCATGTAAAATAAGTGAATGTGTGCTAATGTCAGTAGCCACTACCAGTCGCCTTCCATCCACTTCTTCTCCTAAAGTCCAGATGTCAATGGACAAAGAAGCCAAATCTCCACAAGTGGGAATCAATACATCTGTCAGCAATATAGGTCTTCCAAAATCCAGGGTCACAAATCTTCTTGCTCCTAGGTGAGGAAAACACAGGATTGCCTGAAAGACCAGTGTGTGCTAACCAGCAAGACACGTTACTTCTCAACCAATAAAGCCACTGTTTATATGTTGTTTAAAAGGTATATAAAGGTTTATGCATTGTTTAAAAGGTATATTTGTATACTTGAGGCTAAAAATAGCTGTACAATCTCAGAAACTCTCACTACGGCTTGAACACTTTGAGAAGAAAATTTTGGCACCGACTTAAATGAAGCTGTTTTGCTTTTTATGCATTATTTTTGAACAGGTGCTCTGTTGAGAGACCCAACATATTCCCCAAGTCTCCAGAATTTTTCAACTATCACCAAGTGCTAGGTCTTAAACTCACAGATATGACAGAATGCAAAGTGAGAAATAGCTTTACTTTGGAAAGCTAAGAGAGACTGTAGCTAAGCATTTTATTTAAAGGCCCCAGAAAATATTCCACTTCTTACTAGAACACGTGTCACAGCTGTTATTAGGAATTGTGGTTTTACCTGAGTGCATTCGCTCTATAATAATTGACTGATGAGGTGGAGGTTGAAGAAAATGTGAAGCATGAGATATTGCAAGAGCAAGGCCAGATCCAAGTGGATTCTGAGGAGTGGAAAAACATCAGTAAAATTAAGTGATTAAAATCTATGCATTTATTGTGAGCTGTTAAAGATGTACCATTTTGACAACACCTCACTACGCTTAGATTTGAGCATGAACCATCCAAATATATTAACTACTAAGTTCAAAGGATTAATAACTCCTTACCCAGTTAAGCTAGCTCCAATAAAGAGAAACCATATGAGGTGTTGTAACAATGCTATCTTATTTTGCTAAATTCTTTTCATATGGTATAAATTTTACATAATTTTCACATTCCACCCAAATAAACACGTATTTACTACCACTCAAATACAAATTAAGACCCTGGAAATGCTTACAGCATCTTGTTTCTCTAAGAAAAAGAAAAGAAAATAATTACCGTTCTAGACTTGCTTGTATTTTTGTTATGTGCTGCTAGGTTAACTGTTGGGGGGTCAATGACTGAACCAGGAAAAAGCTGAGCAAGCTCTGCATTAATAACAGCAGAAACTGCTTCATTGGGTGGAGTCAAAGGTGGAGTCATGAAGAGAGGAGTTGTTTTTGGGGTGGGTGGAATGACATCTGAAGGATGAATGAAGAACCCTGGAGCTGCTACTGTATTAGAAGGCACAGAGTTGTGAACAGGACCAACTGCTGATGCTGCTGCTGCCGCTGCTGCTGTTGTCTGATGCAGTTTGGCTTCCAGCTTTGCTTTCTGTGGAGAAGATGAAAGCAATGTATGCAGCAGATAATACCACTTGTGAACATGGGAGTAGTATTGAGCCACAAGTTCAACTTTGATTATACAACTGTATTTAATAAACCTAAGCTACCTTCAACATAGTCAAGTTGGATGACCAACTATAAGCTAAAAATTTAAACTATTAAACTATCTATTTAATTTGACTCACAAGCTAAGGAACATGAGTAATTAGATGGAATAATCAAAAAAATAATAAAAACCCTACCACTGAATAGCAAAATAGAGTCAACACAGAAAAGCCCTGGCCAACTAACAATGGCTTGGCCAATTAACAAGGGCTTTATGACTAGCACTTTCCTGTTCCAGCAACTGTGCTGTTCATTTCGGTAGGCTTTTCCAATTTCAGACTGATATACTTACGAAGACTTAGTTCTTATTACAAACTCCCAACCCACCCTTAAAATACACAAAAACTAAGTCTGAAAGACCAAGGCAGCATGGGAGACACTCCCAGCACTTTGCTTAAGAAGAGCAAACCACAGTGCTGAGCAGTTCCTTCCTCAAATACACTATGGAGAAAAAAAAAAGGCAACTAGCTCTGCAACTACTTTCTCAGCTTTCGAAGTCTAGACACAGCACTAAAAAGAGCCAAATAGCCTCCAACCTGTTGCTGAAGCTTCAAAAGCTGCTGCTGTTTCTCTTGCAGCACCTGGAGCTGTTGCTCGGCTGAGGCCATTGCATGAGAGAGAGACTGCAAAGCTACCTGGGCTGCTGAACTCAGTGCTGTCGAGGCTTCCCCAACTGTTCCAGAAGAGAGGCCACCAACTGCTGGGGTAACCCCAAAGGTACTCACTGGCATGAAACAAAGAAACAAAACAAAACATGTATGTAGAAATTATAAAACACACCTTTAATTCCTTATTAATTGTTCAGAGTGATGTAAAAACAGGAGAAATATTTTTTAATCTAGTTCCTGCTACAAGGTAACATCATGAGTTACGAAGTATATATGGTTTATAGACTATGCACATTGGTCATACATGTAACGCTCGGATTACAGAAAAGCCACCTAGAAAACCTTCGTAATTCTTCCACCACAAAAGGTTGTAAGGTAAAGATGCAAGCTTGTACATTATACTCTCCAAGAGAAGCAAACGGATTCATAACAGTATTCTTTAAATCCACTTTGCTTGCTAAGATCCAAGAAGTTTACCTTCACATATAAAAATTATTTAAGAAAAAAGAAACCACAGACAAAACATTTCAACACTTGCAAAACCACAAGCAAGCAGTTTGTCAAACAGTGCCATTATGTTCAATTAAAAATGTATTGTGGAACTATGCTAAGTAGAAGAAATGAAAAATTGTATATACCAGTAAACGTACTTGCATCGTCCCTTTCTATTCTAGTTCCATCACTTGTTGAAACACAGGTAAAGTGCAGAGGTTCAACTTCCAGAAGTCCAGTAAGGGAAGTAAAACTACCTTCAGCAGCTGCACAGCTACTTATTTTCCCATTTCCTGAAAGAGAAACATGGATCTGCACAGTCAGCCAATGTTTTCTTGATAGCGACATTTCAAGTCATGAAGTGTCAAAAGGGACAACTAAATATAATGCACATATTTCATTAGTTCCTCTTGTAGAAGAAACATCTTAACACTATCCCTATTCCTCAGTATGAATTGAAGTATATTTTTAAAATGATAATGCTGTCGAATCTGAAGAGAGTATATTAGTAAGTCCAACTGTCAACTGTGACAGAAGTGCAGTACAACCTTCTTAATTCCAGAAATAAATTATATGTGGATGCTCTATTCTTTCTACACTGAAAGCAAATTAGCTTGCAAAAATATACTGGTGTTACCAGAAAGGAAGAGGAAGAAACTGTCAGACCAACTAAGATCATACATGAATTTAGTATAAAACCCAGAGAATGACTCAATACCCAAACAAATTCACAGACTTGTATGGTGGAAGGGATAGCAAGGAGAAAGACAATAGCATACAAGAGAAGGAAAGGAGTCATTATGACAGATGAATACGCTTGCTATGAAAAGAATTTCCTGACAGGTAAAAATTATCTAGTTCTTTAGGCAGGGCTTAAAGATTCACTTATGAATTAACCCGAGAAGACAGACACAAATATGCTTTTAAGGTATTTTAATTCCTCTGAAACAGAAAAAAAAAACCTTATTAAACCTTTATATTTAAGTAGAGGAACGTCATATGGCATCTTCCCAACTTAAGAAAAATCTGTTTAGGTTTCTCTGTCTATGAGTGTTGCTAGCCTAAATAAAGAGTAACACACCTCAAGGAACCCACCTGAAAGAGGTGACAGATGATCCATTCCTAAATGACTGACCCAGGGAATGAGAGCAGCCTGTCTAATCTCTACCCTGAGATATTCTACAGCATAAGAAAATAAGAGATTCCAGAAAGAGGCTTTTTCTCTTTGCCCTAAGGCCAGAGGAAATGTAAAAAATACCATGAGCAAGAGAATACCTTGGACCTCACCTTGGCTGGAAAGGTATAAAATCACATTTTCACAAAAAGAAAACAGTATAATAGAGATTTACCCACTCTACCATAATCAATCACTGCTAAATATACATACCTGATAGAACATCAGACAAATCAATTTCATCTGACTGTACTCCAATGCTGCTGTTGTATACATTTTTACAAGAAGAGCCACATATTTCCAAATCAAACAGAACTGGATCAAAAGGTGAACTGTATAATCCATATCTGCAAATACGACAAACAGCACCATTCACACAATAAAATCTCATACAAAATTATTTTACAGTAAAAGGCCAAGTATTTCACCATCAGGATTTATTATAGTCCAAACTATTTTATTCATTCATTTGACACAACTTAGAAATGACCACTAAGTTAAACTTCATTACAATAATTCATTAGATGGCATTTTCAAACAGTTTCTAATGCTAAGTAAGTAAATCTTCGTTACTGAAAAGTTTTGAAGATGTAATACTGTCCAGGAAACATGAGACACAATCACACTGGGCATGGAAAATAGAACTACAAGCCTTAGACAACGAGCCACAGCAATACACACACCTGCCCATGGTAAATGAGACATTAGACTGAAGTCAATAAAAACACAGTACTGTTTCAAAACAGTGGAAGAAATTCCACCTCAGCTTGCTCTTCCAGCTGAAGTAAGAATTAAAAAAGGCAATGCTGTTGGGCAATCAACGCTTGTGATAAATACCTCAACAGAAGGAAACTCGTAACATTTACTCTGGCAGTGCTGGAGGGGAAAAAATAGCACCATCACTCAAAGTGGCCCCAAATCAATTAGGGTTTCATAAGCCAAGAACAAGGAAACTCCGAAGTGGTATCAAAATCAGTGGGGTTTTTTGTTTGTTTGTGGTTTTGTTTGGAAGTGGACTTTTTTAGTGTTTACCAATACCTATTAGTAGCGACTGAAGGGGGAAAGAATGGAAATCAGGCCAAATTACTAAGCCAGAGCAGAAAGAAAGAATGCATCCGTGTAGGTACAAAAGTGAGAAACGTAACACTCTCCACCTTGGCAAGAGACAGAAGAAATCTGAAATACTTCCACAAACACACCAGCAGGGACAGTAAATTCTTCCACCTCCTTTTCCCTCTGCCTCCGAGTAGTTTCTCTTTACCAGATGAGGTAAAAACCCCCAAGATGCTGAGAAGGCTGGACTGTTTAAATATCTTTTTTGATCAAGTAATCAAGAAAGTGCAAACATCTAAATGAATACAACACCAGCAACAAGGTAAAAAGAGATTCTAGACTTCTCTGAATATTAAAATGTTCCCACATTAGCTGGGCTCAGTGCTTTCGGCCACACAATACTATGACTGTAATTATCAGAAAATTATGAATTTTATCAGAAATTTGTAACTAATCTCCACCAAACCCTTTCTACCTTGATCATGCTTGACTTTGAGGAAAAGCCTTGTACCTTACAAAAGGGCAATAATTGCTACTGATCATCTGAAAATTACAGATTAACCCATTTAACATTACATTTCCCAACCAAGTTATTTAAAAGGCAGCAAATTTAAAATAACTTTATACTCAGAACAACACAGGATAGACTTGGTTGCTCTTTACAAACATGCATTAGACATGGCCAGTGCATCCTGCACATCTGACAAGACTGAGGTGTTTGCTGCCTGACCTTTTTTCATATGCCAGCCAAGACAACATGCTCCTGTAAAGTGGCCACTAAAACACACAAAAATGCTCAGGCAAAATTCAGTGTGGTCCCTTCACAGCCTGCTTTGGACATCAGATTTAAACATTCAATAGATCAGGTCAGCTCAACACTAACACTGATTACTTACATGTTTTAAATAAAGAGTCTGATTTATTAAGTAAGCAGGTCATAAAATGTCAAAATTCTGCAAGAGCGTTGTAGAGTAGAATCAGAATTTGAACATACTGCAGAGGTTTTAATTTGTTCTGTCCAACAACCCAGATTTATTTCAACAAGCACAGTGCCTTTTACCCACTCTTGAGCAGGAATTATCAGGTTCACTGTTTTTAAGCTTTATTAGCAATCCTTTTCACAAAAGGATATAGAAGTTACATCAACAAAAAAAACAAAGACTAAATCAAGAATGTCATGTAAAAATTCATCAATCAGGTTATTCATCTGTACAGTAAGGAACATAAACTACGTAAAATACCTCTTCTGCTTCTTTCATCAGAACCCTCAACTGGAATAATGTCTAAAATTTTGTGTATCACAATACAAGGAAGATAAGGACCAAAGAAGCTCGAGGAAATGTTTTAAGAATGACAGATCTGGCGAATACAATGAAGATACAAATACACTCCAAACAGCCAGAACTTTTTTAGAATGAAAGAATCTGCTCTCCAGTGCCAATGTGGGCAGGACACAAGCACTAAAAGGCTTTAATTGCAGCAGGAGAGTTTTCAGATTAGATGTGAGCAGGAGACGGTTCAAGTGCTAATGATTATAATTAAACCATGTAAGACCTTTCAATATTTAGAATAATTTAATTCCATGACTACATGAATCTTGTACTTTCAAGAACAGGCTGGAAGAAATTTCTCAGATTTGCTAGAGACAAAACCAACCAGTTTTTTTGTAAGACAGCCAAAAATCCTATCTGAAATGCCTTTTTTTTGTCGTTGTTTTCTGAACTGCAAATCATGTAACACACCCTACTGGCCTTATCCTTGCAAGTTTTCCTTGATTTATTGCAGCACATGACAGTGAAATGAGTATTACTCTCCCATGAATGTGCAGATCTGTTAATTGGACATCTGCTTTTAGCTGATTACCAGATGTTAGGCTATTGCACCTGGGACCAATGACAAAGAGGAAAAACACAATAGTATAAACTCTGCAACACAAATGCACAAAGAAAGATAGAATACAATTCAGGGAAAGGAAAGGGAAAAAGGGGAAAGCTACGGCTGTCTACTAATTTCTCTTTTAAAAAAAATGCAAATGCAAAAACCAAAACCCAAAAATGACAGTATTCTCTTGATTCATAGGCATATCAAGGAAAGGCCCACAAATTTTGCTTGAATTCGTAAACTAAATCAAGAAATAGCCACTCCTTGCTGGAGCTATTGTAATCACATAAGGAATTTGCTGCTACTCTTAAACTACCTATGGGGTTAGAGTTAAAAGAGAAAGCAAATTAAGTTCCAAGAAGAAAATCAGTAAAACACTGTTTAGAAACATTCAGAAAATCTAAGCTTGAAGGACATCAAGAATGGGCTCACTTCAGAAACCTTCCCTTGCAGACAATTGTGCTCACCAGAAGGTGATCTGAAATGTCACATGTACCAAATTCAAAAGTAGGCAACTGGAAAGGAAGAAAACTTTCTAATTTAGTTTATTTCTATTTTTCTGTTTAAAGAAAGTACTTGGGAGGAATTTATATGAAGGAACAACTCATTTCCCACAGAAAGGTGCCATTCTCATGTCAAGTGTAATTTTCAGATTTTTCTCCATTTGGTTCAGCTCACTTTATTTTTCAAAATTCTGAAGTTTCCCAGATACCGTTTCTATTGCTGCAATAAGTCTTCTAAGCAGCTGCAAGGGTTTCAGAGGGTGAAATAAATTAAGAACTAAGTAGAGAAATGCAGCAGACAGCAGGATAAGGATCCAAGTTCAAGATCCAAGACTAAGTTTTTATGAAGTATTTTGGAATTATAGTTCTTTAAAACAAAAGAAAAATAAAGAGATTCTCCCTCCTCCACACCTTCCCTTACTACATTTTCTATTAAATTTTCAAATTTTTTTGAAAATTCGTAACTAATCTCCACCAAACCTTTTCTACCTTGATCATGCTTGACTTTGAGGAAAAGTCTTGTACCCAAAGCACAACTGAAAGATCTGTCAAATAGGAGTATTTTTCCTTCCCCATAATGCAGCTTTGGAAACTGCTACAAACGGAACCATCAGAAGTTTCCTTTTTGTATCACATAAATCAAACGGTCAATCAGTTCAATATGCAAAAGAAGCAACATCACAGTCCTAAATACATTGATACTTTTAATTTCAAAGAAGAACCTCCCATCCCCAGTAAATTACTCCAGGTCCCTACACCTAGAATCTGGCCTTTGGAGAAAATACATTAAATGTATGGTCAGCCTACAGAAAGACTATAGTGTTGTGAAGCACTGTGCCAAACTGAAACCATCTGCATACTTAATTCCCTCTAAGAGTCAAAATAAGACATGCTGTGTTAGCCCTTACACTAAAAATCATAAATACTAAATTAAGGAATACACAGACTTTAAGCACCACATACACATTGGCTGGTTTAAAATGTGAGATAGAAATAAAATTCAACTTTAATTTCATACAAGTTAAAAACTGTTTTCCAGAACTTTAGCAAATTAATCCTTGCCCAAACAAATACAGCAAAGTGTAACACACAATCTTTATCAGAACACCAAAGGATGGCCTTAGACAGTTCTTAGGTTTGTTTCTGTTAAGTTTACAACAACCACATTTCTCAGTACCTTGTCTGAAGTAATGCTTCCATTGGTGTTAGGCGATCCTGCAGCTGCCGGGACACCGCAGTCAGCAATGATGCACAAGCTGTGCTGCATCCTGCCAGATCTTCATCCTTTACATAGTTCAGCAATACAAAATACCAATACACAGATCCTGTATTAAAAAAAAAAAATAAAATTCAGGTGAAACATGATATAAATTCTTCACTGAGAAAGCATACTTTGAAGGATAATCAACAGAAGTGATAATTATCGAATGGTTACTGAATACAGACTAGGAGATATTGTACCCTTTCCCCTTTCCTGAGAGACTTCAACTAAGAATCATTCTGTAATAATAAGTTTCTACAAGTACTTCTGATTCTCTTAGCAACTAACACACAATTGAAGGGAAAAAGGGTTCCCAAGAGACAGCTTTGCACACTTTTCATTGCTCCTGCTCACAACAATCAAAATGCTCTTGATATATTAAGGTGCTCAGCTAGGGGTTCCAATCCCTTAAGAGCCAAGCCATATCCCAGAGCCAACTATTTTCCTCGATTCACTCTCTGGTTCTGGTTGCTGTCCTTAATCTGTATTTGCTAGAGGAATTGCTTCCATACAAATCAGTTCTGGGAACACAGTACAGTGGTTCTGTACAGAAACACAAATCTCAGCTTCCTCCTTCTCCTTCCCTCCCTGTGCATTCCACACCCTCTGTAGCACTGTGTGAAATGTTTTGACCCGTGTGGTAATACAACAAGCTCTTTGAAATGCAAACTAGTTTTTCTGCAAGACCCATCAGTGATCCCAAGCTAGAAACAATTCAGCAATGTCCTAGTGTGAGAAGCAGGCCTTGCCACCCAAAATATGAGGGTGAAGTCATCTTCCCATTCCATCTGGCACTCCAGATGCTTCAACAAGGTGCTAAGACACTGTTACACTGCAATACAGATAAGGAAGAAATTTAATTTAGTTTAAATTTCCTTGTAGTGCAGAAGAATCAGAAGTGGATTGTTAGTTAAACAAATGTTGATATCCAAGTTTCCTGTTATTAAAAAATAACAGACCACCCTGACTGTCGCTTATGTCAAGAGAATCTGTAGCTGCTAAACACCTTTCAGAATCCTTAGAAAACTTACTTAAGCTCTTCCAAAAATGTCAGCCTTCACACTCTGGTTTAAGCAAGCTTATTTGCTTAAAATTCCACCAACTGCAAATGTCTGCTTCATGACCAGACCACTCCAAGGTGCATTTTGAACAATTACCTCATTCAAATTTCATATGAGAGTCCAACACATGTGAATCTTGAGTCCAACTCAACAAACAACAAATATACCGTGTATGTTTACAACAAACACTGCATACGTACCACCTGTGGCAGCAGCAGGCAAGAGAGGCATATTGTCAAGTAAAGCTTTTAGAAGAACTGATCCAAACCCTTGCTGACTCGGGTCACACCTCCCATTGCTACAAAAAAAACACAGACACTTTAACATTTAAGGAAGTAAGAATGAAGGATGAACTCTCTTCCTGAAGATGAAGCTGAACGACTGATGTTCCTTGCAGTCATATCCTAAACATGTATTTCCTGAACGGAACATCTACCAGATCATGTTGCTTTATGAATTCAATGTCAAACAGTAACAAACACAGTTCAGAATGCATGCAAATCCCCCAAATAAAGAACAGAAATAAACAAAAGTAAATATATACAAATAATTAGCACTGACCTGATGCATAGTGCAAGGAACCGTGCACATTTGTGAGCTATGCTCCGCCCAGCTTCAAAGAAGCAAACACGTATAATATCAGAGACACATTTACGTGTTTTGGAAAGCAAACTGTCATTTCCCTCCTTTGAGCTGTGAAAACAAGTTGCATTCTTTAGAGAATTACATAAAACTATTTTCTTTTAATTAAACTGATACTGAGAATTAGCCATGATAATTTGAACGTAATTCCTCCGTTACCTGCCAGGGCCATTTGAATACACTCCGGCCAACCAACAAAGTGTGTCGAGTACAAGACTCTGTGCATGTTCTGTAGTCAGACTATCCTCTGTCTTCTTGCAAAGAGTGGTGAGCAGCTTCTCATGGAACTCTGAAAACTGTAACATGGCACACCGTTGAACTCTAGGGAAGAGGGGAAGGAAAGAAAAACCAGAATTATTCAGTATGGCCATTCCCCAGCTTTGTAACCTATCTTAAGTCCAGCAAAAAAGAGAATCCTAGCTGAAAGTAAAAGCAGTACACAATCACATGCAATACTTTCTGTGCACACATTCCCAATCATCCTGTTTTCTGCTCACAGAACTGCCTACATTACAATACATCCAGCAAGCTTCTATGAATTTTTCCCCCTTTTTAACTTGTCTAGCAACTTCTAAACCTAAACAAGCTTTCACCATCTACAGAACTCTTATCAGCTGTTTGCACATACCTCTTTGCAGCCTCGTTGACCTCTTTATGCAGTTACAGTCAGTGCCACCACTGCAGGGTGGCAGCTGGTAATACACTTTAAATACTGTATTATCTGCACCTGGGTTTGCAGTAGCAAACCAAAGACTTCAACCACTTCTCTGCTAGCTATATTTGATTCTAAACTTTTTGACAAATAATATAATTTCTGCTGTAAGAAACAGGGCAATGTGGAAATAGGAAGTGAAGATGCTTCCTTTAAAAAATGTATCTGTTTTACCAAGAAAACTTATTTACATTCACCTTTTGAAGTCAGGCAAAAAAAAACTCCACTCAACATATAATTTCATGCATGGTATTATTCTATCACAACTTTCACAGCATAGTGCCCACTTACTTGCAATTTACAGGATTTTCCATATAAAATAAGCTTATGAAATGACAACTTGAAACAGTATCTTGACCTGAGGTATTTTGAGAACGAAGCTTTATATGAGAAGTGCAACTAAAGCTGGTATTTCTTCAGAATTAAAAAACACCTACTAACCTTTCCTTTGAAATTGAAGTTTTTTTAAATCTTCGAATTGTTACAGAGACCTCTTGAAGTAAGTCACAGCCTCGCAGATTATCCGATTTTCTTGAAGAAGTAGTAGCTTCAATTTTGCTAGATGGCTTTTCCTTATGTTTTCGGAAAAAATAACATTCATAAATCACATTGGTTCTGATTTATTTTTATACCCTGTTCAGTGAAATGCAAGAAGTTTGCTAAAATCTCTCCATTTGAGCACTGTACCAAAATACACTGGTTTTATTTACTAATTGCTTTGATATAGAACAATACGCATCCACACACACACATCTTCACAGTAGGGTAAGACCTATCAATGACTGAATATACTTAAGGAAACAGAAGTCTCAAAAACAAGTGTTCAGATTGTGAAAGTGGCAGAACAGACCTTTTCAATTAGATCTGCACAAAAGAAACAACTTAGAAATCACGAACTCTAATTCTTGAAGGTGTCAACACAGTGTCACCTCTTTAGAAAGTAGTTTTTAATGGATCTCAATTCTGCTAACAGCTGTTTCATTTTCAGGTGACATGAATCATACCAAGTCTACAACTAACACACAGATCTTCCTTGGCTGTTCATTACCTTGCCTGCTGCAACTTTTGCCAGCAATGAAGCAAGTGAATGGCCCTTGTTCGTCTGAGGTTTTAGAGGAGGAATTCTAACCACTGGTCTAATGCCACCATTGCAGATTTCTTCTGATCCTCTGTCATTCACTGCTTTGACATGAATTAAAAATGAACGATACTTGCCACCAGCCATGCCTAAAAGTGGAGAAGAAAAAAAGGAGGGGGGGGAATTTGCACAGTTTAAACAGATCGCAAGTTGTAAACAGAACAGATCAACCACGTTCATTTCAGTAGTTTATCATCCATTTGAAACAGCAACTCACTATGTTGTTACACAGCAAAATCTGTCCATGTAAAAATGAATAACATATCTATGTCTGACTACAGAAGTATGAGATGCACTTCAGTCACACAGGTTTCATGCAAATAGCATAATAAATGGGTTTACCTTTAACAAGCTTTGGACTTGTTAGTGTCAACATTCCAGCATGTCCTGATAGATCAAGTCCAGTAGCCAGCCATACTGGACCACAAAGTATATCTTCCTTGTGTTCCTCCAGAAATGGACACAGTCTAAGACCTTACAAAAACATGAGTAATATGGATCTGAATTAGCCATGATTAAGTCACGAAATCTGGTCATTTGCATGGATTAAAAATGCACCCTGTCAAACTCTGATCATTAAATACATATAACTTCACATAAAAAATTACTTCAGGTTCACTTTAAGACATTTTCCAGTGAAATAAATTAAGGTAAATGACCGTTTTAAAACCATATTCAGTTGCATTATGTGGATTAATATATATGTTGACTGGCTTATAAAAGCCACAAAATACACAAGTGATGAAATAAAAAAACAATATATACAGAGCCACAATCCTTATAGGGTTGTTACTGAAGCAGGACAACACTGTTTAAAAAAAACCCAAAACAAATAATAAATTTAAAACAAGGACGGCTTTGTTTCTCCTATGGGATATACAAATTATTGAAATCATCTTCACTCATCTGCTGCTCCTTTCTCAGCATGAAACACTTCCTTTCAGAACCTTTATCACCCCTGTGATCCTTCCCCTCACCCTTTGTAACCCCTCCTTTCTTGGAGTCATAGAATCATAGGATGGTTTGGGTTGGAAAGGACCTTGACAGTCATGCTCTAGAAAAGCCTGATTACATGAGAGAAAAGAAGGTGCAAAGTAAGACTGTTGAAAGGACCAAGAAAAAGAACCATAGCTCTAGAACTGAGTCACTCCAACTGTCAAATTTTAGTCTGCAGCTCTCCTCACTCAGACCCACTCACTGCCTTTCACAGCCCAAGACATTTTGTGGAAGAGTGCTGGTTAACAAAAAAGTTATAAAAACAGGCACAGTCAGTGTGATGTGGCCTAGCTATGAATTCTTTACGTTCTGTTTCTTATTTTCTCGCTTTACTGCAGCAATCTCTCCAAAAGCCAAGTATGGGGAGAAAAATTATATTAAAAAAACTAGCCAAAGAAACAAAGTAAAATACTGCTGAAACAGGCTAGCAATTTAAGTTAGAAAGGTACCACACCAATCTACTTGATTTCTAAATTCAAATAAACGTTAACCTGCTTGTAAGCACCAAGCTTCTCTAGTAGTTTAAGACACTTCTGGTGTATTTGTGTTAAACTTTGAACTCATACAGCAAACAGACCAGAGAGAAAAATAACTTTGAAGACAGCTGAGAAATTATTCTATTTTAATGTCTGAGAAATTTTTGCAGAGGAACTCAAATTTTTCATTAAAAGAAGAAAAAAGTAAAGTCCTATTTTAACTGAAGTACAACAAGATCAATAAAACTTACATTGTGGCTCCTCTACATCCATATACTGCATTTCTTCGCTGAATTCCACCAGTCCTGGTTTTCCATTTCTCTCCACTTCAATATTATGAGCTGGAGATAAAGGAAATGTGATCTGTCTATCTACTGCTGCTTCTGGAAAAAAAAATATTAGCATGATTTCAAACACTGTTCAAGGCTCAGGAAAAACAGAAATGGTAGTTTTAATAGCAAAATTATCAACTTTCTGCCCACAGCAGCATTTCTAATACAAACCCACAAGTATATAAAGACATGTTTTTCATATGGATTGAAATTGCAGCAAATAGTTAAAAAAAATAGTATTTCTGAATGACATGTAAAAAGCCTGCTTTAATACTACCGAAATTCTTTTCCCCTAATACTCAACTGCAGATTACTCCTAGGCAAATAGATTCCAGTACTGAAAGTTTGATAATTTAAACTTAAAATAACTGGATTGTTCCTGCTGAACATCAAACATTATTTGGCAATACTTAAACACAGCCCTTTTTCCAATTAAAGGGATCACATGAATTATAGATGAAGAGGACTTGCAAGCAAATTAACAAGCAGCATATACAGTGAATTAACTGCCAGACCAAAACCATTAGTTCCCGACCGGAAGAATTATGTCTCTGGCATTCCCATTACTACACACTACATATTTAACTGTTTCCAGGGTTCCTGTCATAAAAAAAATATGACTGAATAACCTCTCCCCTGCACATCTTCCCTATGTCTCATTATCTTAAATTTTTAGTTCCTTTCTCTCCCCATGGAAGGAGAGGAGATGGGGGGGAGCTAATTGAATTTCAGTCTGAGGTTTTTATACGTTTCTAAGAGCCATCTAACAATGCTGAATATTACTTCTCCCTAGGACTGGAACATTTTGGTTAAGATCTATCACAGATATAAATTATCTAGCTTTGTCTTCTCTTATAATGAAATCATTAGTGTCCTATTATTTTATTCAATAGTGCACAGAAAAAAGGCAAATGTCACTAAAGTCCTTTTCCAAACCTCAAGAAATTGAAAAAGGGAAGGAAGCAACTGCAATGCAGTTACATACACTTGGAGAAGATGTTAGTTAGTTGTGGATCTCCAATCCTACTGAATAAAAAAGAAAAAAGACTTTGCCAAAACTTCCTTGCAGGTGCTCTCACATTCCCCAGTCCTTTCCAGACTGCCTGACCCCCCCCATTCGATGCCTTTTCTACCTTGTAACAGAAAAAAGCAAATTCCAGTATATTGCATGTAAGGAAGTGAAATGTCATTTTTCTGGAAGAGCACTGTCACGTCTTCTGATCAGTATGCTCTGCTGAAAAGCATTCACAGAGAGATCTGGCAATTTAGTTCACAGCTAAATCAAATGTCTCCAAGGAATTACCAACTCATGGAACTGTTTGCTCAGAAGTGTTTAAAATTGAAGCATTAAGGAAAAGAGTTTAGCTTTTCTTCTATTGTTTTGTTCCAGAGGTGAAGATTTTCAGATTAATTCTGACATCCAGATCTCCAAATGGACTGAAATCATGCTGAAAACAAAGCGGGTTCCATTCAGGAGAGAAACAGGGACAATCAATTCTGATTTCTTCTTTGATAGAACAAATTTCTTCTACATGTTAAAATTAAGGTTTTACAGCAAGGATAAAAAAATATGAAGAAACTGAAAGAATACCTGTTGACTGCTGTCCTGCAGTCACAGCTAGCAGTTCTGTTAAATCTAAACCATCCTGAACTCTAAAAGAACAGGCTATTCTCAAACAATATTACTATGCTAGAATATTTTGTCCTTGGGTAACAACCAGTTTACAGTATTTAAGGGAGCATCTCCAGCACACATTTTTTGTTGTTAAACACTGGGGGATGCTACAGAGTGAAGTTTTATGAAAGCATGTTAATGGTCTTTGAACTGCCTATATTCCTTTTCGAAATTTACAGCTGTTACTCTTGTGTTTATGTGGGATGGTCTTATTTAGCAATTAAAATAAAAGGAATGGGGGGGAAAAGGGCTTTTATGACCATGCTTGCTGTTCTCCTCAACACATTTTATATCCAGCAAGCAATTTAATAATATCTGACAGCAAGATTTCTCTGAAATAGCCAGTTCCCAGAAGTGTTTGAAAAAGAGGTGGCCAGATAAAGATAAGCAATTAATGCCTCAATAAAAGGAGTTGCAGCATGTAATACCTTCAACTCCTAGCAGACAAGGCAGCAGGACATGAAACAAATGCTCTCACCACAGGAAAATCCCAGTGGAGGCACTTCCACATCAAAGACCTGACATTTCTATTTATGGTATCCCCTCACAGGTTTCCTGAGAGCTAGTAAGATGCAGAGTCCAGTTAGGAGCCTTCCCAAGGCAAGAGTGTGCCTAACTTTGGTCTACTCCGTCAAAGCTGCAAGGAATAAAAGCTGAAATCATACTGCAGCTTTCACATAACTTAGTTAATGAGCCAAATGATGAGAGAATTCCCAAGGAAGCCATGAGATTTTTTACTTCATCAAGAAAAGCCTTGCTATTTTCTCACTGATAAAATAATCTCCTTCTGTGACTTGGAATAATTTAGTGTATTTTTTTTTTACTATATCGAGACCTTAAAAGAGCACATTTTGTTTAATCAGCCAATCTCTAGGATGATTTACAACTGACAGCTTATTATTAATGACTGTAGGATTCATGCAGTACAGAATTATAATTGAGTTCAGTCTTTCTGAGCTATGTACTTTTATTTGTATAAATGTCAAAATCTTGAAACTGTTTACCCAGTTTGTCTCCCCCATTTACATTCAAGCATGATAATTGAAAAGAGCCCATGATACTGAGAAACAGAATAAATCAGTGAAAGTTACATATTTACACAATTACAAGCAATTTTTATTATGTACGTCACAGAGAATAATGAGTTTGAGAAAAGAAATAATTTTTTGAAAGATATCCTAGTTTTTTCTTACCATTGACTTTCCCTAAGCCTGGAGCTTTATTTTTCAGTAAAGTCACTTGAATCTGGGGAATGTTTGTGATGTTTGAATTCAAAACAAATTTGAAGTCCACATGGCCAACCATACACGCTTTTGGTAGAACCAGTTCAAAGACATGCTCATCCCAGCTGTTGCTGTCAGGAAAAAAGAAAACAATGACCCACTGTACAGAGAAAATTCTAATCATGCAGGCAGCATCACACAGTCTATTCTGTAACTATGCACAGTCTTTAATAAGAAGAAAAACTTATTTTGCATTAGTTGACATCCACATGAATTTCTGAAACAGAATTCTTTCAAACTTTAAAGCTTTTGAGCTTTCAAGATAATCACATTAATTTTGTGAAGAAGATATTAAAACACCAATTGATATGATAGGGAGAAGCAATGTTCACATAAAAGCAGAAGTGAAAAGATTCCCTAGCTATTACCTTTATTGCAGTAAGGTAAAGGTTTTCATACTACTAGAAATACCAGTTACTTGTTTCCATGAAGAAAAGTCCAAGAATAAAAAAACAAACACAACACTAAAAGAAGATCTATCAACTAATGAAGTGTATGAAAGCATGATCAGAGGTACCTACCGTGTAATCTCTTTTAAGTTGCCCTTATCCATTCTTTAACACTTACCAATGTCACTTTCCAGTGGTACAAAATCAACACACAGGAGACTCAAAATACTATTTTCGAATTATTTTTAAAACACATTTGATAATTCATACAGGATGGAAAGTGCTTCTTACCAGGTGCACACTCAGAAGCCTGTGCTGTGCAAAAGGGTACAGCTTTCTTTTATTAAGTCACTTTTTTGTTTTGAAGACAAGTTTGGTTTACGCTGAAAGTGTAAACTTGAGGCAAGTAATTCTCAATGATCCATTCCACAGTTTGATACACTGGGGTTTGCAAAAAATAGTTCAAACCAAAGAGCAATGATATTAAAACCGATTATGTGTCAATTGTCCCTTTTGTGTACATTTTTAAAACTAACTGAACTTCTTTATCGCCTTAATTTAGCAGTAATTTTTTTTAAAATGTAACTTTGATATGCTTATTTAGTTGTATAACTGAGAACACTAAGAAACTGAGTATGCTGCTGTAAATATTTGAGACACCTTTCTAACATCTAATTCACAAATAGGTATTTTAACCTCAATAGCATGCTACACATTGAGTGTTGTGCAGAAAACCATTTCAAAATAGATTAAGGAACGGTGCAAATGTATTTATTTCTTTACAGTAATATCCCTGATGGCCAGACCGCCTTCAGGCACATGTAATACAACTTAGAAGAGATTTCAGGTACAAGTAATGAAGTGGCAAGCCAGCTTTCCAGAGCAAGCAGCACAGAAAAACAGATTTTTGGGAGGAAAGATGGATTGAAGCAAAAGATGGACAGAAGAGAATTTGTGGTTATGATTCAAGAAGTAACAGTGAAGATTTTTCAGCTAACTGTACAAAGAACACAAGTAAACAAAATATAATGAAAACTTATCCCACTGCTCGGGGGGCAGGGGGGGAACCTAAAACCTCTGTTAGCAACTGTAACACTAAATATTTAGAATCAGTCATGCCTTTCCTCTAGACTGGAGAACACATAATCCAGTGCCAAACAGAGAGAGGTTTGGGGATGTTTTTTTTGCCCAGCATGGATTAATAAGACCCTCAAAGGAGCCAGACTTCTGAAACACAAACTAATATTCTGCTCATGCAGTTTTAGTTAAAGATCTGGTACAAACCCAGAAATTAACAATAAGCCACTTTGTCTGCAACAGTCTTTCGTAGTCTATGTGCTGCATACAGTGCACACGGCCACAGTGAATTACAACTGTTATTTGTCTACCCCAGAAATTTGTTTTTGACAGAACTGAGCAGCAGATGCTCAATAGGCACATATGGAACAACGAATCTCCATGAAGGTCTCACATTAATCCAGCAGTTAAGAGATCTTTTAATACCTCTGGCAATAAACATCACAATCTAATTCTGTGATTAGTTAAAAGACTCCCCTTTAAAGTTTACTTTTAATCTCTCATGGGTTGCTTTAAGTACATCCTTTATTCATGTGCAAAGTTTCAACACAGCAAACAATTAATTTACTTCCGCATTATTTTCTCATATCTTACGTATCTATCCTAAATATCACTTTTCTCTGATGCAAAGTCTTTTAGGAACTCTTCTACCTTTGAAATCCTTCTAAATTTATAGCATCTTTCTAAAGAAGAACATAAAATCCATACTGTGTTCTAAGCACAGTATACCATCATTCTCAACTACAAGATATTTTCCAACACACTTATTCATTCCTTGACTAGAACATATCACTCTCCAATCTTCCACTGCAACTGAATTTCGAATTGCAGAGCCATTTCCAGAGGTTAAACACTGGAAAGAACATCAATATCTAGCTCTTCCCTCTTTCATGTATTTCCAAATATGTCTCTATAAGATGAATACATCCTACATAAATTTGAGATAAAGCCAGGAAACTCAGATGTCACTGTTTTATCCATGCATATTAGGAACTCATGTACCTCTCTTTTATAAGAATTAACCTCATTTAACATTCCAGTTACATGATACCTGAGAGGACAATACTGATATTTAGGTAATTCACAGGGTAAACCAGACTCTGCTTTTCTGTTTTCTTTGTTGCACAGTCTTTTTAAAATAACAAAGCAGGATTGTAATATAGTGCCATTTTCTAAAAAACAGTTACAGGATAATCTCCTTCTATCTATTTGAGAAACAAAAGAATTACCATATCAAATTGCATTACTCATCCATCTAACACTGTAATCCCACATCCTGATAGGTATCAGTATGAGGCACTCAAGAAGGAGATAAAAGGAACCTCATATTAACGACCAAAAAAATAATCCAGAAATCAAAAAGTTTCTTCTCAGATAACTTTTAATTAAGAGCTAACA
This sequence comes from Cyanoderma ruficeps, assembly GCA_008694505.1. Taxonomy (NCBI): domain Eukaryota; kingdom Metazoa; phylum Chordata; class Aves; order Passeriformes; family Timaliidae; genus Cyanoderma; species Cyanoderma ruficeps. Next base: position 23,550,947 of record VZDJ01007749.1, on the reverse strand, counting down.
TGGCTTTCAATCTTAAGGTTCTACCCTAAGAACAAAGGGACTGTAATTTAATCATTTTCATCATGAGTCATATAGCAGCTGTCAAAGATTTCCACTACTAAACCAATACTTCTAACTTTTCCTCTTTACAACCCTGATTTATTTAGCAGCAGGCATAATTCTTTTCCTCTAATGAAACAATATTCATAAGCTAATTTTCCACTTATGCCCTTCCAATTAACAGCTATGACCCTGCACTGCTTGCTTCCTTGTAACTGCATATTGATTGCTTTTCACTTTTCAACTGTTGCTGAACACATTTGGATAATCAATAGTTTTGACTGAAAGTTATTTTGCAAAGAATCACCTCCCTTCCACTTGCTACATACAGAATATTTGACTTGCACAAAGCAAAACCACAAAATAAATAAAGGCTTTAAAGCCTATAATGCATTGCAAGTTTTCAACCATAGCTTATGAACGTTTATTTAAAGCAAGTCCAGCTCCTGTTATGTGTCAGGCCTGGAAATGCCTGCATCTATTACGTGTTTTCCCACCTGGAATGCTTCATTATCACATGCTATCTTTCAGTTGTTTATAGGACATGCTTTTTATTTTGCACCAGATGTGACCTCTAGCTTCCCTAGCACCCTTTGGCCATTTCATTATTTTCACTCTATTGCTATTTCAAGTCTACATGACAATCCAAATGTTACACATCAGTGGAACAGATGTGTAGCAGTCTGACCTGAAAGATCCTGTAGTGTCTTATGTGCGTCCCTTAATGAAACAAAAAACCCCTTCTATCTATATTTTGTTTCTGCAAGCATTTTTAACAAGAAACTGTGCAAAGCTACTTCAGGTAGGTTTTAAGCAATCCTTCAAGGAGACTGCAACAGTGCTGTAGTCATATTTAGGAGCCCAGAGGAATTCCAAGTTCTCATGTCACATGTAAAAAACTAAGTCCTGTTATACATACCATGTTGGCACAGATCATTTCAATGAAAATACTGCTGAAACTTTAGCACTACTAGGGCTCTAGAGTGGCTTAAATGTCTCATATATAAAGATTCAACTTCAATAGACAAAGTCAGATTCCACCTTCATATTTTAAAGTAAATTACAATATGATTTCATTTCGGTCAACTAATTAGTCACACTGGCATCCACAGTTTGCATTTTCTGATTAAATAATGTACTAAAAATGTGTGTATACATAAGAAGAGTGAATCAGACTTTTACAGAAACAATCAAGAATATCTCTAATTCTGGCAAATGTGCTTGTCTAATTACTTAATGTAATGACCACATTTGGGAAATAAAAATCCACCAATTCAAAACCTGACTTCTCAATTTTGTTCCAAAGTCCACTAAAATCCCCCTGGCAATCTCACCAACACCTATATTGCAAATTGCCAAATGGGGACTATCACCTTTGAAAACACATGTTCTTAAACTTATACACTAAACAAGTAAATTGCATGAAATTTGTGGTTGTACAGCTACACCAACTAGTTAAGCCACGCACACAATTCCTCACACACTGTTCCCCTGCATACCTGTCCGTCTGCAGCTTCCAAGTGCGAGTGTGCTGCGCCGCATCCCCGTGGTGCTGCTGGTGCAGATGCTGAGGGTGCCTCCTTTGCTGCTGCTCCTGCTGCACCTCCACCCAACAGGGGGGGACAGTGGCTGAAAACCGTGGTGTCAACGTCTCAAAACGGGTCAGTTCCACCAGGGATGTCAGTGTCTCAAGGGACAATGGCTGGTCCACCAAAAGATCAACTCCTGAATAATTACAGCACATACATTCATTACTATATGGATATTTTTTCCAGAACAGCCTATAAAAAATAGTTCAAAATATATCACAACTGCTATAGGAAAAATGAGCTACAAGTCACATGAAGGTTTTTTTAGTTAAAAAAGAATAATAATAAACTCCCTCCTGCCCCAAAAGCACCACCTTAAACAAACAACAACTAAAAACAACTATAAAAAATCCCAACACAAGCAACCAAACATCACAGCCTTGAAGCCTGTATCCTTTGAAGACACTTCACTTGGAATATATTTTCTAAATACCGAGAGCTCTGAGCATGCTGTCTGGGATTCAGCCAGAGGCATCAGGAATAAGTAATTAGATAGCTATACTTTGAAGGTGTAAAGCTGATTAAACATTTTTTTAATATCCCTACTGACTCAGATAACAAAATATATATATTTCATGAAAACAGACATACAAAATTACTATGCATTTTTGTCACTGTTTAAAATATTACTTTGGCCCCTGATTATCAGTATAGACTTATTTTATGGCGGATTACTAGAATGTTGTGGAAGGTTCCCAATTTAGTTTAAAAGAGAAGTGAAAAACAAAGATGCTTTATGTTAAGCACTTAAAAAACACTGGGCCTTGATAATTATTTTATCTTCTTTAGGCCTTGTACCAAGGAAACAAGGGTATTAACTGAAGTATTGAAAACTAAAACATCCCAGGAAGTCAAACACCTAAAGGAACCACAAGGAAACCAAAATTTGATCATCAGATTTTCTCAGACACACAAAACCATCAACCAACCAAAAACTCCCAAACCAAACCAAAAACAGACAAAAAAACGCAAATCAAAACAACTCTGAACAAAACCCAACCAACCAAAGAACCCAAACCAACTTAACTTGAGGGAAAATAAGACATGCATAATGTATATTTTCTAGTATTTTTGAGCATTTTCTCTTAAAAATGTGTTTTGAAGAAGAAGCTTTTACTTGTAAAGAAATCATGGTTTTCAAAAGGAGAAAGTTTGCTACTGTCACCACTTGGGGTGAGGAGACAATAATACACCAACACAAATATCACCCTCGCTGTGAAGCCTGAACTTAAAAGAGTATCCTGAAAAACAATCCAAGTTGAGTTTGGGGTGAGACACTTGGACAGGTAATAAATTCACTCTCATTGCAACTATAATAATTTCTACTTTTCAATCTCAGAGGCAGGAAAATGCCAAAGAAATTAGAAATGCTTTAGAAATTGAATTTCAATAATACAGCAAAGACCTTCACTTTTTTAACTGCCAAATGTGAACCTCATTAGCTGGATGACACTGCAATGAGAAGTGAGATCATTGCTCAAACTGTACAACGAGTCTATCTTTGAGCAGACTGGATTTTTCTGCTTCCTTCTCCTTCCTCCTCCAACAGAAACAAATCCAAATTCTGAGTATTCAGAGCAACCACATACATGCAATCAACTCCTAAAACTGAAAAATGAAGGACTTAACTTTCCACTGCTGTCAAGTATACTTAGCTTGTTTTAAAAATTACAAAACTTTTATTATATTCTAACAAAGTGTTATATAACAAGACAAAGTTTAACAGCAAACTTGAAAATTGGTTTTAAACTGGTCAGGAAAACTAATATTCTTTTTTAACTCACTTTGAAAAAAAGCATTAGTTTACATTACTTCACCACAAAAAACCCTCTGCTACTTAAAAGGAAACAATAATCTAAGATTACTATAAGATTAGCTTATTTTCTTTTAAAACAATAAAATTTAAAATGCATCCAAGTTGCAAATTCAGGCTGGAAAATAAAATTCAAGAAACACATTCTATCATGCAAACAATGGAGAAAAATAAACACACAAAGTCCACAATATAAAGGAACGATATATGAGTAGGAGTTTCTGCTTGTTGCAGGAGTTCATTTCCCCAAACAGAAACCTTTCACTTGAGCTGTGTCTGTCTGAAAAACATGCAAAGACAGAAATGGAAGAAAACATTTTTTCTGGTTTTTAGTATGTAAGACCGAAAGAAAACCAACACTGATATTATAAATCAAAGGCTGATCACGATCCACACAAGCTCTGACAACCTCAGTACTGAAGAGCTTTACACAGCCCTAACCATCATTCCCATATATGCTAAGAGTCCTGTATTACTGACTTTAGCATCCTCAAGAGCTCTGCAACCACTCTTTGGTTTCAGCAATTCACACCCAGACCCCTCACTTCAGCACTGGCTTCTTATGACCATTAAGCTTCTCTCAGAGCTTTAAGGGACTGAGTTTGATGCCACAGCAAAATCGTGCTCAGTTTATCTGATTGTTACTGTGTACCTAACAACTCTTTGGAAACCATTACGGAACAAGAACAAGCAAGACTACAATGTCTAAATTATATGACTACTTAAAGGAGGACCTGCAGCTTGTGGACAACCTAAAGATACAGCTACTTCCAAGTCTATACATAAACAAATCCATTTCTTATTCCAATAAGCAATAATCAAAGCTATACTGAAGGCAAGACGGGAACAAGATTTAAAAACCAGAAAAAAAAGTTCCCTTTATAGTACTGGCAGAATTTAAACAGTAATGATCATCTATTTGACTCATTAGAATAGTCAGAGTTACCACTTGCTTCAAAGTCACTTAAGTCTGCTGATAAGCCACTATACAGGGATTGCATCCCTTGAAGGACATCTATGTCCTTGACATTTATATTCTTTTTTGTTTTATTTGCTATTAGTAAAAAAAGGGTGCAGAAGAAAGCCATAGGCTTCTTCCCTCCCTCACATATGTACAACAGTTTATTTTCTAGTGATCTTCATACTTCAGGAATGACTTCTTTGGTGAAAAAGAGGAGGAACAGGAGAAATTCAGTCCTCAAAGCAACTGCTGTAATGCTGCTTACAAATAAACTTACAACGAAAAGCATCTCTTCCTTCTTTTGACTGACTCTTGAGGAATAAAACTGGGGTCACACAAATAGAGTCTGCCACACTTAAAATCAAATGTAGAGACTGAAAAAAGTTAAAATGTTTTGGTTTGGTTTTTTTTTTTAATCAGAAACTGCTGAAGTGTTATGCTTGTACACACCCAGTGACAGACATACAGCAATTACAGAACTCTACCTTTGGGCAGCAAAAAAATAGTAAAGCAGCATGCTATTAAATAATTGCAAGTCATGTTCAGATGCAGCCTTCAAAAATGACAGAAGTATTTTGATACATGTACACATGTGCAATTTACCTGTAATGCCTGGACTAGAAGGGTTGGATAAGGGCTTGGTGCCTTCTGATGACTGTTCTACACTTTTGGAAAGGGATCCATCTACAAGAATATCAGCTTCATCGATGTCATCACAGGTCCCTCCAATCTGAAGGAAATGAAGTTCTCCACCTAAAATCACCACAGACAACAAAAGAAAGTTTGAACAGGCATACAGCTAAATTCAACTCACAAGATAGGCTTGCACTTGAACTGCTATGCAATTATGACAGTATTTATGCAGGACCTGAAATCAGTGAAATCATACAGGAATACTTATTTTGCTTTACTACTACTAATTTTTTTCAAGGCAAATGCAAAACAGAATTACAGAACCACTGCAGTTGCAAATAGCATCAAAGGTAAAAACTATTTGGGGGGGTGGGTTTTAAAAGGCAATTAACAAAGGCAACCTCAGTAGAAACCAAAAATCCTAACCATTATGACAATTCCCAACACCCAAATTATGCTTATAACAGAAAATATTCTACCACGTCAAGTGAAGGCTTACACTACCTCATCTGTAGAGTGCATAAACTTCCTTTTAAAATTCAATATCTGAAAATTGAAAATGAAACTAATTTCTCTGAATTCTCCTAACTAAGGAGCTCTCCACATTATTCCATCAAACCTGGAATTGAAACACCGATCAAGTCAACAGACAAAAGAGCAAAGTTCAAAATTGTCAATGGACGCAATGTATTAATGGAAGTTTGGAATCATTCAAGGAGGTCGCCCATTATTCAGCACTACAGATACACATAGATCAATTCTATCATTTACAGAGAAGTCATAGAACCAAAGAGCGCCAAGATCGTCAGGTCCAACTATTAACCCAGCACTGCCAAGTCCACCACTAAACCACGTCTCTAAGTGCCACATCTGCACGTCTTTTAAATACCTCCAGGGGGACTGACTACAGCACTGCCCTGAGCAGCCTGTTGCAATGTTTACCAACCCTTTCTGGGAACACATTTTTCCTATAATCAACCCCTCCCCCGGAGCAGCTTGAGGCCATTTCCTCTCATCCTGTCACTTGTTACTTCGGAGAAGAGGCCAATCCACACCTCACTACAAGCTTCTCTCAGGTAGTTGTCCAGAACAATAAGATTTTCCCTGAGCCTCCTTTTCTCCAGACTAATCAACCCCAGCTCCCTGAGCCGCTCCTCCCTCCTTGTGCTCTAAGTCATGGTGAAGGAATGTTTAACTTTACATAATGCTGGGGGGTGGGGTGAGAAGAGCTGTTACCAGTTCCAGAAGTTACAAAAAGTCGAATCAGTAGGATTCAAACCAAGAGGCAAATCCAAGCATAGGCCTTAAGGAATTTTTCTGAAAAATTACCAGACTGACCTTCAGCATCTGACTAACACTATGACAAACTCTGTTATACAAAAAAGAAACTTGAGAATAAAAATGTAATAAAACTCCAAGATAAAAGCAGGTATATGTCCTGTACTGTGAGGGGTGAGGAGAATGAAACAGTGACAGAGAGGCACAGGGAGGCAGAGAGAGTGTCTGAGACACAGAGGAAAGATGGGAGTCGCAGAGGGAACTTGCTCATTTGGGTGTTTTTTCTTAAATCTCACCAAGAGAGGCCTGACAACAAATGGTTTAATAAACTCACTTTTTTATGAAGACAGAATAACAAATTGCTCAAATGACCAAAATTATCAGAACAACTCTATGGACAGGATCAATGCATTGTGCTGTGGGGAAATCCACCCCAGTGGTGTCTGGGTAATGTACAAGTAATGTAAAGTAGTGTTCCTGGGAACTGAAGAGATGGGAGTTTTTCTCATTATCTTTATTTATCTTTTTAGTCTATCTTCTCAAAACAGCTATTCCATGAAGCCATTAAGCCATTTCTTGGTGTGTCTTTTCTAACTGAGATCCACTAAGAAGCCTACACCTGCCCCCCTCTCAGCCTCAAACCACACATCCTTGGTGCAGAACAGTACATCCCAAGCAGACCTCAAGAGAGGAGGGGGAAGAAACCAGTTCTAGCAAATAACACTTATGAGTTTCCTTGAAATTAAACAGCTCATAAATAAACAAATTTCCTCAAACTTCAAAGAGAATTAGAGACACATTAGAAAACACAGATGCTGACAGCTTCATTAGGCAGTAAGTCAAATCTTAGTTTCTATATCACTTCATTTACTGCACAGCAGCAAAAATGTCCTTAGTCCTTACCATTTTTTCCATACAAGAGAATATTCATAATCCCTGCATTCCTGAAAGATTCCAGCATTTTTCCAAGAAAAAGTCTGTGCTAAACTTGAGATACCTCACTTCCTCATATTTGTTTTTGAAAAGGTTCTATAGAGAAGTTTACCATGAACTTCAGTTGTACAGTATTAGCCTCTGCTTATGCACACTTTTCCAAAATGCTGCAGTTGGTTGTGCTTCTGTATCACTAAGGAGGCATTTCCTCTCACAGAACATCAAAAGATGACTTTCTGATGATGCATGCTTCATTATTTATGATACTGTAGTTCCAATATTCAAGTGCCAGTGAAAAAAATCCACACAGAAGTCAATGCTTTTTGGTTTTTCTTTGTTTTTCTTGTGTTACTACTATTGTTTGCAGCACTAGGCTGAAAGAGTGACTTGTCCAGTGCTGCCTAATTCTAGCCAGGGAGCAAACATCTCAGTAGCAGTTTATCTGAAGGCACCTCTGCTGGCATCATTCTGACAGAGGCAATATTTCTGTTGCACTACCAAAAATATATGAAAGCTGACACTGACTTACTCAGTTACCATGAAAGAGACAAACTGGAAACTAGCATCATTATACCTCCTTCAAAAAACAGATAACACGATCAAAACATTGTTAATTTAATTCTGAACTGCATTTAAAACCTGCAATTTGCATGGATTCAAGAACCTGGTGGGCAATACAAACAGAACACAAAACCATGAATCCATTCAAATAAATCACAGGCTTCCTTCTGGCAAAACAGTTCCAGGTTCCATGAAAGCAGCACTGGAACAAGCTAAGAGAGCATGCCAGAGACTAAGGACACTCCAGTCAAAACCAATCTGGTGAGATAATCCTGCGCTCTAGAAGGAGTTTGGGAAGGGTACCACCATTGTCATTAGCAAATCACAACACAACGACATAGCTGAGCAATATCCAATTAGTTAAAAGGAATTAAAAAACAAAGCCATACCACAGGAAACTATGCACTAATCAACTTACAGTCCCCTACTTCTCTTGTCACTGGTTAGCTCCAAATGTGCAAGTTCTGAACACTTGAAACATGTCATCAAGAAAGCTATCCCAAAACCTCACTTGGGGACACTACAATTTAAACTACTCTAGGAGATTTTAGTTATAAAATTCTGCCTCGACTTTGAAAAAATAAAATGCAATTGAATAGGGACAAGCGAAAGTTACTATGCCTAGAAAGAAATAATGAAAAGCTGTTACAGGATAAAAAAAAAAAATCAGCTAGACAGCAGTTCTGTAAGAGAGGTTCTTGTGAGTCAGATGACAAACCTCATTCAATTTCTTGCTCAAAAGTGCAAATATTGCACTATGTATACACACACATGGTATGTACAGACTGAAGAGCTGCTTGAGGAATTCACCTCTAGGATTATTGGGCCTAGTTTTGCACATCTCATCAAGAAACTTGCAGACTGACTTGATCAGATCTTTTCGGAGGGGAAACTAAATGTCGCTTTGATTTTTTCTTCTCTCATAAGTTTGAAAGGATTGGAGGCATTCAGCTTGAGAAAATAAATGGTTGGAGAAGGACAGCACCTAAATAAACTCCGTCTTTCCCTCTTTTTAAGAAATCTCTTTGCCATATTCATGATGAATGGTACAACACATGCAACTCCAGTGACAAAGGTCATAGAGGCTAAACACTAAGTGAAAAAAATCATCATCAAGGACAGCTTGCAGCAGGAGAAATTTCATGAGAAGACTTAAATCTCCATCTTGAAGATGTCTGAGAACGGTGATCAGTATTCTATTTCTGAATGGCTAAGTGTGGTAATTAACCCTGACTTGAAGATGAGCTCTTAGCATCACTTCCAACACTAATTCTGATATGGAAAAAAAAAATTGGCCTCCCTCAAATCCTATCAGAGACCATTACCGAAAAAGGTAGAAACTTGAAAATACTGAATTGATTCCTGAACTTCAAATACACAGTACACAGGACAGACAAAACCTAATGACAAGCAAGATGCAAATAAGGTATGCAAACTAAATCAGAAAAAACTACAGAGTGTGATTACTACACTATTTACAACCAAAGAGCAAGAAAGCTGCTATAAATGAAAGGCACGAGATTTGGGGAAATCAATTCTCAAATGCATCCAAGTGCCATCCAGTCCTGCCAGGCTTGCAGGTAAGAATTATCAGCACAGGCAGCTCACTCGGGACATACCAAATCCAGCCTGAAAAAAATACTTTTTCCGACCTCGTTATATTGTAGCACCTTTAAAACATTATAATGTAACACATTCAAAATTCCAGGTACGCAGAATGCAGCAGTAAGAAACTGTATCTGACCCTCTTAAACACCAGATAATAGACTTCAATATCAAAAGACCACCATACAGTTGTATCCCTACTCAAAAACAGTACCTGCTGCCTAGTTTTAGAATAAAGAGATTATTTAATTTCTTACTTATTATTTTGAACATTATAAAAGCAGAGGTTACACTCAGTTATCAGTGACACAAAAGAAAACATCTGAAGCCTCATATGTGAGCAGACAAAGCACTGCTAAGAGGGATATTAAATATAGTCTACCTTGGCCAAGGGGAAGAGAAGAAAGCAAAATACAAAGATATTAAAGTTCACTATGTTTGCCTAATGGAACTGGAACCAAGAATACCCTTGCACACTTTCCCCCAGGAGTCAAGCTCAGGTAATCCTTGCAGAAACAAGTAAGTACCTGAAGCTGACACCAAGAGGTAACATTCTCAAGTGTGACTCACAAAGACGGATGACGTCAAATGCAGGTCTAAAACATTCTTCCATTAAACCACTCCAGATCTGAAGCACCCATACACACAGAGGTTTCTTTTTCAGTCACATCTTAGAGGCAGCTATGGAAAAATTTTATATGATCTACCAATGAAAATAATACATTAACAAGCAGGAGAAACAGAAGAAAATGCTATTCTGCATTCAGAACTTCCAGACATTAAAGTACCTCTTTGCCTACTCTGACATCCCAAATAAGTAAACAGGAAAGAATACACTGCTCAGGCCTGAATATTTTCCAACATCATCCCAGCATTTCCAATGCGTGTATGCTCCAAAACCTTGACTTAACATTTTCATATATGTCTTTGCATTATAAGCTCCTTTCTAGATGGAATAATGTTGAACACATCAGTGAATCCATTGCACTTTCAGTGTATCTTTCTAATGCTGTCAGACTGCAGGCACCATCCCACTTGTGGCAGTAAACCTAGAGGAGCAAACACCTCGAAGTGATTGGTGAAGAAGCCAGAGAAAACAGTGCTTAAGAAAAAATAATAACAGCAAAACCCTCCATCTTCAGCTACCCAGCTAAGCAAGAAATTCTACCCATTTAATGCAGAAGTTTAAAGGATAATTATTATTCAAGACAAGGAAAATTATGCAAAACCTATTCATATATTAAGCTATTCAAACATACAATAAGATAGAGGATTTAAAAGGTTATATTAATAGTTGAGGTACTCGACTTGTTTTTTCTTCTAATGTTCCTGAATTTTATACCTTTTATGCCTTATTTACAAACCTTTCAGTTCAAGTCATTCTTTACCAAATGATGTATTTCGGCATAAATGTTTTGACTCTGAGGCTTCAGACACACCTAGCATCAGATCCTGAAATCCAGACTTCCAATGGAGATTGGCCCTCAAGTATTTATGATGGCTTTGGACTTAATTTCCCAAAAGTGAAAAAAATAACTGAAATGTTAAAAACGGAATAGAAATTGAAAGCCTCTAAAGACAATTAAGCAACGAAAATAATGAACTCCATGGCTGAGCAGAAAATGGAAGTTCCAAATGGTATAATTAAAAGATAAGAATAATCAGTGGATTTTAAAGTACTGTATTCAAAAGATGACCCTTGCAGGCTGACTTGACACCTGTAGCATACCGGGCTACAGAAGAAAAAATTCCCCAAAATCTCAGTTGTCTTAAGGGCAGCATGAACAAAAGAAATCCAAAAAAGCTACTGATGAATTACTAGATGGGTATTATAATACTGACAGAGATTTACTGCAAAAGCAGAATGATGTGCTTGCCCATTACAAGGAAGATGGAAGTATTCTCCAGTCAGTAAGAGATGGTGGTAATCTAGGCAGAGACAAAATACTACTACACACACAGAATAAATGCTTCCAGCTCAAGGGACCTGTATATCTTACACTCCATGCCCCAAAGAGGTTTAGATAATACCAAAAATAACAAGAATATGATTACCATACACACTAACATTGAATGGAAAAGTACCATGCACAATAAGCCCTTTAACTTTTATCATGAACGTTAAAACACAAGAAAGGCAAAACAAATTTGATGAAAGAAAGAAACTGACAACAATAAAATTCTGCAGAAAAAAAACTGTTTGGAGGTCTTTTCAATGAGATTGCAGTTTGATCAGTTAAGTATAAGGTAAAACCATTATGACACGGATATGATATAACAGTTTTCAAAGGCACTCAAAATTTCAGTTAGAGTTCCATTTTAACTAGGAAGAACCGTGTGTTATTATATGCAGCTGAAATAGTTTAATAGATATTTCTTCAAAAGCAGTCACCAAAAGAGAACAATTTAGTAAATATGAATGTTACCCTTGGGAATCTGCCAACATAAATACTAGTTACTAACTTCCAATGTTTTCATTAGTATTTAAAAAGCAAATCTGAAATGCCCACTATGAGTGAGAAAGCCTTTAAGAAAACTGAGATGTTTACAATAAACTTGACTTTATCTGTGGGAAATAACAAATCTGATTTAAAAACTGCTCATTGGAGGATTTTATAATTAGTGTGACACCATCATGAAAGGAAAAAAGGTATCAATTTCCATTTTTCTAGTAAAGAGGAAGCTCAACATGATACTGGTGCGAATTTATTTGAAATGCATAAACCATCCCATCAGCTTAGCCCCTCAGAGATCCTAAGCATTTCCTCCAGAGCTGCAATCAGCTGCAGATGAACTAAACAGAACACTGGGACATGGAGGAACTCAGCTGGATGACAGCCAGAGCTGTTTCCAGTGTTCCAGTGCGACACAAGGAAACGGACTTTTACAAAGTACTTGTTACCTGGACTTGAGCTACACTCCCCTCCTACCTGCCCCCTTCCCACAAAGGCCTTGGGTTCGTTTGGAATAAAAGACTTAGGAATCCTGCATGGATAGTCTGGCTCTATAACCCTCAAGAAAGTACAGTCTCAACTGCAAAAAGCTGAAGCAGAACCAGCAGCATGCTACCTAAATGAAAATACACTAGGTTAAGGCATAAAAGCATTTTCTTCTCTGCTCTCTCGAATGTCATCAATTACAGGCAGAAGACATTTTTCTGAAATGGGATTTCTCTATCATAGAAATAGTTTCATACAAGAATGACTTTTATTTGTTTTGGACTTAAGAAAACTGTGCCTCTTCAAGAATTAAGACACACACAAGAATTACTGCCATTCTAGAGATTAAAATTGACATTTAAGGTGAGGAATTAATTACAGTCGATGCTTCTTAGATCATTAAACTGTATGTAAATTCAGTAGGATTTGAAATTTAGATTCTTCATTCTGTAACATAATCCAAATACAGTAAAATCAATAAATTTAAAAAAAAATTGAGCAAAAAATCTTACCTTTGGTGCATGCACATAATCTGTCTGTGCCCGAACAGTATATCACAGAGACAAACATATCTGGTTCCTCAGTGCCCTCTTTTTTAGGTGGCTCCACTTTGGCCAGAATTTCAAAGTTTGAAAGATCTAGTATTTTTACGTATCCTCCCTGAGTAGTTATTACCAGGTGCCCAAGAGTAGAGATCTCAGATCTTCTCTCTCTCCCACTGCCATTTTTAGAAGTTAACTGTATATCCTCCACAGGCTCCTCACAGTCGTCCTCTCGATTATCCAATATATCTGGTGGGAGCAAAATCATTGAGGTAATTGTGTCTTGGGGGTCTTTGATATGCTGGATTTTTACTGGTTCCTCCTCTAGAGTAACTATTCTAGTGGCATAATTCATCTTATAAAGCACTAGGTATCCACCACTAACACTTCTCTGTTCAGGCTGAATTATTAAAGGAGTTGGTACATCTGCTGGTGACTCACGCTGGATTACATCAATACTCGTGCCATTCACCACAGCAAGACTCGATTCTAGTTCCCCCTTCCTTCTATTACATAGTGCCGAGTTTAATTTATTTAAATTATTCAAGGCCTCTACTTGATTTATTGCACTCAGAGATTCGACAGGACAAGTCCGCAGTCCCACTAACAGGTGAACTCCATCTGCACAAGGTGTGATTGAATCTACACACAGGTTCTCCTCCTCTGCAAACTTGGGCAGACGCAGGCACTGAACCAAAGTCCCAGGCTTGGGAACCATAGAGCTCCACTTGTCCGAGTCCGGAGACGTCAGGTTGGCTGCAGCATCTGCAAACTGCTGAATGTAAGTCACAGGGGGGTCCTGTAACAGCAACTGCTCCTGACTGTCCAGCTCCATTTCAATGATCTGTGGAACCGTGAAACCATCATCGTGTATGCTTTTACTCATAATATTGTTCATCTGTGAAAAGAGTTTTCCTGCTTTTTCATCAGACTCCTTAATGCTGTAGAGCAGCAATACAGGCAAAGTCCTCCTTACCAGAGGGGAATTCAGTTCTGAATTAGTGCAGGATTCATTGTCAGTTGATCCCTGTTCCGAGACACTCTCACCTCGAGTCCTACTTAAGCCATCCAGTGATCTCTGAGAGTTACTGCTAACGGGAGAGGTAGCAGGTGATTTGTATGTTAACAGACCTCCAGCTAATAAACAAGGAAAGGGAATGTTGTGTTGCTCCAGATGTTTTTCCTTCATCTTTTCACTCTTACAGTTGGCCAAACATGGGTTTGCCCCAAGCTCTTCTAGGTCTTTAACTGTGTCCTCCAAAACATTCGCAACGATTTCCCACTGAAGTTTTTCAGGTTGCTGAAGAACGCTGAGAGCTGTTATATCAAGGCTGACTTCCATAGTTTCTTTTTGTGATGTATGCCCTTTAAAACAAAAACATTTAACATAATACAAATGCTCAAAAGACAAAAAAGGAATCATATTTCATATAATACTGTTTGTTGGAAAAAAAGGACTTTTTTCTACATCTCATGGTCTTTTTTTTCTCCACTTGGTGATCCTTACTCAAAGATGTAAACCAAATTATAGAAAATAAACACGTAGTCCTCCGTCCCACAAAATTTCTGACTCAACCTCTAAGAAAATAACACAAGAACACCATGGACAGCACTGTTCTGCTTCCACATAAAATCTTTACTCAGAAGAAATAACTTATCAGTGCATTCCCTTAGGGAAATAATCAAGACACAGGAACCCTCTGGCAATCCTCTGAATTTAAAGGTTTTTGTACAGCTGTAATTTGTTCCTGTTCTAAGAAAGTTCTCCTATCTTGGTTTTTGTGCTTTATTGACAGCAAGATAAGCAAAGCCTGTTGTCAAGTAAGACATTTATTAACTAACAAACTGTAGGTTTTTTTCTCTCCTGCATGCAGTCTCTCCACCACACGAACTTAAATACTGGCATTCTTTTCAAAATAAATACTTTTCCTTTTGTCTTAAACAGTGAATATACTATCATTGGTTTAGACAGGGGTTTTTTAAAAGCCTGAAAGAAGAATTTCCCCTTTCACCTCTAAACTATTACATATATAACAGATCAGACATAACCTACCTGTAACAGATTCCGATCTGGAATGCTCTTCACTGTCTGAATCCTCCAGTAGGTCATCACTGAAAAAAAAAAATAATGCATTAATGACCCCATGTATATGCTAACTGCATGCTTGTTTTTAATTAAAATAATAAAAATTCATAGAAAACACAATGTCTACTGTAACTGCCCATTCCTTTTAGCCAGCATTGTTTATCCACTGACGAGTTCATCACATTCACCAACAACACAAAGACATTTTCACCAGTAGACCAGATTTCTTTTTGTCTCATTCTGCTATTGTATTTCCTACAATTCAGGCATAAATGGAATTAAAATGAAAGTCAATTCTCAGGAATCTTTCCCAGAAAAATGAAACCATACAATCAGGACATCTAAAAACTAATATCAATATCTTCAAATTCCTCAAAACAATCTCTGGAAAGTGGAGCTGACAGACTGGTCTTCAATTCTATGAGGCCATTTTGTAGCTAGTACTGAAACGAGATGAACAGTGTTGTTGGTTTTAAAAATGCTGCCAGGTAAATCATTTTGTTGTAAAACCAGATTCCGTTGAAGACACCTTTTCAAAAGAATTAGGCCCCTGAGTAGTTCTAAGAATATATAAATAATTAATGCATCTGACTTTCCCAATAAAATAAATTATTTCCTATTTCAGGCTCCTTGCACACAGGAAAGACAGTAATCCCTTTGCAGCTTCAGGTATAACTACTCAGAGTACCAAGTCAGATCCTCAAACTTCAGCAAACTGGATGGTTTTTCCTTATCCCCAAGAAACAGATCTTTGTGGGGCCAAACCTGATCAACCTTCACTTCACAACACGGCAAACAAAATTCAACACTTAGATTCTGATCCAGCCTCCCCTTGAGTGAAGAAGTGATAGTAAATTCCATGCAGTTTAAGTGAAATGAAAGATGCTTAGTTCTAGGCAGTATGATTCCACTGTCCTTTATCCAGCTCTCAAAACTGGTTTCATTTCTCAACTATGAAGGAGTTCCCAGTCCTAAAGCTACAGTAAGAGTCCAGGCAGTTGCTGATGTTGCCCATGTCAGCAGAAGAGCAAGCTTTGCATTCACCCTGCACTACTGTAGATATCACACCAAGCTTAAAACCAAAGATTATCTCGTGTATATAGCAATATTGTTATTTTCTTCTTAACATTGAAGTTTAACAAGAAACATTCAGAAAACTAGCAAGACTCCCCAGACAACTTTTGCTCTAAGTTTTCCAACAGTTATTCACTCTATTGAGCTTTGGCAAGACCAGACAAGAATTCCCTGTAACAGACTGCATGAAACATGAGTGAAATACTACTTTTTCTCACATCACACTTTCTAAGCACTGGCATACCTTCTAGCTTATCCAAACCCATGCAACAGGACTATCTAATTGTTTTAGAGTCTGCATGAGTGTATTAAAAGTATGCAAGGAAGTACAAATTCTTTAAAGCACATTCACACAGCTTATTTTCAGAAGGACATAACCAGAAATTACAGAGAAGCAACCAGAGAAAAGCATGTTCTAGAAGTCCATGAGGAGCCTTTACTTTCAAAACCTGAAATATATAATCCATAACTAAAATGGAAAACTGATCCAAAACTTATATTCCTTTCTCTTTTTACTCTGCCTCTGAAACATGAGCATAGGGCAGCAATAAGATCTGCAATCTCTCTGCTAGTGGAGTATAAAACTGGAATAGCAGGAAATTGGCTTAAAAATTAGAAATTTAGATTAGTCTTTTTCTAGTGTTGAATCGTGTACAAATACAGAGTGACTAAAAATATTATTTCCATGAAAAGAAAATTACCAACCTTATGTTTCACAAAGCACGACTCTGCCAAATGGCATTTACCACTTACACAGAAGCATTTCATATTTCTCATTTGGTAGAATGGCATACCTGTCTCCTTCTAATTTTGGTATGTCTGAGCAGCTAGAGGAATCTTCTAACCATGCTAGTGTTGGTCTCCTCGAGTCAACCCCTGAGCTCTGTTCTCCTGATAACATAAGCTGCTGCACAATAGCGGGATCATATGCATTGATTTCAAATTTTAAGTGGACCTGAGAAATAACAACAAAAAACAGAAGAGGTACTTGATTTTGAAGCAAGATATGCCTGATCAGTAAAGAGTTGATGAAAAAGGATTGTTTATATTGCATACCTTCATAAGTTTGGAAACATCCCATATGCAGATCTTTCCTCGTTTTGTTGCAGCAGCTAGAAAATGAGGGCAACTTCCAGATCCAAAGCAGGTTATTCTGTCAGTGCCATCTGTGCAGGGAAATTGTGCCGGACTTGTTGCCAGCGTGACTGAAAGAGGTACATTCTGAGTGTGCTCACCCTTGACAAATGGGCAGTTTGGGGAATGTCTCTCATGTTCAGACCTTTCCAGATTAAAAACAAACACAGAAAATACTGATTTTTTACTGTGAAAACTACACACAGCATGTACAAACTAAGCCCTAGAAGGGAAGCTGAAACAGAACTGTGTTGCAGTTAAGCATACAAGAGAGTTCTGAAGTTACTAACACAGCTCTCCCTGCTGATTCTCAAGAGCAGACTGCATTAAAGACTGACCACTCAGTGCACATTCATATTCAAATGGATCAATCTACACAATGCTCTTAACAGAATTAGTCCATTAAAAAAATAATTGTTCTATGGGCAGCACACAATCATGTCCCCATGAAGAAAAGCCCAGATTAAATTAATGTACATTAAAACTCAAATGTTATGAGTAACTTTAGAAGCAATGTCCTGTTTTACTTCTATATCCACAATTAAAAAAATCAGAACTGAAAACAGTCCTGAATGTCACATTGACCAAGAAGCATGGAAAAAACCTAATCTTGATATGCAACTAAGGCAGAGACATGACAAGAGCAATTGCACTGCTACAAAATGTCTTGAAAATCGTAAGTGAAAGGAGTAGACAAAATCTATGAAGATAATATTACAAGGAAAAGTTTCCAGCAAGCCAGGACCCGATGTGTTTAGGGAAAGATTATAAGTTACCAAGTAAACAAGAAAAAAATTACGTTAAGAACCCTTTAATCAGTGTAAGCTCCCACATTTCTGTCACTATGCACAATTTTAGATGATTCAGGAAACTAGTAACGGATACTGCAACTTCACATAAAAGGCAAATATGCACTATGTAGCCATGGCAGTTTTTGAACCTGAAAAGAGATGTAGTCCAGTCACAATCAAATAAAAGACTCATTTTAGACCTCCGCAAAGAAGTGGTGGAAGAAGAAGTATTGGCTGACAACTCTCAAGGAACAATGTGAAATGAAATAGCAAATCAGAATTTAGAAGTAAAACCAACTACATTTTTTTTAATTTCAGTATTATACAGAAATTTGATATAGTACATCAAATCTTTTTGTGATTTGTTCCATGGAATCATTTTGGAAACCCATTCTTGTCAATGACGTGTCCTAAACTTAGCAGAAATACCATGAAAATATGTTGATTTTTGTCCTTTGAAGATTTCTAATCTCTTCAGCACAAAACTGAGTGTACTTCACACATCATTAAACTTACCAAGGTTCATCTGTAGGCTCCCAGCACACCAAGCACACACTACAGGTAAAGCACATGGCTCTGTCATCTCCTGATGAAGCAGGCTATGAAAATAGGAAGAAACACTTGAAATTTATATAGCTATGTACTATAAAACACTTTTAACTAGGTGATCAAGTTCTTTCCCGCTAGTGACATACTAAAGCATCACATCAAACATATAAAAGACTACAAATTATATACTACCAAGTGGCAGTATTTCACATTAAAAAAAGGATACACATTACTATAGAAAAGATCCAGAACTAACATTCATGCAAGTCATTGGATGCAAACCACAACATAGAACAGAAATTACTTTCTTTTTTTTGGCAAAAGTTCACAAGGTTCAAAAAATTTAGAACTGCAGCAGAACACATGCTTGGATGAACACGGGTTAAAAAATATTCCTACCAATTTCTTAGGACATAAAGTATTCTCTACCACTCCTCTGCAAAGAACAGTTGTTACTAGCTGAAGTAACTGAGGAAAAACAATCAGAATTTCCATTCTCTTAAAATTTAGCATTTTAAAGACCTTATTTCAAGACATGCTTGGGAATATGCAGATACAATTCCAACATATGAATTCCCTGCTTTTCTCCTTCTGTACCAATTCAGGAAAGCATCCAAAAACCTCATCCACCTATCATACTTTGCAGCTGACAGAATGAAAGAGACAATATTGCTGTCAAATGATAGGCACTGCCCAGCCATCATTATCTAAATCCATTTTATAAATATTTTTTTAAAGCAGGAATAACTTCAAGGAATGAAAAATGGAAATAAGCAAAAGTAGTGGAATAAAACATTGAGGTTGCATTTATTCACTAAGCCTAACAATTTAATGTGATCTAGGACCTCTGTTTGGTCCAATAAAGTTCTACTAGGAAAGTATGGTGAGAGAACTCCAGCGCCAAGCTTAGTGCTTTTTTGCTTTACTTGTAATATAAAAAGGATTATTTACTCAACAATCTAACAAGGAGAAAGACAGATTCCACATAACAACCAACTTCATCTCTATTACAGTTAACTCAGATCAATCTGGTATTTCAAAAAGTTTTATGTGCTGAAGCTCAGAACAGTATTTTCTGTGATCTGTAAAAAAAAAAAAAAAGAGAGAGAAGCAAACTCAAGGCACCAAAACCCCTTGAAACTTCAAAAAAAAGAGCTGAATGACAAAGTTTTTATGTTTTATGCATAATCGAAGGAATCCATTAAAAAAAAGATAAAAAAAAACCCTACTAAAAAACATCATCACCTCTTTTCCTCTGCCCTCCCACCTGGGCACCTGGGGACCAAATACTAAGAACAACTAAATCTCTTACCTGGTGATAGAATCCAGCTTGAGCCATAGGGTCTGGCTGTGCCCACCGATAACCCACATGAGGCCATGAAGTGAATGTCTCTCTTCTGTTAGCTTCACTATACATCAAAGACCTAGAAAGGTGAAAAACTCTACATTACCCAAAATTGCCTCTTAAAATAAAAAACCCAAACTATTTGTAAGACTTTCAGTGCTTTGGTAACCATTAAAAATAGCACAAATAATTACCTATAACTTACACATAAAATTATAATTAACTATTACAGGAAAGTTATAAACTTCCCTCACTCAGGTGCTTAAAGTACATCCCCAGTAGAAAATGAAAAGCCACACAACAACCTATGGACGTTAAAAGCAGGATTAATAAAATAAATTTCCAGGTAGCTCATTTGATCTACCTGCAGAAAACCATCATACACCCAAAGCTATTCTGCATTCAAGGCAGGTGGAGAATTCAGCCCAACAGAACTGCAAGAGTTGGATTTTTTTAACATGACAACTACCGTAAAAAATATGGGGTTCTTGGTTAAACGGATATGAAGATGCATATTTAAAAATACTCTGAAGCAGTATTTTAGGCTTAACTGAATACATGGTACAACCCCCCCAGTCACCACTCACTACATACTACAATACTGGTGAATTTTAAACTACTACATCCCAAAATACAAGCCTCTGCAACTCAACAGCCAGAGAGCAAAGAAGTTCCTCTCTTTCACCTTCACTCAGTGCATGTCCCTCATCTGCAACAGTACATGAGAAATAAGCATCAGCTCTTCTTTTCCCTTGACAGAGTTTTGTTCTCCCAAGACTAGGGCTGTTAGATGGAAAGGTGCCCTATTTCCTGTTTCTGCTTCTCAGTTTCAGAAGTTTTTTGCTGTCTCGTAAGAGAATGAAAATATTAAACATTTCCTGCCAAGGAAGTAATCTATTCTAGCAACACCCACCTAAGAGCTATCTTAACTTGACATTATACCAGCTCAAGAGACAGATCTTGGGAGAGCTCTAATCAAAATACAATATGGTGAGGTACAGGTAGACCTGAAGGCTTGGGGAGGGAAAGCTAAGAGATTAAATCAAATTCATTAAGTTATTTGAGGTGTAAGAAATGATAATACACATGCAAAATAGCATTTGTACAGACATTTTCAAGAAGGTAGCATTTATAAACTTAGAAGATTTACCAGTAATCTAACTAGTCTCAGATTATGAAGGTTAAAATAATGGATTACTTGCTTGTGTATACATTATCACTTGGATCAGAAAGAGATGAAGCAGCAATCTGAGGTAAAATGTTCTCTTATCCCAAACATGCAGCAGGTGACTAGAGAGATTAGAAGTAGCATATATATGGTCTGCAAAGGTAACTTCCTAAACTTCTAAACCATAAACACAACACTTTCTCCCATGAAAGAAAAGCAATTGACTTCAGGATACAATGTAGCAGTTATTTAAGGCTGCAATTGCTACTTTACTAAAAGTATTTGTTGCGATTAAGAGCAAAGTAAATTCGATTGGTATTAAAGTTGAAACTCAGACAGTCTTGTGGCATCCACAAAGGCTTTGCTAAATTCAGTAATATGCACAGCACAGTGTGCATTAAACAGTTAATTAGCTGTAGGTGTAAGAGCAACAAAGCACAGAATAGGACTAACTCTTTGGCAAGCAAGTTAAAGTCATCTAAGATCTTATTCTGATACAATTGAGGGGCAAATTCATCACTTATTTTGTCTTAATATACCTGTCCACAGATCGTCCAGGTCCCACACCAAGCTCTGGCCGTGCGCTGGGTAAGAGGTAAGATAACCTATCCATCACAGAGGATGCTACAGGTAAGGCAGCAATATTTTGATTTATCTTCTTGAGTTCATTTACAATGGCACTGGCGACAGACTTCAAAACATGATGAGGAAGGTGGAACGTAACCGTTGCCCACTAAAAAAGAAAAAAGCGTCTATGTTTTAAAATTTTAACATCTAAACAACAAACAGACCACAAGAGTGTCAAAACCAAAACCAAACCCACGTCATATCAAGAAATACAAAAACAGACACACAAAAGCAACACCAACATAACACCAAGGAAAGTCAGTAACTTCAAATTTTGAGCTCAGTTGAATTTATTAGTTGACTTTATCAGGAAGAAACTGATCTTGTTTACTCTCTTACCAAATGAAGCTTAGTACACACTTAAAACTAACAAACAGATAATATATTCCACTGTCTTCAAACAAAATCCACCAGACTGAGTCACAGATTTTGTTTCAATGGTAGACACACAAATTAGACTTGGGAATCCATGTTAGACAGTACAAAGACAAATTCTTACCTTTGCAACTTTATGATTTGCTGCTGTTTCATGTGAGGTATTTTTCAAGCCATCCTTCAGTTGTGTGATGAACAAATCATATCCCTCTGTGCTAGAAACATCTACTTTTTCTATGCAAGCAGATAACAGCTGCTGAGCCTAAAATGCAGATGTGCAAGCAAAGTTAGCATCCACATCGAGTAACTACAAGTGGGATTACACCTGTTTCATTAGTCTCAGAACTGTCCTTTGCCAGCTCTTAGTTTATCATATATTATAAGAGCATAATTCCCACAAAAGATCCAGATTTGAGTATGATGTTCCCAATGTTTACTTCACAGGCCAACCCACAGATAAACTTCAGCAATGGTAACAGTAATTACTACAAATTCCCACAAGGGCAATATTACCAAATGTTAAACAAGTCAGTCATAGAAGTTAAAACTGAAGATCTATTAAAGCAAGCAATGAGGAGACATCTATTGCCCAATGCTTTCTCTTCAAAAGGATTAATTCAGTTTTAATGACAAAAAGTGACAGCAAGAACAAGTCTTGCCATTTTCTGAGTAGCTTTGTACCTCCAAAAAGGTAGATAATAATGAGAACAACAACATTGCAATAAAATTAGAGATAAGTTACTTAATGTCAAGGCACAATGCTACTACAGTGAAGCCAAAACATGAGGCAAAGAAAAATCCAGGCTAGTTTAGAACTTAGTTCTTAAAACTCAGAAATAATGCAGCTACAAAACAATGTTATAAGCATCCATTTATAGACATGTTTTTCCAAGTCTCATCTGTTTCCAGCTTATCCCTCTGTCTGGTAACTTCATGTTGTCAGGTAAGATTTAAAGGTATGCTCAATGTGCAAGGCACAGAGCATTCTAAATCTGCTGTTAGGTGGCTTAACATCTGAAAAATATTACAGGAATTCTTTCGAGTTGCAAATACAGGGAAATATTTCCCAAGGACAACGGTCAGCCAGTCTTTTAAACAACCACAAACTGCTGAATGGACCAAAAGGCACCTTAGTCATGTCCTTGGGAAGTCCAGGGGAAGAAAAACTGAAATAAGGCAAATCAGCTCCCTAGCTAAGGTTGTCTCAGAAGAATAACACGTAGACTGTGGAAGTTCCTAAATTTCAGTGATCTATGGTGAATTCAAAACAGCACTGCACTACCAGCAGATCACACTACTTAAAAGACTACTTAAATTAAGTGCAAAAAATTGCAGAAAAGTTCTAGAGACAAAAAACACTAAACACCCTTCCGTGGATGAAAGTTCTTGATCTTTCTATGATGAAGGAGATGGACAGATGTGTTTGTATGATATTTGCTTAATATTTACTAAATTTTTCCAAGGTCTGGGTTACTGCCTCTTTAAAATTAAATGTAAGAACTTGAGACTGATAATGCTTTGCCTCCTTTCTCACTGATCTAGTGATGAAACTCCCAAAGCTATTCCTACCGAACTCCACATTTCTTTTTCTACAGGAAGGATCTTTACAGACAAGTGCTGTAAATAAGGGTCTGTAAATTCTTTAGAACCAAAGAATCTTTGTACCAAAAAACTAACACAAACTTACAGGTTGCGTTGAACCACATGAGACAGCAAACCTGTCACAGCAGACCTTATGAAAGGAAATCCTGACCTCTGACACTTTCTTCACACCCAGCCACAAATACCAAGATTCTTTAGCAACCCACAAAGGGTATAAACACGATGCCAATGGGCAGCAAGGGAACCCTGAAAGCTCTCTTCAGAGACCTCCATGAAACATTCTATTGCTGTTACTCCTATTCAAGTCACATAGGTAAAAATTTGACATATAACACATATTCTTGATTCACAGTAAACACCTGTTATTCAATACTTCAGAAGCACATAAATAATTTGTATCAATGCTGAGGATGAACAAATGCAACAAAATCCTAAGCATTATGCTCTAAGCAGAAATGTCTACATTTGTTTCTCTTAAAGCAATAATAAATACTCAGGCCACAAAGTACTGTGTTATAGCTGATATAAACATAAAAGGGAAGCCAGGTTTACACAGAAAAAAGTCTTTTGTTAGGCCAGCTGACCTTGCTAGAAAACTTAGATTCTAGCTCTAATTCTTCACACGATGAAACACTGTATTACTTGATTTCATCTTTCCTTTCCTGAAAGACTACAACAACAACAAAAACAATAAGAGCAACAACAAATCAGGGATGTCTAACAGGCCAGACTGACCTCTAGAAGTGCATATAGTTTCCATACACAAGCACTGACAAAGATGGGGAAATGAGTCCCTATCTCTAGTTACTAAGAAGTTCTTTCATCTGAAATCATGTGGTCTTGAGGCATGCTCTTATTTGTTTGAGATACAGGTAACAGTGAAAAGCTATGACCCTATGACAGGGCCTAATAACCAAGAATCTTCGCCATTACATGGTGTTACTATCACCCTAGAAACTCGAAGTCAAATGTTTCAGTATTTCTGACACAGTAATTTACACAGCTCTTTTTGCTCACCCCCTCCACATCTTACCTCTGTAACCGGCAATTCAAGCTGAACCACGTCATCTTGTTTAGAAACAGGCGTTTGCAGAGCTGTGTCTAACAGGAGGATGCCATTGAGATCTTTCCTACATCCTACTGCATAATCGTCCACAAAGATCACTTTATCCACAGCAGAAATATACTGACATTTCACCCGTCCACCTGGTTTAGCTATAAAGGAAAGATAAAATGCAAGATCTAATTAGCAAAATGCTTTTATAGAAAAGACTTCTAATTTCTGTTTAGGAAAGTAATGTAACACTTCAGCAAAATCTTTACTTCTTGAGACGATCAAAATCCAGCAACCACAATTTTCACCAAGCTTTTGTATTTCCTACATTAAAACACAAACTACCAAAATCTATACATCCCACCAATAACTACAACCATCTTATTCCTACAGTGGAAGCCATTAATTTAAGTCCTCCTCCTACCAGGAGGCCTCAACTAGCGTTTTCAAGCTCAAGTGTAGAGAACTGAATTGTACAAACCAGCATGAACACTAAGACAAAATTGCTAAATTACCATTAAGGCTTATTAACACCACTTCATCAAGCAAAACAATACTTAAACTTCTCAAAACTAAGTACAGCACCTAACACGTACCCATGTGGCAAGTACTCCTCGAGACACTACAACAGCTCATTTCTGCTCAGTGCTGCACATGTGATGTCAGTAACAGGCTGGAGAAGTTTGGTGAAGGCAGAGGAAGACTGCCAGCAGATACATAAGGAAAGGCTGTGACAATGCATATTATCCCCTAAAATGTCTAACGTCACTCATCACTATTCCATGTCCAAAGCTGGATGGACTGCAGAACTAAATGTAATCCACACAAAATGCTCCCTGCATAAAAGGCAAACTGCTTTCTATCACAGACAGAGCAAGCTGCCACTCTAGAAGTAGATTGTGTATTTGTTATAAATATATGGACAAATTCTCCAATGGCGGCTGAAAATGCTCCATTGTCTACATAGAGGTCTTCCTGTCACACAGGAACAGTAGTGTCATTAAATTTTGCATTAATCATGTCCTGTCCATGTTCTCCTCTTTCCTCAGACACTGAATACTGTTTTTATTATAAATAATGCAAAAAAATCACCATTTTGGTAGCTAGCATACAGTAGAACACCCAGGGAGGAGAGTTACATAATTCTGTCATCTTCACACTCTGACAAAGTTATATGAAAATTAAAACTTCTGGAAATACAGGGCACATGAATCTGACCACATTACATTTGTGGTATCCTCTCTTTGAAAATGCAGGAAAAGAACAATTGTCAGCTGCCCTTCTCACCAAGATTTTGGAAACAATGACTCATATTACTCATAAAACAAAGGACATATGCCTTTGTCTGCATTAAGTAGACTGCAATTGTAATCATTGATAGAGCAGTCAAAAACACTTCAAGAGTCCAGAATCACTTCATAGCTGTGAAGTCTTTGGGCCTTGCTCAGCAAAAAAGGGTTCTCTGAATGGTAAATCAACTAATTTCAAACTGAGTTTTTGTCAATACACTGGATTTCCTCACAGAAGACTTTCTAGAGCCAACACAGCTGCAGGCAAGGAAGTAAACCACTCTACAGGAAAATAAGTTTTGTCAAAAATTCAAATACAAGTTTTAACATCTTTAAAAGCATAAATTTCAGCAGTGTTCTGGAAATTATTATGCAAATAAATTGAACAGTATCTGATGCACTAAACTATAAACCTCAGTAGATTCTGATAGTGTTTGCAGACTATTCAGAGTGATCCAAGAGATGGATCACTACAGGACACTTCCTTTAACACATCCCTTCTCTCCTCCTCCCCACTCCCAGAGAAAATGGGAAGAGCAGCTCACCCTTTCTGGCAGGTGTCAACACCACAAACACTTTCTTTTGCACTTTCCTTATTTCCTGTCAAGCACAGGAGTATGCTCATGCCCTGCACCTAGGAGTTCAGCAGCCTGTAGGAGCCCCAGTCATTGTGGCTTTCCAGGCCAGACCATTCTTATTGTATCAGTTCTGTAGCAATGTTAATGAAATCTAGTGTCTAAAGCAGCAAACAGCTAATATTCTCTGAGTAAAATGGTCCAAATCTTTAGAAGCCAATGAAGATTACTAACAAGGCAGATAACACAGTATTTCTGCTCCATCGCTAAACAAAGTAAGAAATTGTAACTACAGAAGAAATATATTGCCTACCTGCTGTGATTTTCCCTGTGCTGGGTAGTATTCTGGCTAGTTGTATTGACAGAAAGATCGGCCAAATTATCTCTAGAAAGTTATTTACAGTTGCTGTTTTTATTTTGTTGAAGCACATAAAAACAAAACAGGCTCCCTTAGCCTAAGTCGATGGAGCTTCAAGGAAATAATTTGACCAATATTTAATATTTTTCCAAAACCCAGAGAAACACATTCTGTAACTGATTAGTTTACACTGAATAGCCTCTGAGTTGCGGAGCTTTTTCCAAATAGGAGTTTAATTTTAAAAGTCCACAAAACACATTTCAAGATGACTCTAATACTAGTCACATGCTATAACATAGTCTATGTATGGCTGACTATATGATCATAATAACGGATTGAGAACCAAGAAACCAAAGAATATAGAAGTCACCACTACAGACATAGTAACCTAGAAGTTAATGTCTAGAAAAGTTAAATCATCCTAAGGCATTGTTAGAAGTGTCCTTTCTAACTCAGGATCAATACTCTTCAATGTGCTAAAGGACGCTACCAATACTCTGAAAAACACACTGGTGCCCCTCTAACATGTGCTGCCTGTCCAGCCTAAGCTTACTGGCAATAAATCTGCATCTTCACAAACCACAGATAAAAAGTTTCAGGTAAAATCACCAAATTACTTAAGCTAGATCATCAAAATCCAACTGTTACTCTCATTTTAGCCCCAGTTGCTTTAACTGTAATTTATTTTGGGTAGTAGGAGAAAAAGCAGTCATTTAAAGTTTCTAATGATTTTGCTTTTCAGTCTTGGCACAAGTGAATCATAGCTTCTCCCAGTATCTCCAGCCTATCTGCCCAGGATTAAAAACGAAACAATTCACAAAGAAGTCATTAAACCTTTTGTCACTTCCTACAAGGAAACCTGGCAGGCTGCTAGCATGCTGCAAGTGCAAATCCAATAGCATATTACACCACGGTATGTCATCTATCACAACATTAGAATTAGCAACCTAAAAACTTAAAATAAAATCAAACAAACATCAGATTGCAGAAATTAAGAACCTGAGGAAAGGAACATTTCACCTCCACCTTCTTTGTTTCAAACAACAGAGAACAGAGACCAGCAATTTCCTGTGATTGAAATCTGACCTATGAGAGTATTACAGAAAACAAACTTGTTTGGAGAATTCATAAGTCTAAGCAGCATTTGTCATGCTCCTTGCCTGTGGGCATTAAGATAAACCAAACCAATTAGGGAATTAGCCTTGCATTTCAAGAAGGAGAACAATAAAAAAGTTTGCCTCCATTTCCTCTGCTAAAGATAGATTTAGCCTCAAAGCTACAGTCATCTGCATGTGCTTGGCCACCATCATGAAGAGATATAGATAAACGCTGGCAATAACACCTTTATCTTTTGTGATATTGAGAGAAGGTAATTCACCTAGAAAACTGCTGGCCAGGAATGGTACTAAAACATACCAAAGCCAGTAATTCTCTTGACCAGAAGCTCCCAATACAGAGCAAAAAAGCCCATCCAATAGTTTCTCTATTACAGCAAACTAACACTTACCGGCAGCTGTAAAGAGAGTGGTTAGCACGTGCATCATCGCACTAATTCCAGAATGCTGAGGACCAAGCCCAGCCAAGTATCTAAAGGAACATCCAGAACTTTCGTCTATGAATGTCACTAGGTCCTTAAATTAAGAATTAAAGTGACATATTTAGAGAAACAGAAATCCCACGAGCCCAGTAGAACACACACATTATGTGCATCCATATCAGTTTCTGCATTTTCAATTTAAATATCCAAGCAATATCTCAGGACTCATTTCAAAATACTGCAAGCATGGGAAAGACAAATGAAGGAAGTTTCAAGAGATCAAAAGCCCAATCTATTCCATTAATTTTGTACCATAAGATCTGAGCATCAAGCTACTTAAAGAGAACCCAAAACTCAAGAAAAGGCCAGGTTAGTGAACAGCAAAACTATTCTTTATATTTGAAACAAAACCACTTCCTGGTAGAACCTCACCCAGCTACTTCTCACATATTTTTCACATGTACCTGGGATTAAAAAAACTTTACCAATCAGTTGTCCTCATTTGTTACAAGGCAAGTGCCCTTCTTATTGCTACTACCTCATGTAATCATAAAACCAACTGAAAGTTAGCAAGTATAACACCTAATTACATGCTAGCTAAGCAACACATCTGCCAAGGCAAGCATAGCAGAACACTTGCAGTTTGAGGAAGTTCTGCAATACAAATAATAATAAAAAAATTTAAAAAAAAATCCTGTCCTAAAGTTCAACTTGCTGTCTGAATTTGCTATATTTGCAGGATCTATTTTGAATAGTACTACAGAAAAGCATATCTATGGATGAGCTGTAAAGGGTTCACACAAAAGAGGATAAAGAGCAAATCACTGCAAGTCTGGTCTAAAAATAAAGTTGTCTCCAAATTATTTCACATCAATGGCTCCCAAATGAAACAAAGACATGGTGGTTGTGAACAGTTGGGAACACCCTAACAAGAAGATGTCTAATGCCTGGCTGAATCAGGCCATGACTGCTCATAATTACTGAATTTATCAGTTCCTGCTCTTCTCTTCCCCATGTACATTCCCTGTGGATACTTGAGCAGTGTAGTTTTATCTTCCAGATCCAGGCCCAATCCCTTATTTGCACTAAACATCATTCACCAAAGCAGTCTGCTGTCATAACAAAGGCCCTCCATGAGCCCCTCCTTTCCCCAAAACAGAAATATTCTCAAACTTTAAGAAAGGACAGAAAGGAAACTAGCAGATGAACACAAGTTCAAGTTCCTATTTTAGACAAATTATGTAAATGGCTTAAACCAGTTATATACATGCAACATTTTCTCTTTTAGATTTCACTATATACATACATACCTTCCTCTGCCACATCAGCTGGAAGAGCTGTCCAAAATGATTTAATAAAGAAAAAACATACTAGAGCTGAAGCAGAAAAGAAAACTAAAAAAGTTCTTCAAACAGCAAGAGTGCTGAAGGAGACAAATACCCAAATTCACATCACAAAGTGCCTTCAAACTCACTTATTTGCAAAAACTGGATTTAGTTAATAAAAAACAAGACGTATGAGCTAAAGTTTATCTTTTCCTTTAGCAACAAGCAGGACAGCATTGCTTCAGTATCAGTTTCATTATATGATAGCTGGTTTTAATAATCCTTATTAACAGGAAGATGTGTTATCTGGGCCAAAGCACTGGAGACTGCCACATGAATATTAACTAGATGTGTCTGCTCAAGCAACTACTAAGAGAAGCTAACACTAACACTTAAAAGGTTTCAGAACATAAACAAAACCCCACTGAGATCAAGACGGTTCATTTCTCACTTGTTTTGCAGGCATGGAGTCCTCTCCCACTGTACAGACTCAAAATGAGAGTGAATCAGCAGGAGGATGCTGCTGAGCTCCTCACTGAGCCCATGATCTTTGTGTGGTTTCAGATCTCCATGTATCATCACTTGTATGTACAGAACACAACTGCCCACAGAGCTTTACGCCGTTATCCCAAGAATAAACTAGGAAAGATTTCACAAGGTACTCCAGAATTCTTTCCCCAAGCCCCAGTAAAGTGTAAGTCCCTGCAATTCTTCTGCAAACACCTCACAGAGGGCACATTCTTCTTCAAATTTTTTCTTGCAGTGAAAAATGATGAAAAAATTCCATGAAAGTTTTCTTTCAAAGAGTGAAGACAGACAGATTACACAGCTTCCACCCACAACCAGACACGGGCAAGGAACACTTCACAGCTCAGTAACAGGAAGTTCCCGTTCTTCAAGTGCTAGTCCCATCACAGCATTTCACAACAAAGAAACTTTGCCAGATGAAATTTTACTACCAGTTCCTCTTTTGGTCCCTAAAGTGGCATCTGAGTTCACCCATTATGTATCCTGCAGTCTCTGCAACAGGAGAAAACATCTCCACATTTGGCACTTTTTGAAATCCCAAGACTGGCAGGAAATGGTTTAGCTTCTCACCCTTCCAAGCTCCAATATTGTAAGGAGATTCCAAGACATCATGCTGGGAGAAGCAGCAAGTTCCCGAAAGCAGATGGGTGGGTTATAAGGCAAGCAAAAAAAACCTGGCTACATTGTCCTGTGCAAAGTTAGTCCTTAAGGATACAACACCTAGCTGGCAGCCAGTTAGGAGTGGCATTCAACAAAGCCTGATACATGGCTCACTACCTTCTTCAATGGCTGGGATGGTGGGACATGCTGCCCCCTTATCTAGACAGTGGAAGGCACCAATGGGAGATGACTGAGGGCAACAGATGCATTAAATGGCAGGGCTGCCTTTTACCAGGATCTCAGACAGAGAATGGCCTGACACAAATCTCCTGATGCTCAGTGAAGACAAATACAAGGTCTTACACCCAGAATGGGGTATAACCCCACACCTCAAGAGAAGCTGGGGACCAACTGTCTGGGTTGCAACCCAACAGAAAGAACTTGGGGATCCTGATGGACAGGCTGAACAAGAAACAGCAATCCATCCTCTCAGCAACAAACTGTTACCATAGAGGGGACCATGGGAGAAGATCAGTCTCCTCTAATCAGCAATAAGCCCACATCCAGAGTATCAGTTCCATCTTTGCTCCTCCATCTGAGATATCAGCACATGTGTGACAGTCCCATGAAGGGGGTACTAAGAAGTTAGAGGGCTGGAGCATACAACACATGAGGAAAGACAAAGATAACTGGGCTCTTTTAGCCTGCAGAAAAAAAGGTTTAGGAGAAAATCTAACAGCAGTCTTCCATTACTACAGTAGTAGTTCAAAAGCTATTTCAGACTGCTGAGTTATTACCTTTCTCTTTTGGATATTACTTTAAAAAAAAGCACTGACCAGAGAAGCAGCATAGTGGATCAGAGGAAAATGTTCATAACCCCACATTTTGCCCAAGACACTGGTCCAAACCAAGTGGCTAGTGAAGCATTTAAGAAAGGAAATCTACACAATGGTTCTTTCCTGTAACACTCTCAGCCCCAGCCAATTTGAGCTTAGGGACCTTCTCACCCAAAGGGATTTTGATTATTATAATGACCTTTGACAGGTTTTCCCTCTATCACTTTGTCCAGCATTGTTGTAATTCCACAAACATATAGCATCCACAATGCCCTGTAGCCAGGAGCTCCATATTTTACTATTTCTCATAGTTACTTCTTTCGATGTCCCCAGCTCCTGTGCTTGAATAATCAACTCCCAATTTTCATTTTTTCACATGCTCTCACTCTTTTAACTCCCCATTCCAAATCATCCCCATCATCTTTTTCAGACTGCTTCATACTGTTTCACATATATAAACCATTCCACACCTTAAGTTTCTAGTTCTGTTACACTCTTCTTGAGATGGAAATACGGCACATACAGACATTGAAAAAGGCCATAGAATCAGAGGAGTTCTTGACAACTTCTCTGGCATTTGCTTATACATTAACAACTAAGCATTCAGCTGGTATTTCATATTCCTAGCACAACTCCAAGGTATCTCATTCTGGCATTATGAGGTAGTTCAGACCCCAGTACACCAGGCTACAATGCCACTAAATTCTTGTGAGTATTTCAAGATTATTAAATGCATTCTGATATTCTCCTAATAACTACTTCTACACAGGAAAGCTGAAGTAGAACAGACTAGATTCATGCACATCTAAGTTATATCTAATAGTGAAACTATTCTTTAGGAAGTCTTTTCAAAGTCTTCAGAAAAGCTGGCAAAATTAAAGGTCCTTGTACGTTTTAAACAATTATTTGCAGCATAAGAATATTTGAACATGGTGATCACAAAAGTTAAACCTGAGTTCTGTCACTGAAGTGGGACATTCAGAAAAGCTACCTTAAGCCTGGCCTTGCCAGGCACCTTCTGGAGGTATTGGGAAGCCAGTTCCTCCACAGATTCAGAATAAGGACTTTTCCTTTCTTATTATGGCATGAGGAGGGAACCTGAGATTAACTGTTGAGAAATGTTGGTCTTGTGACTTCTGACTCACAAAAGAAATAGGGAAAATCCACTACTAAAAAAAGTTTAACAAGCAGAGTTACATGTCATCACTTATATCACAACATAAATCCAGGATCCTGCAGAAGACAGGTCAGCTAAGTCTACCCCACTGTTTCTCCACACTAACCACACTGCCTTCTTATTCTCCAAATAAACACTATATTTCCAGTCTCCAGCGCCATCTTCCCAGCTTCCTACTTCCCTAATCCTTCCCCCACTGTCATTCAGGCACTCCATCATGGCTCTCAGGGCCACCCTTCACCCTCCCAACTCCTCCTTTCAATATGGAGTTTTTCCACAAATCTTTCACCCTGTTGCCCAGTAAACAAGAGTTTACCAAACTCTTCTACAGCTGCCAAATGCAGCAATGAGATCCTGAGTGCATCATGCTCAGTCAGATCAGGGAAGTGCAATGGATCAAACAGCTTTCCCTCCCCAGACTGTACAGAGGACTGAAGAACTGCTGACAGACTCTGGGCTATGCAGGCCTTCATGCACCAGCACTTGTGATTGGATACGTTTTCACCAAATTTCAAGACAACTTAAGCAATTTCCCTCTTAAGCTGCACATTTAAAAGCTGTCAATACTCACTGAATGGCCCCAGCAAATAGCTCAAGAAAATTTTAAACATAACAGTGTTTACATTGATGCGACAGATAAGTTATTATTTCCATAATTTTACACTTCTAAACTTATGCACAAGGTTTGTTGACTATCATCCTTATCTGTGGAGTGCTCTTTCCCCAACAGCCACACGAATCTCCAAAATAAGTGTTCTGCAGTTCCTGTCTACTTTTTCACTAGCAGTATACACTTGGTCCTTAACAAATCTTGATACTCTTCCCAAAGACAAGGCAGCAAAGGACTTGCAAGTGTTAGTATTCATCTGTATCTCACAAATGAAAGAACTCAGGCCAGTAGCTGTTATTTCTTGAAACTTCTGCTCAGGGACAAGCACTCATCTGGTGACTGCAAGCAGTCAGTGCAACTAAGAGAGCATTAACTATTTAAAGGACAGCTTTCTAACAGCAGAAAGCAATACTGTGGCATCACTTAAGAACCATCAGGTAAGTGAACTGACCCATGTGTAAATTTTTTATTTACAAATTTTTCTAAAAGATGTGAAAAGTTACTGATCCCACTGGAACAGACAACATGCAACAAGCTATCTCACAACATGACCTGGGACAGTCTGATACACTCAGAAGGGTCCACATGATTGCAAGCCTCTCATCTCCATCTTCAAGGCAGCCCAAGAAACATTTTTGAAATACGTGATACCGTTCAGGGAAAATTAAAAGAATGCTTGTAAAAACAAGGATGGACAGCTTTGTTTCCAAGTAACAAAGTAACTTGGAAAGAAAACCTGAAATAACAGATCAACACCATACCAAAAAAAAAATCAGACCTAATCATTATTAAAAAAGAATTAAGGTGAATCTTCATCTAGGACTGATTTTTCTAATAGTCTGTCTTATAAAACTTTAGATGTTCTGTTTCACTTAAGTTATGGATACCAGTGCAACAGCAACCACCAAAACATAGTTATAAACAATGTAACTAAAGGCTCAGAAAGTGGTTCTACTGGGCCAGCTATCATTACCATGGGCTGTCAGAAAGGACCAACTATAGGACAAGAGAGTAGGCTTGATCCAAACCACTGATCACCAGGATGTTCAGAATGGTAAAAGATCAGGCCTTTAAAGATCACAAGGCTGGGCAATCAGTACAAGCCTTCTCCATGTTTTCATTACTTTAAGTCCTGCTTTTTTCCATAATGTTCTGGACCTGTACTATCAGTTATCTGTCAGAATATATTTCTGCCAAGTTCCTTCTGTATCTTATTCAATATAATTGGGAGGTGAGCTGAAGGGTTTATCATACAGGCATATTAAAAGCTGTCTTGACCAAAGCTGGGTAATAATCAGCACTGAAGTGAAAGTCAGTTTATCCCTGAGAAACCTTCCTATCAATGAGAAATGTGTTAACTACTCGTGAGACAATTAGGGCAGGAAGTCAAAGTTCAAATGCCTGACACAAATCTCAGCACAACATTTCCTCTTCAGGTCACTAAGAAGCATTTCAGGATTCATCTTCCCGCAGAAGACCTTTTTCAAAGTCCATATGCAGAGATCTAGGAAATTTCTGATTATCTGACATTAAAGCATTCTGCAACCTTTAATAATACTACACTGCTGTTGCAGTGACAGCCATGAATCCATCAGTCCAGATATGAATGATCTGTCAATAAAATGAAAAAATGTTGTGTGATCATGCCTGGTAACATAATATATGCCTGCATTGCTGCCTGTCACAACTTCTGAATCCCTGCATGAAACATGGACACACAAACGTCCCTTTAAAACTACATGATAAGAAGAGATCTCCAATTTTACTCTATTGTAGCTTCTACAGAAGATAACCCAGATGTGCTTCAACAGAGCCTGGCAATATCAATGAACAGCATTTTGGCAGTGTGGCAAGGTAAGTAAGAAGGGCTACCTGGCATACTCCAGTTAAGCCAGCAGACAAATGGAGCTCACAGCAGTCTAGAGCCTTCGCTAGTACAAAACACTGAACTCAAATCCAACAGTTCTCCTACCCTGTTTTCTCAAATGCTTAAGGCACCTCAAGAATGATCTTAAGATCACATAAATAAGTGAAATGATTTCTTTTAAAAGTATTTCACCCAGATTAGCAGTCACCCAGGTATGCTCAAATGCAGGGTGGGCTGTAGCACATGACTAGACTTGACAATATTCCCTGTGTGATGAGAAATTCTGTGTTAAGAGCAAGGGGCTTCATTATCATTGTTTTATAATGGAAAAAAGAATACAATAAACAAAAAGATGGAAGAAACTTGCCTCAATTTTGAGGAATGAAGGAGAACTTGAGCAGTATTACCAGTGAACTTCCAACAGTTGAAACTGTTGATGGTGTCTTCAAATAAATCAAGTGTAGAATTGGATGACAGAGTATTCCAACAGTTTCTTCCTAAAAATTATTGTAAGTGTAAATTCCCTACATATACTAAACTTCCAAGCTGCAAAAGAGAATCTTTTCCTCTTGTTTTGCCTTCTGCATCACATGGAAAAGAATCAGAAACATCTGGATACCTCTTGAGAAATTTCCAAGGCACCATAATTTAAAGTTAGACAGCTGAAGAAAAACAAGACTTCCCAGAAGAGAACTCTGACACATAATGGTGTTGAACTTGCTGGTACAGGTGAGCCTCCTGGGCTGGGATCTATTTACTTCTAAATTCTTCTGATGGAGGAACAGCCCTTTAGGGCTCTGATAATAATGCAGAAGCTCTGTGTCCCCTGCAGGAACTGGTATATATGTACCATGAACAGATCCTTCCCTGTACAGATTCAGAAGTCTTTTGATTCCTGTTAAGGTCTATAGAGCAATTTAGAAGGTCTTAGCTAAAAAACACTGTGTATTTTAGCAAAAAAGGCTCTAAAGTTGCTGCTGCATCAAATTAATCTAGAAATACCTACCAGAACATTCGAGATGGTCACTGTTCATCTGATGGTACATTTTAGTTTCTTATTTTAATCCTGGCCAAGTTTCTCTGGGAGTTACAGAGAACTCGCCCAGTTTAGGCAGTTTTCTTACTTTATTTGTAAACAGAAGGGGCTGATAAATCAAACACCTCTATGAACACTAAGAGAGTAACTCAAGACTAATCTGGAAGTTTGTTTAGATTCTTCAGGGTTTTTTGTCTCGCTGTTTTGGTTTGCTTCTTTTGGGGCTGAGGAAAAGGCTCATCTTTAGTGCTGTATTTGAAGATTGCTCATTTATGCTTTTTTGGCTACCAGTGTTCAACTTGAAACTGAAACCACGGAAATATTTAAATGTCTAAGAGGGAAAATAAATTACTTGATAGACTTGCGTGACAGATTCAAAACCAGTCCTGACTAACCACTACAAGCGAATAAACAAACGCAGAACATCCAGAAATCACAAGAATTTCCCTTGCACTCATAGTCTGGTTCTCTGAAACGCTCAGTGTGCATGCAACAGTCTTGACAGAATAGTCTTGTGACCAGGTGAGACAGAGCTTAATGTTAGTGTTTCCTGATTTTCCCCCTACTTTTATGCACTACCATGCTCTGGGCTGTTGCAAATGATCACCTGGCCCTCTAGAATAGGCCTATAGGGCTCATTCTGGAAACACATTAAAGATGATTGCACACTTTCAAGAGACAGAGCTGCTGAAGATTCAACGTGGTATAACAATCCACACTGAATTCCTACAGACTGGGCTCAGAAGAACAATCCCTGGATCACCACACACATTAGATCAATGAAGTTCACACGAGGAACCAAAGCACACGGACCACATCCTAATGTCTGGACCTGATCTATAATTGAACTGTCTTCTGGCTGTGAATCTTCTGCCTTGCTCTTTTACACACCAAAGAGCAATCTGCATTTCTATTCTAATGAAGGCAGCCTCCACTGCTTTACCACATTCAGCATTCCACAGGTTCAATCTTTTCACAGAGAATGAGTTTGAAGCTTAATATATATTTCCGCAGTGAACTGTGACTGCAAATACAAAACACACCGAGGCTGGGTGGTGTTTCTTTCCTCCCCTATCCTGCCTTGATAGGACAATCTCTTCCTCGCTCTGCTTTCTAGAAAGAGGTCTGCTACATTTTGCTTTTCTTTGGGTAACATGCAACAGCATTTCTGTCCAACACAAATCTTTTGGCAAGGCAGAAGACCTGCAGCCTCAATTACCAAGGAGGACAAGCAGTCTCCCAAGAGAAGCAGTTTTAATTCCTAGAGACTCTATTTTTAGTTATAGTACCAGAAGTCCCTGAAGCAACAATATCCTTTGACCTGTCATTTATGGCAGGGGAGGGAGCAGGGACAGAGCTGGTCTACAGGTCTGCCTGTCCAGCTACCACTATCCTACATTAAAAGAGCTCACACTGTACAGTGCAGGCAGACATCAGAAAGCAGCTAAATTCCCTTCTCCTTCTCTTCCCAAAGACGGGAGGAAAGAGAGAGAGAGAAAGAGTGAACAGGATTGCTAATAGCCGCAACAGACACCAACCGCTGAGATGAACCAGATTTCTGACAGGCATGCCAGTCTAAATCTATAAGAAAATTCACCTAAAGTTTCTTCAAACTAAGCTAAGGTTATCATCTTTTTCCCTCAGTAATATAATCATCAGCTCTACTGCACAGAAAAAAAATTGGGTAGATTGCAAGCAATTCTGTTGTTTTATGTGAGGAGGAGTAGAACTCATCTTTTACAGGCATGCTGTCACAGAGAAGACTGACACTAAAGGAAGTATACATGATTGAATGTACGTAACAGAAGCAAAGCAATATGTTATTTTCAAATAGTTACTATTTAGGGGAGAATTGCCATTAGCATTTTGAATACTGAGTCAAATCCTTTGCAAGGATTCTATCACAGCAAAAGTGTAGAATCACTTTGATTTACAGTTCGCTTCCTTTTCTGTATCTGAGAATTAAACATCTCCTACACAGACAGCCAATTACAAATTGAGTCCTCCATTTCTGCCCTCTTCATCCACAACTTAAAAGCAATTTTAAAATTCCTGCAATAACTTGAAGAAAAGAAACAAAGTTATTAATAAAAAAAGCACTTTAGGAGACAGCATGGTAGAAGGGAATTATAGAAGCAGAGTGATCTGAATCCTGAACAATGCAGGAAACATCACACAAGAGCCTCATTCTCCATGCAAGCAACTGACAACAAAAGCAGCTGGCACCTTCTTAATAATCCCACAATTTCTTTTTTTTCAATTGCCCCAAATACTTAACCTTTACATACAATGTACCAACTTCGAGTTATGAAAAGAAATCAGCAATTTTTGTCCTGTTCTCTTCAGTTTGACATTGCAATGCAGTTACTGGTTTTCAAGGTGAAAGTGTACATATTGCCTAGGCTATGGCATTCCCATGCAGTTCTTGGCATTACTGTACTCTGTTCAGGCAGCAAACAACCTTCCACCACCACCACTCAGCAAAGCAACATCTTATTAGCAACGCACAGCTGTAAGGAGAACCTGAACATGGAGGCACACAACTGGTAAGAAGCCTGTCTTTCCATTCCAAGGGCTGGACTCAGAAGGAGACAAACAACCCTACCGGCCACCCACCGCCAATATTCTCACACGTGACACAGTTTAAAAGCCAAAAATGAACAAGGAACAAAAGCTGTTAATGACATAGGGATCTCTTTCTACAGAGCTAGTTTATTAACAGTGCAAACCACTAATGGTCAACAAAAAAAGTTGCTTTATAGTTATGGGGATGCTACAGTCTAAGCCTCCGCAAATCCAGTACACAATCGTGCCTCCTGAACGTAATAGCAGGGATATGGTTACTACCACCAGAGACAGTCAAGATAGTCAACAGCTTGAAGAACTATTCAGACACATACAGAAACACATCACCAAATAATTTCATGAAGGATTCTGATCTTAAATAGTTTTAAGCCATAGGACAAATGACACTTTTAAGCTGCAAGCCTTCTGAAAAAAACAGAATAAGGCTCAATAAATAAGTAAGTAGAGTATCACATATCAATAAGAACTAGAACTATGCTCGTCCTGCCTAACATGCTGCTTCTAATCTTCGGAAGGTTCAACGTTACGTGATCCATAACAACGCCTACAAAAGCAAAATTAAAAAATACAACCCTATACATCACAGCCTTCCATCCCCATTTAATTTTTCAGCAACCATGCCAATATGTTTTACAGAAGTAAAACGCCTCGGCGCTGTCTACCTGAGTATCTCTGCCCCAAAGAGCAGGAACACAGAACCACAGGCTCCGGTTGGAAAAGACCTCCGAGATTCACCGGGTCCAGCCTACGACCAAACACCACCACGTCAACCAGACCACGGCACTAGTGCCGCGTCCAGCCTGTCCTTAAACATCTCCAGGGACGGCGACCCCACCGCCTCCCTGGGCACGGAGGCCGTTCAGGCCAGAAAAAGAAAAGGGAGCGACAATAAGCCGGGGGCATCCTCCGGCATCCAGGGCCCGAGCCGAGCCCGGCCGCTCCTTCCCGCGGCTGCCCGGCCCGCCACGACACCTGTTCGGCGGCGGCCCCGCTCCCCGCTCACCGCCGAGCGCCGACGCCTGCAGCGTGGCCCCCGAGGTGCCGTCGATGACTTTGATGGCGCCGCGCGCGGTCACGGCCAGGATGGCGTTGAGCGCCGGGTGGTAGCACAGGCTGCAGAGCCCGTCGGCGTCGCAGCGCAGGCAGCCGTCCCGCAGCAGCAGCCACTCGCAGGAGCCCGGACCGGGACCGGGCCCCGCCGCCGCCGCCGCCGAGGAGCAGGAGGCCGCCGCAGCCATCTTCGCGGCCGCCGCCGCCGCCGCCCTCAGGACAAGAGGCCCGCGGAGAGCCGCTCACTGACAGTCCCTGGAGCCGCCGCCGCCAGTCACCATCCGGGTCCGGGGAGAGGGGGAAAGGGAGAGCGCCCGCGTGAGCGGGAAGTGACACAGCCGCGCCGGATGCGGAACCGAGCGGCCGCGGCCCGGCGGGGGGCGGGGGCGAGGGGCCGCTCCGCGAGGGGCGGCCCGGGGGCGGGGCTGCGCTGCGCGCGCGCCTGCGCACCACCCACGGCGCCCGCGCGCCGCTGGCTCCGCTCCCGCGGCCAACGGGCCCCGCGGCCGCCCCGGCCCTCGCGGCCGCCGTGTGGTTGCCGCTTCGGACAAAACCTGGGGTCTCCGCCCCCCGTCTCGGCGAAAGCGGAGCGGGGATTTGTGTTTCATACCCCGGGTCCCGCGCCCTTTTGTGGTTTTGACCCCGAGTGTCCCAGAGAGCCCCGGTGTCGGTGGCCTTAGCGCTGGTACGGAGCGGCAAATCCACAATGCCGCTGCCCCGCGGAAGGCACGCCGCCCTTGGAAAGGGTGGCCCCGGCCCCAGGCCGGGAGCACGGAGCCGTTGCACCCACGACAGCATTCTGCTTTGAAGCAGTGCTTCAAAAATAAGACTCGAGTTTAATAAAACGTCTTGTATTTCATTGAGATTTTCCCTTTTCGCCCACTAAAACCAGTTCAGTTTGTGCAGCTCAGCCTACCTGTACACGTTACTTTATCCACCACTGGCTTTATTTGATCCAAGTGACAAATATTTCACAAAGCTTTTAGGCTAGTGATGGTCTTAAAGCTAATTTTCAAATACAAAGTTTTCTACGGAATATCTTTATTAGAAGGACCCAAGTTAGCACAGGCTGCTCTAGCAGGGAAATTTTTAAAGAAATACCTTGTGTGAAGAAAAAATAAGGAAACCAAACCAAACCCGTATGGGTATGCGTGCCACCCAGGCTAATCAAAATTGTCCCGAGAGCAAAATGAGCAGCTTTTAAACTCGCTGTAGTACTTCAAGCAGAACATTAAACACCAGTAAGGATAATGAGAAAATTACAGCAGATCTCAAGCTGTATGTTGTCTCAACAATTGATTTAATCAACTTTTCAGGTAAGTATTTTTCTGATAAACAGCAGAGTATGTCTTATGGGTACAAGAGAAAAGAAGATATACATGTCTAGCTGCTCTCTAGAGATCATTCAAAATGCATGTCTCATCAAGGTGTGATACCCATGTCACCACCCTAAAATGAGGTGTTGCATCTTAGAAAGGCTTTTTTTTTTTTTTTTTGCTAGATGGAGGTGCTCTAAGTTTCCAGTTTTAACAGACTGAAGTCGTATGTTGATTATCACAAAAACTTATTTATAGCCTCAAAGCTATTAGCACTATGTATAGCATCAATATATTGATGGCATGCACAGGAACATGGATGTGTCTTAATTCATCAATATTAATTATTGAGTATTAAGTCAGTAAATATAAATGAGCTTCATACATTCTGTAAACAAGTTTAATTCAAAATTTTTATAAAATACATCTTGCATTTACACACATACCTCATCTAAAAATATGAGTTTGTTGAATGCAAAGTTATTACAAACTATCAGAATCATTTGAGAGCTGTTTGTATGTTTCTTGCACAACATATGCAAAAAGTCACCCTAGAGATACTAAGATTCAAAGGTGCAAATCTGCAATTGGGTACAAAATATGTACTATGTTAAGTGCATATCTACATTGCATATTACACACGTGCCAAGGCTGTGGAAAGGAACAGTTAAAATTCCAACTATAAATTTCACAGAACATTACTGGAAAGGGAGATATCTGGAGATTCAATAGAACATTCTTGCATTCTTGCAATATTCACAGTCAGTTCAGATGCACAGAACACCTCACGAACAACTCTGCAAAGAGGAACTAAGCTTAAAGCTGTCCAACAGCCTTGCAACCTAAGTGTTCTTGCCCTTCACCTTTGTGGGGACAGAAGTTAAATGTATTCACAGGGGCTGGGTGGAGTCTTATAATAATAGTTGGATACTCCTGTTAAATAAAAAAAATATAAGCCATGAAAAAAAGAGGTAAAACCAGATTATCATGCAAGATTCCAAAGCTTATATGTTTGGGGTTTTTTTAATACACTGTAAATTCCTTTTTTGTTGTTGTTTTTTAAGAATGTGGATGAATGCTCTCAAAACACTTGTTAGTAATAAATTAGCTGCTGCTGGTATAAATTGACTTAGTACCACTTTACATTAATTCCACCACAACTTAT
Organism: Cyanoderma ruficeps; assembly: GCA_008694505.1. Classification (NCBI taxonomy): domain Eukaryota; kingdom Metazoa; phylum Chordata; class Aves; order Passeriformes; family Timaliidae; genus Cyanoderma; species Cyanoderma ruficeps. The sequence continues at coordinate 23,508,394 of VZDJ01007749.1, read as the reverse complement.
TCAGAAATCGAGATTCAGGTGAAAAGTCAAGCACTACCAATTTTTCTGTTTTTATATATTACAAGCTGAAGTATTAACACTACAATTTATGTCCAGCACTAACTTCAAGTGGTTCTGTTTAAAACCAACACAAGAATCAGCCAGGAAAGCAGACTGAATAAGTTAAACGTTTCGGGGAGAGCTGGAATTTAATTATGTATTTTGCATCCGTAATGACTGGTAAAAATAAGTTACCAAGCTGGCTAGTTACACAGTCTAAAAAGCTGAAAAACTACAGTTCTGATATGGAAATATGTCCATCAGGGATCCAAGACAGCCCTTGCTATTAGCTTGTCATGGCTGATTTTTATTTGTAGCATTAAAAAAAAAAAAAGGAGGGGGGGGAGAAGAATGGGAAATGCTTTTTTCTTTTCCCAGAATAAAAAACCCCAAACCTTCAGAGCTGTTTGTTGATACTAAATTGATACTAAATCCTGAAGATTGCAAATGCCTATGTTAGCACCATACAAAGTGAACTTCGGTGGACTTCCCTTGTGAAGAAATATTACCATACGGACCATTATATAAGCAATCAACACAGTACACAGGAAATATTTAACATGTCATCACATTATTACATAATCCTTGGAGAGTCAAAATTAGCAAGACTCTAACTGTTACTAAGGCTGTAACTCTGCCTTGTTCAGTGGAGGGAGAATCTGCCCTTCCAAATCTTTCTTATTTATCTTTACAAGGGATTAACAGTATTGGTGGGGGAGGGGAAAAAAAGGATGCATGTTAAATACCATGCTAATAAAAGCAAAACAGAGCAAGATGTTGTAAAACATAGTTAGGGAAGCAATATTTTTATTTTGTCATCATAAAATAACAGTTTAAAGATCACACAAATTTGATAGATCATCTTTTTGTTCTCCAACATTAGGCCAGTACTAGAGTTGAGAAAGGTGTTCACCCATTTCTCTGTAAATTTATACTTTTCAGTAAAATAATTTGATTCTCTAAATATGCACTTTAATTAATTATGTCACACAGTAAATATCTTGCTCCTTTGGTCAGAGATAGTAAATGAAAACTTCAAATACTTGTATCTTCCATTTTTAAAACCCAATATACATCCTTAACCAAGGAGTATTTACGGTACACACAAGCCATAGATACAAAATACACAGTATATACATGTTTTGAAAACAAATTGGAATTTATAAAAACTCAACAGCCAAATCACAGTAATTGAGGCACTAAATTAAAAGTAGTATCTTCTTGTCTTGATTATACCGACTATTCTGTGAATAATCAGGACTGTTTCATAAATATATATTATCTACAGAATTTGCTGTGCCAAAAAAAGCCAGCTGTGTTTAAGCTCAAAAGAAAAATTGCACTTTGAGATTGTTAACAGTTAACTTCTCGTTCTTAATTCTTGAATATGGTAATCTGGTCCCAGTGCTTTTGGCACAGGTATTGAGTTGCAGTTTTGCTACGCTTTGTTATAAAACCCAAGGTTCTTTTATTTTGTTCATTAAAATCTGAAGAGTCTTAAACAAACCTAGAACTTTGATACAAATCTATATAGCTACAATTGCTTCATTAAATAATATACACAAATATGCTCTTCCATCTTAAAACATCTCGACAACTGGATACAAAACAGTCACTTGTATTATCTCCAGCCTTCTTAATCTTACACGCTATCAGTCTGCAAGTGACTGAAATAGGGTTTCTGGCCACATCTTACACTAGATCACACCCCAGTATACAAGGACAGAAAATAAATGTATAATAAAAAGATTGGATAAATTAGAAGGGGTTTCTTGGTCTTGAATTCTTCTCCAACTAGTAATGATGCAGCACTGTATGCAGCCCAAAAGACTCCAAACAACTGAAAAAGAAGATGAACAGTCTTAGCTGACATCACCACATTAAAAATCATTTCTCTCAGTATAACTCAGAGCCAGCCATAAGAAGTAGCACTTGTCACAGCCCAAGAAGTTTTGGCCATTTGGGATTTGTAATACATTTTCATACTAGTGGTGCAAGGATAAGAACCCTGCAGAGATTCACTCTGAAGTTAACATAAGGCTGTCAGTAGTAATCAAGTAAAAGAGGTTTCATGAACATATATTTATTTCTAAGTTATATATGAGTTAACTGGTGAGTTAATTGTTTACATTCTGACTATCATTTATCAGTAATCACAGATCATCAATTCTCAAATACAGCAATTTTGTTACTTATCATACACTCTAGCTGTACTGCAATTATACTGCTTGCCAGCAAGCTAAAGGGACAGAAATAGTGAAATCAACAGAACAAACCTCCAGAAAGTGTACAGCTTAGCTTGTAACAGAATTTAATCAGTTAACCTCCCCAGGCTCAGCAGTCAAAGGCTACCTAAAAGGGCTTTAAGAAGCACTGGAAGTGTTCAAGAGTGTTATGTCATTCTGGGATCTTTTAGGGAATGTTGTTGGTCCCATAAAAGGTGTCCAGCAGCAGGTGGTATCAGGCAGGTTATTCCTTGTGCTTTACATTCCCCACCTGTAAATCAGAACAATCCTTACCTTCTCTGCAAGGGTATGGAGAGCTTTGTACCACTACCACTGTGGGGAGGCCTCAGAACAATGACTAACGTCATATTCATGCTGCAGTGACTAAAAATAAGCTGGATTATGGGGGAAGGGAGAGAACAGCTTATTTTCAGATTCTTCATTCTGAGGTTTAATTATGCATTCTCTTCTCAAAATGAGAATCCCATCATTTTTGTAATGCAACTATTAGAGCACAGCAAAATCCTTCAATACAAGCTACTCTAGTAACAACAGGTGTTGTTATAGCAACAGCACTGTGTATCCCCAAGCACTCAAATGGAGCATTTCAAACCATGCTAACCAAAAGGATCACAGAGCTCCCTCCCTTTGTAGTTCTGAAAATTCTGACACACCATTATGTTTTCCTGAGCAGATTACTTGAAGTGTTAAGAAAGTGACTTAAAAAGAAGTAAATTCTCAATAGATGATATGAACTTACTTTTATTAGGGTAGAAACAACTTCAAATGATCCAACCACCAAAAGTACAGGTGCTATGACAATGAGGGGAAGTAGGGAATATCCTATTACACCGAGAACTTGGCCATAAGCAACCTGAAATTTTCAAGCACATAAAAATAAGCTTTGCAGTACTCAATCTCTGTCACCAAATACAATTTGTTCTTGTTACAACACTATGAATAACGATTATAATACATTATACTCATGAAATTTCAGCTAAAGGAGGCTCGCTAGTATAAAAATTGGTTTTGTATGCTAAACTGTAAAATTAGAAATAGGTTGTCTTTTTTTTTTTTCCTCCCAGAACACTGTAAATGATCACTTTCAAAGGAAGCATTTACATATGACACCCAGGAGCATAGAACTGCAACAGACCTCTCAAGGACCAGCTGTAGTCCTGGTTGTCAAAAGCAGCAAAGATATAATTTTCTGCATTAACATACTCATATCCATGATACATAAATAAATACATAAAGCACATGAATGTTTTTGGTGTCAGTGGAAAACTTAAAACTTGATCCCAGTAAGGCACAGAATTCTGAATTCCAGCTTCAATTTATTGTGACTATCTAGAACAGAGTTGTTCCAATTACTTCCATAACTACTTTTAGCTTCAGAAGGAAATGTCTGATTTTCCCCTACTATGGTCTGAAATGTTCCTGTGCACAGCTAGGCTTCTTGTATGAAACAGGAAAAGTAGTGGCATCTTGTAAGCATTTTCTTGTGGATGATGATCCTTCATGACAGGATCTGCAAACCTGTACTTTTCTCCAGTTTATACATCTGATAATTTCCCATTTTGAGCCACAAACCAGATTGATTTAAGAGCATCTGGACTGTGCTGAAATGCAGAAATACCATGCAATCACATTTATAAAAACAACTTCTTTCAAAGCAGCGTTCACACAAGAAGACTCTAGTAGTTATGATTAAAATGAAAATTTTAAAAAAATTAAAGTAAATAACGCAGGACCTCAGCAACACTGGTGCATCATTAATGCAATACCCATAATACAAGTATAAAAATCAAGCATCACTGAATATTTTTTTCTTCACAACACAGTTCAATGCATTTTATGCTGCAGATCCATTTAAGATGTTTTATCCTCTTGACTGTTCCACTGCAGCTGTCTGTGGGCCTTGCTCTAAGTCATTTTTTGTTGTTTGCACCTGAATCGCTTAATAAGTCAATCTGTAAACAGCTCAAACAACTATTCAAACCCTGCTGGTGCCAGCACCTGGAGGATGGGATGCAGGCCACAGCTCCAGTTGGCTTTGCAGTTGAGAAACATGCCCTGGCTTTCAGACTTCAATGGGTTTGAACTGCATCAGGCCAGGGACAACAAACACTGGCAGGTGCTTTACACACAAGAACATCTAAGTGCTGTTAGCCCCCCATTAAAAAAAAAAAATTCATTTAGTCCAGTGACCAAAAACTTGAAAGCATTTCTCCCTCAAGAATGGACTTCAGTTCTGGACCACATGAAGCTGTTAGAATTTCTGGGATTCACAGTACAAATTTCCAGACTGTTTATCACTTCCAAGCACACCATCCATTGCACCAATAGCTTAGTTAATGATCTCTGTATTTTAGACTTCATTTTGGAGACTGAAAACCTGAACTGTTGACTTTACACTTAGCAACTACATCAATTCTTATCTGGCTCCAAGATCCAAACCCAAGCACTATGAAAACCCAACTACTGCTGGAAAACATTGTCAAGAGACCTTATACTATGTCCCTCTACACCCTTTTCACATATAGGTACTTACTATACACATGTATATACATACATATATATATATGCACACACACATACCCTCCCTATACACATAGAGGTACTTACTTCTCCTCCAAGAACTCTGGCCAGTAAAAAAATTGTCAAGGATCCAAATATCCAAATAGTTATAATCCAAGAAACAACCTTGAGAGATAAAGAACAATTCATTTATATGCATAATTGCCATTGTGAAAAAGGAAAATCCATTTCCATAATTGCTTGCACTGCAGTCAAGGATTTTATTATGCAAAAGTGAATTCTGAATTGTGGCAAGAATAGTGTTTAGTATCACAGTGTAATTAGCAAATGAAGTTCAGAGGTTACATTTACAGAAACACATTAATGGTAAATTTGGTGTACACGGAATGCACATGCAATGTGTTTTCTAAGTATTGTAACAGGAATAGGAAGTTGAGGTAAAACTACTCTAAATGTCTTCATACCCCGCCTATTACAAACTATGGGCTCAGACAGTTTTTAAAGTCCGACCAACCAATACAAGGAGTATTCTCCTTCTTTCACTTATAAAGAATTCTCCTTCTTTCACTTATAAAGATGTCACTTTATCCTTTACTCAAACTGAGACTGCTCAGAAGACATAGGATTTTAATTCTCAGTGGAACTTGATGATGATGACAACTTAATATAGAACCTCCGATTCCTGAGACCAAGTCTGTCATTATTTTTTCTTGCTTCTTTCATAGTTCTGCTCTTAAACTACAGAAGAAATCCTAAAACCATTCTCTGGCTTAAAAGAACCTTCAAATTAACTTAGCTGGTTTTGGTGTTGAGTCACTGGGAGGACTAAAAGTAAAACTCTCCTTTCTGAAAAGCCTTTTTAGAAGGAAACAACAGTTGAAGTCCAGTCTCTGTACTTCCAAACATACAATGACTTAACTTAAAAAATTAAGTCAGTAGTCAGTTCAATACCTTGCTTAATTAAAAGTTCTGTATTTCCAGAAGAACGAAATAGGAAAAAACAGATAAAAATCATAACAGCACTAAAAAAAATGTAGTGGCTTTATACTAGTTGTGAAAATAGCACATAGCCTCCTTTTACTTCATGTTTCCCTCTACTGACTAAAAGTAGAGGACCCAAATAAAGTCTTAGAGTAGAAGTGCTCATCTCTCTCCTGTTTAGAGCCCACCTTTGGGTTTGTCTAGTCCAGCTGCTGCCAGTCATCCTGTTGCTGGCTGCTAGCTTTCCCTCCTCATCCATATGCAGCACTCCTGCACCCATATGGTAAACCCACTGTTCCTAAGAAACATTAGACACGGTGCTCCTGTACAGCAGGTACACACACTGCAGGTGCATCATCTGTCACAGGGTCAAGGAATGGTCCTTGCTTTGCCAAGGAGACACGTGAGTGGTCCACCCAGAAGACTTGAACAATAAAGACGTTAAGTCTACTCACTTCAAGCCTCATAGAGACAAGATACCGAGAGTGAATTCTTAGTCAGCATTTGGCACACCATATGGAAGCCAGAGGTCCCAAAGGGAATGATTTTATCCCACCATTCACAAGAATCCTTGCATAAGCACATTCTGCTGGTTTACATATGGCTTATTGCCATACTTGGTCACATTCTAAACAACTGTAACCACACATTTAGTCATAAAGATTTCCAATGCAGGAGCACCTAGGCTTACATTCAAATTGTTACTATAAATGATAACACTTCTTCATTTTAATCAGAACACAAAGAAAAAAGCTAGCAGCGTTTATGGAAGTCAATTAAATATGCACAATGCCTCTGAGTAGCTCTTCATCCTGGAGTTCAAAAGGAATTATGGAAAAAGTCTATTGACCAGAGGAAAGTTATTTGATTGTAACTCAGCAGGGAGGACAAAATAAGAAACGTCACTAATGAGGATTAAATATACCAGATAACAGCAGTCATATAGTATGAATTAAATAAGCAGCTTTATTTGTCAGGAAATTAGAATTCATGACATCCAAACAAATGCTTTTCACTAACATTTTTTTAGTAATAAAAAGCAAGCTAACAAAAGGTCACAATTAAAATGGAAAGATTCACTAATATGACTATAAACCCATTAGTATCAATCTGGTTCCTCTAGAAACCACATCTTTCCTTTGTTTTACTGTATAAAAACAAACCTGACATTTCATCATGATTAACTTACCCGTGGGCTATTTAATGCATTCCTAACTGCTGTCTTTCTACACATTAACTTGGGAAACAGCACTTGAAATGCCCCACATTAGTATGAGAAAAAAAGACTTTCTACCTACGTAAGAATGCAAATTGCTTAGCAATCACATCCCCAAATTTAGTTCAGATTTCTTTTTAGGCAGAAGATTTATACCTACCTTAAATTGTCCATATAATGAAATCATTGAGAAGAAGAGGACAACTGCCAGAGGACCCCAAAAGTCCGGATTGTCTCTCACTACCTGCCTATTGAACCCAAGAGATGGCATAGGCATCAACACACACCGAATTTTGTAGTAAATATCCTTCAGATCAATGTCCAGTTCTTCCCTGAAATTGTAAAGCAAGTGACCATTACTATACACCACAGTAATGAAACAGAGCCAAAAAAATGACTACAGGGGCAAACAGTAGGTTTATAGAGCAAGTCTCCTGTCAGCCACAGGGAGCCACGACTAGCAAAGGAACAGTCTGTCCACAGTAAAACAAGACCATACCTTCTTGCTGCGTTCAGTAACTGGTGGGACACACTTAGATTTATTTAATCACTCAAAAACAAATTACATGACTGACATACACATACACAACATACCCAGACCAGGCTGAATGAAGCTCTTATTAACTGAGACTGGTGAAAGGTGTCCCTGCCCAAGACAGGGCGGGTGGAACTGGATGATCTTTAAGGTCGCTTCCAACTCAAACCATTCTATGATTCTGTGACACCCTGAGAGTCTGCATTAAGACAGAAGGTCTGTTTTCCAGACACACTGGGACATGTGACACATTTGTATCACTGTAACTACAAGTCAAAGACATGCACACATAAAGCATGTCTGTGTATTCCTATGCCAAGCAGTCTGCCATGAGCACACTTACTATGAAAATATTTTATTTCAAATTCTGCAAGAAAGAATACCATTACATTCGCTAATCTTATACCATTCCAAATACATCACATAAAACCAATTTTTAAAAAGAAAATGGAGTTTAGCTTCCTTCAAGAACAGTAGTTTTCAACAGACCAGTTTATGCCTACTGTTTAACTTCTGGCTTGTTTCCACTATGGGTAGAATGAACTAGCAGCAATATGTATCAACAGATCTTGCCCTTCTCTCACTGCCTTCTCTGCTTCCTGGTACAAACTCTCTGCAGGCAGATACAAATTGGCCAGAAGACTCTGCTGCCCAGCACTCTTAGCTGGTGCACGTTGCCCTGACTGTACTAGGCCAGTGGGGAAGGAATCAGACTTCCCAAGTAATGGGCAATTCCACTTCTTTATGTGCAGAACCTCAGTCATGACTGAGGAGCTCTGAAGAGTTGCAAGAGACTTCCAGCAGATATACTGCTCTGCATTTAAGAACACAGTGAAGAAAAATGTAGAATTATATCCTAAGTTCATATATGAAGGTTTTGTCCAAGGCTTTGATTTTTTGGCTTTTTCTTCACAAAAGCTGAAGGGAGAAATAAATGAAAAGATGTGATTCACCCCAACTTCTGTTTAAAAAAAAAATCAAATACTGCTAATTCAGTCCCTCAAGGCAATTTTTGGATTACTATTACTAAAGCTACTTCAAAAGTGGTATAACTAACTCGTGACTAAGTAACAAAAATTGTTCTTTAACCATCCCTGAATCTAAGGAATAGACTAGAAGCATCCATTTGCCACCATTTATCTAAAAAGGATGCAGCAGACCTATACTTTACTCTGGAGACTGCGTAACACAAATATTTGCTGCACGGAAATAATTCTTTCTCATTGTCTAGGCCTTCTGACAGTTTCTCATGCGAATAAATTGTCTTTTGCATGAAGCTGACAGCTACCTCACCTGAAAGTGATGGTAGCTGTATCAGGAAACAAGTGTCTGGAGCAAGGCTGCCCAATGAGAAAATAAAAAAAAATAATCTCACTTTATTGAACAAAACATTTGCACACCAGCACTGCGCTGGTGAACTTCCCTTAGCAGGCTGCTGTTCTTTCCACCCTTAATAGGATTCAGACTGTAAGAATTCATGACACATGTTTCTGGGGATAATCAAAACAACAAAATTACACAGAAGTCAGAATTCCTACGTTGTCACCTCACTACACCAGTCTGTTTCCTAGTGAAAAGTTAGAGGTTCACAAAACAGACTTATTCAGACAAGGAGCTACCTCTGCACACTTTAATTTAAATCAGTTCTCAAGTAGCACTGTCATTATTAAGCTTTCCAGGAATCTGTTGTTTTCAACACTCTCATCTGTGTTCTCCAGAGTACTCTCAGTCTCACTCCAATTTTTTAAAGCATCATTATGTTAAATTCAGAGGAAAACATTGAGACACTGAGAATGATGCTGCTTAGGTGCAGAACAAGGACCAGGCTGCCTGACTCACTCACAGTGTAGTAACCTTAAGATACAAACTTTCTTCAGCCAGCCATGTTTCTGTGAACAGAACAATGAATGCCAGACTTCCAGTTTTAAGGACATTATCACCCTTCAGCACTAGCACCTTTTAAATCTAGCCTTATAGCAAAAGGCAGCCTCAAAGATAATAAAGTTTGTGCTACCTTGGTTCTAACATCCCTACTGTAATAACTATGATTCACAATGCTTTTGCTTCAGAATAAGTGACAGAACTGAGATTAACTTAACAGGAATCTTCCCACAGGATTGTCTTAGCCTTTGATTCTTTCACAATACCAAGAAACATGAATGCAAAAGATACAAAGAATACAGTCTCATGTTTTTTAAAACATTAAAAGATCAACAGTTAAAAGTAGGAAAGCCATATAAGCTTTATAGTTATGGAGATTAAAACCCATAATGAGAAACAATGCTTCCATTCTTGCACCAGAAAACACTCATTGGTCAAGTAATTTGTCAAACGGAATTCTAGTCACAGCACAAGGCTGTGGCACAATGAGAGACTACAAGTTGTTTGTTTTCCCTACACAGCTCATAAAGATAGACATCCAAAAATAATCACGACATACAGGAGTGGCTTGTTATCTTCTGGATCATCATCTTCCACTTCCAGAAGCCAGCCATATCCTCTCTGTCTTAGGAATGTAGTCGCAGTAGATTCTTTGATGAATTCTCCTCCAAGATTTAGCTTAACATCTGGAGTTGTTATGGAACCACTAAGATCTAAAGAAAAAGGGAGAAAATTATAGAACTTTTTATGTCTTGCCAAAAGCCATTTGATTTTGAAAGCACTGGAGCATAAACAACAAACATATGAAGCTATATGTGTTGGTTATCACCATAAAACACTCAAAGCTACAAAACAGAAATATACTTTCACAGATACATAATCTGTAAGTGTTACTTGTGGTTTCATTGCAGTAGTAACAATGTTGGGTTAGGTCTCAAATAGCAGGTTTTAGCTTTTAGATGACACTCTTGTTCTATAAGACAGTGTTGTGGTATAACAGAAGGGCTTCCATTTGTGCTTTATCATTAAGTGTTTAAAGGCACAAAAGGAGGACGCTAATGAGTCTCATCATGCTATAAATTGTGGATTATTTATAACTTTTTACTGATTACACTCTACCTCTTTTGGCACTCATTTTTTTATAGTGGCACTGTTTCAGCCAAAACCATTCGCTGCTTTTATGTCAAATTTTTCATAAAACAAAAACATTTGAAGATGTTTCAATTTGTAACCTGCCTTCAACGCAGCTGAAAATGTTAGAGAAAGAATGTTACCAGAGATCCTTAGACTCCAGACAATAAGAAGCAATGCAAGTTCTATTTGCTATACTCTGATCTTTCTCTACTACAGTACTAAGCAAAACAAAGAGCAATTTATCGATATTCTGGTTGGTTTTGGCAAAATCATCTTTTTTTTTTCTGATTTTATTCAATTATATATTGTTGGAAAATAAAAAGTAGTATAGGAAAAGAAATTAAGCAACTTGATGAAAGAAAAAGATATATAAGAAGGGAATAATTATTCCCTTAATTATATTATTTAATAATATTAATAATATTACTTAGGAAATAATGGATTTCTATTATCTGCTAAGAAGGAAAAATCCAAACAGAAATGTATAAATATTTTGTACGAGCTTACTATAAATACATTGAGAAATAAAGAAATTTTTTTTTTGCATCTTCATTGTTGTGTGTTTTTCACACATTAAAGTTCCTCAGCACCAAATTTCCCAAAACACCTAACCATACTTCTGAAACACTCATAGAGGCACATCAGGCCATATTTGTGGATCACGTTTGCACCATTCTCTCTGGAAATATTACAGTCTTACAGAAACAAAATTTGTACAGTGACAGAATCTCAGTGTCTTCAGCCAACATGTCTTAAGTGTTCATTGATCATTCAGCATTGCAATTAATTCAACAGAATTCTCCTTCCCAGACCAGCTTGCCCGGCCACTCAGATTCAAGCTTCTCCATAAATGCTTTCCAACTATTTCATAATCATAAGAGTTAACGATCCATTTCTTTGATTCTTGGAACACCATCTGTACAAGACCTGTGTAAAGATCACTGTAACTTAAAGCAGGAATTTCTCTTTGCTCTTCCCAGTCCCAGCACACATTCACCATTCTCACCAGACTCAAGCAAAGCCTTCCCCTGATGTTTACAGAGGGAGAAAAAAAGAAAAATCTTAATTCCTGGGCATCAGGCTGAAGCCTCAGATGTTTTCTCTCGACTGTGGACCTTTATGTCATTAAGAAATAATTATTTCTGCTACAACATAACACTTTTTTGCTAGGAGAGTTTCTCGCTACTAGGTGCATAAATGCAGCTGTCAAAAGAAGCAAACACAGCAGTCCAAACAGCCGGGTATTTCTCCTTCCTCTGGGACCCCTAACAATCCATCCTGGGGCATGGAAACTCCCACGCAAGTTGTATTTACCAAGACTCCTTTTAGCAGTCGATGAATAGCTGTAATCACACCTTCGAATTATAAAATCTATTAACAGGATCTTAAGTCTGTTTCGCAAGACCTAGGTGAAAAGGGGTTGGTCACCTCCTCTTCTGCAGGCTGCTTAAATGAGATTTTTAACTGTGGGGCAACTGGGCACTGGAAAATCTGTCAAGAACTGATGACACTGATGGTTCCTAGCGAGAGTCTGAGTGCTTTCACTGCTACTGTCTCAGGCTGAACACCACAGAAGCAAAACCAAGGTCTCTCAGTTGCTTCATTTCAACAAAGCATTGTAGAAAACCAGCTTTCAAAACAGTCTTGACTCTTAATTTTGAAAAGGCAGTACAAGAAGCAAAACAATAAACAGTCTGCTCTTTCTACTATGTCTGGTGAGCTAATTGTAAACATCTCTCCTGCTTTCTTCCATACAGGTCCTACATCCCACAGAAATAAGATGGGGAAACAAAACAGTTAATTTTTATTTTTTCATACAGATTGAGATTTGGGAAACATGTAAAAATTAAAGCACAATGTGTAGTATTTTAATTTTAAAATATCAACATGTTTTATTTTGCTAGTGTTTTTCTTTGCTAGGATAGGTCTATTCAGCACTTTGAGGACAGGACTACACTTGAACAGGCAGTTCACACCTTCCTTGTGTTCATACAAAACACGGAGCCAAGTGCGATTCAAAACAACCGACCAGAAAGGTGGTTTTACTGGATTGGGTTCAGCATTGCCCAACAAATACTTCCAGGGGAGAAGCAGAGAGCTTCTGCTCTGAGGTACATGGATCCTATTTCAGGCCAGGGTGAAGAAGAAAAAAACAAAACAAAAGGAAAACTAACCAGCAAAAAAACCCCCAGCAACAAAAAGCCCCAGAGCCAAGACTGTACTGTTGACTTGTATTTCTTCCCAGGACTGTGAAGTGCACTAAAGAACAGGCATTCTCCAGTAATTTCTCCACTTCAGCAATTCCTTTCCAGGGTGGGACACACGACTAAGGATTTATATGATTCCCTAGTCACAATTATAAGGGCAACTAAATACATACATTAAAGTAGAATCCTTGTTATTTAAATGGGGAGAGACCAAAAAAATTATTCTCCAACAAAGTAAGTTTGCATTATGTTGACTCCTGTATGTTCAGTTTTGAAGCTTGAAGGGACATCTTCACGACATGCTGGTACACCACTGCTATTTGTGCAGCAGTTTGGCAGCAGGCCACACTTCACCCCCTAAATTACATACACGGCTTCTTTTCCTCCTTCGTGACTGTGCTGCAATGAGACACGGCGCAGACACTTTGGCCCAACATTACAGCAAACGTGAACCTACGACACAATCTTCGGTAAGACAACGAAGCGGGCTTCCAGCAACACGGGAGCCTCAGGAGCGGGCAGTGACAGTGGTCACGGTTGCGTCACGTACCGGGACAAGCTCGGCTCGGCTTTCAGGGAAGCGGAGCGGCACGGCCGCCTTTGCCACGCTGGTGCTGCTCCCGTGGCGCGGACACGGCAGCGGGGCGCACCCGCGGCAGCGGCCCCGGGGCAGCGGCCACCCCGCTCCGCCCCCAGCCACGACACCAACCGCGGGGGCGACGGGAAGGAGGACAAGGAAGGCCCCTCCTGTCTCTGCGGCCCGGGAGCAGCCCGTTCTGTCGGGGCCCAGCCGAGCCTTGCCTCGGGACGGCGAGCGCGGCCCTGCCCGCGGCCCCCCGCTCACCTTCGGCGTCCGCCGAGGAGACGAAGGTGAAGTCCCCGCTGCTGGGCGCGTAGAGCGGCGGCTGCTGAGCGCCCGGGGGCTGCATCTCCCCGCCCTCCGCGGGGGCTGCGGGGCCGGCGAGAGGCGAGCGGGTACCGGGGCCTGGGGCCTCCCGGGTCCCTCCTGCGGCGGCGGCGGCACCGATCGCAGGGCGCAGCCGCCTCACGGGGCGACAACAAGCGGCGCCGCCCCTGCCATTGGCTGCTCGCACGGCGCGCCCGCACGGCCCCGCGGCGCTCCAGCGCTGACTGGATCCCGGCGCTGCCCCGGGAGTGAGGTCACTTCCACTCCGC